>OW052222.1:181039201-181639201 GCA_932526605.1 Nephrotoma flavescens
TTATTGATCCCTGCTCACAAGCAAGCTTTATTAAGTTAACTCCCTTGTAGTAAACAAAATAACACACGATCAGTCACATCAAACAATAGTCAGTCAAAAATGGGATACTCTAAAGAACTTACCACTAGCCGATCCAAACTACTACACTCTAGCACCGATAGACTTACTTATAGGGGCAGATTACTACGTGGATATTATACTACCTGAAATTATGACGCAAAACAATCAACAACCAATAGCTCAAAGCTCCGAACTTGGGTGGATAATTCTGGGAAAAACCACCAGAACTATTAAGCCGATTGAAAAACTAACGATCACAACTGCGATTACTACCGAAAAGAACTCTTTAGAAGAAATTGAAAAAACTCTTAAAAAATTTTGGGAAATCGAAAATTTACAACCGCCAAGAAAGCAAACACCCGAAGAAGAAAAGTGTGAAGAGATATTCCAAAGCAGCATCAAACAATCATCAAATGGCAGGTACACCGTAAAAATACCATTTAACAGCATTGATGGAAAATTAGGTGACTCAAAAAAGATGGCAACAGCCAGATTCCTTCAACTGGAAAAACAACTCTTTAAAAACGCCGAGTTAGCGGCTCAATACAAAAATTTTATGGAAGAATATGAACAGCTTGGGCATATGCAGAAAATCGCTAACGCTTCAACAGCCGAACCCACATACTATATGCCGCATCACGCCGTCCTCAAACCATCAAGCACTACAACAAAGTTAAGAGTGGTGTTTGATGCCTCAGCCAAAACAACCAACGGACGCTCGCTAAATGACATAATGCATGTTGGTCCAAAATTACAACAATACCTTTGGCATATCGTCATGAGATGGCGAAAGGACAAATACGTGTTTACCGCAGACATTGAAAAAATGTTTCGGCAAATATGGATTGCCGCAGAAGACAGGAACATTCAACGCATACTTTGGCGTGACTTTCCGACTGAGAAACTTCGGGAGTACCAATTAAAAACAGTCACGTACGGGACTTCATCAGCCACTTACCTCTCCGTCAGAACATTACAACAACTGGCAGAGGATGAGAAAAAATCATTTCCATCTGCATATCAGGTGGTAAAAACCGATTTTTATGTCGATGATCTCATGACAGGATGTGACATAATAAAAGAAGCGCTGCTGGTACAAAATTAATTAAATCAGCTACTTCGAACAGGCGGTTTCAATTTAAAAAAGTGGACAAGCAACCATAAGGAATTACTAACTCACGTCACCATACAAAATTAAAATAGATGAAACCGTTAAAGCTCTAGGGCTTTATTGGAAACCAGGCACGGACATCTTTGAATTTAATGTACACCTCCCTGCGCGTACTGGATTAGTGACGAAGCGGATCATCCTCTCCACGACAGCCAAACTATTTGATCCATTAGGATGGCTAGCCCGAAGAAATCGCAAGGCAGTGGGTCATCTACATAGAAGAACTTACACTACCTAATGAATTGAAAATACCCAGATGGATAGGGTTCACAAGTGAATCAATCGTCGAGGTCCATGGATTTAGTGACGCTTCAGGACAGGCATATGCAGCTTGCGTTTATCTGAAAGTAGTCACTAGAGCGCGAGTCGACATCAGCCTATAGCAGCCAAAACAAGAGTGGCACCAACAAAACAAAAAGTAACTTTACCACGTTTAGAGTTAAACGGAACCGTTCTAGCTGCGAAACTACTACAAGAAGTCAAGCAATCACTAAACATACAACAAGCACCAACTTATGCATGGACTGATTCCACGATAGTACTTTCATGGATACAAGGCGATATTCAAAAGTTCAAATCTTACATTGCCAATAGAGTATCAGAAATCCGAAGCTTGACTGAACCGCATCAATGGCATCATATAAAATCAAAAGATAATCTCGCTGATTGTGCTACTCGAGGAATAACAACAAAAGAACTTATCAATCACAACATCTGGTGGACTGGACCACAATGGTTAAAAGACAATAAAAATCATCAGTCAATGGAAGGATACCAAGAATTTGATGAACAAGCAGAAGCTGAACTGAAACATGCAAATATGGCAACTGTCGTCGAGAAAGACAACCAGTTCATACGCTTAATAGAAAAAACTTTAAGCTTCTTGAAACTAAAAAGAATCGTAAAGAATGTAAACATCTTTATCAAAAGATGCAAAAGAGAGAATGTAGATGATCACGATCTACATGAAGCAGAATGCATCATTATAAAACAAACTCAGCGTTATCTTTTCAAGGAGGCAATAGAAGAATTGCTGAAGAACAAGTCAGTCAAAAAAAAGGCAAGTTACTACAATTAAACCCTTTTTTGGATCAACATGGAATTCTGCGAGTAGGCGGAAGACTCCATAATTCATTTCTAAATTATGAAGAAAAACATCCTGCGATACTTCCCTATAATCATCAGCTCAGTAGAGCAATAATCAATTATGCACACTTGAAAACAGCGCATGGAGGTTTCCAACTTACGCTTTCATACATACGTAAGAAGTATTTGGTCATACGTGCAAAAAATGCCACTAAAACGGTAATTTCAAAATGCGTCACTTGTCACAGATTTGGGACTCATCAAGAGGGTAACCAGCTAATGGGAAATCTACCATCTCCAAGAGTGCAACCAGCAAGGCCATTCACTCATACTGGCATTGATTATGCAGGTCCACAACAGTTAAAAACGAGCAAAGGTATAGGACATAAAACTTATAAGGGCTATATGGCGTTTTTCATCTGTCTTGCAACTAAAGCCATCCACATAGAGGTAGTAACAGATCTTACTACTGAGGCGTTCATTGCAGCTTTCAAAAGATTCAGCTCTAGACGAGGATTATGCAGTGACTTGTACAGCGTCAGCGCAACAAACTTCATTGGAGCCAACAACCAGCTAAAAAAAGGAAAAAAGAAGCTCTAGCGGATTTTAACAAAATTGTATCAGAAGAGCTAGCTTCAGAAGGTATAACATGGCATTTCCAACCACAGTATCATCGCATTTTGGTGGATTATGGGAAGCTGGCGTGAAGTCAGTCAAAACCCACCTGAAGAAAATTCTGGGAAATACGACACTGACCTACGAAGAATTGACAACCGTTCTAAATCAAATAGAGGCAGTGCTAAATTCTAGACCTTTATGCCCAATATCTAATGACATAAATGATCTAGAAGTACTCACACCAGGTCATTTCCTAATAGGCTCGTCAATAACAACAGTGCCCGAAGGTGATCTAATGAATTCAAATATTAGTCGGCTTTCAAGGTGGCAGCTACTGGAAAAATTAAAACAAGACTTTTGGAAGAGGTGGAGCAACGAATATCTTCGAAGATTGCAACAGCGTCCAAAGTGGTTACATTCGAAGCCACAAATCAACGTAGGGGATCTCGTTCTTCTAATAGAAGAACACTTATCACCTTCTAAATGGATACGAGCCAGATTAGTTGAAGTACATCCAGGAGCGGATGGACATGTACGAGTCGTCTTAATACGCAGCGCAAGAAATTCTATATACAAAAGGGCCATCACAAAGCTCTCATCTCTGTCAAAAGAAGAACCATTAAGAACAGATAGGTCCGAAGATATACAGTTCCGGCCAGCACCGAGGAAAAGCAACTGAATTTACATAGACGAGTGACAAGAGCAAACACCAACTCAAGGCTATTGCTGCATACACTCTCAGTAATCTGCATACTGGGGGCGGTATTAGGCCAAGGAACAACAATGAAATACAACATATCGCAGTTCAACTCTCATCCTGGAATTTACTTTGATAAAATAGGTCAAGGTAATCTAATCAACGGTGAGTGGAAGATTATAACGTACTTTAATCTTACACAATATTTAGCTGAACTAGACTATTTTGAGCACTGCACTTGTCACCTTGACAGGTTATGTATAAACGGAACTAAACATGGGGCTATGCTGATAGCTCCAGCCCACACGGATACCATGAATAACTGTCAAACTATTGTATCCCAAATAAAAGCGTCCCACAGTGAGTTAAGGGAGCAAAATAATATACTAAGCTCTATAGGCGAAAACAAAATTGTGCGCCATAAACGGTGTCCTTTCGATTTTATTGGCACGATTGCTAATGACGCCTACAAGGACAGCATCGAACAACTAAATGCAAATCAACAACACCACCAGAAACTACTACAACAACAGATGTCGATACTGGAGTCAACGATTAATTTGATTAACATAATTATGAAGAAACCAGTCAAAAATTCGTGGATTGTACAAGACCATGTACAAACATGTACAAGATAATTCGAACCAAAACAATACAAATAGGAAGTTTATTCATTTTCGAAATCAAAATTCTACTGGTTCAAAGAGCACAATTTAATTTATATCGAGTCATACCAGTTCCTTCCATCCATCAACTGGAATATGTATACATCAAACCAGCCTCGAACTACCTGATGATCGCATCACACTAAAATCAATACATGACACTTTCTGCTGATGAATTCAACTCATGCACTCCCCTCAACGAAGAATACCTTTGCGACGTACATCAACCACTATACGATTATAACACAAATACAAGCAACTGTGAAGTGCTACTGTTCAAATGACCAGGAGATCTCTCTACAAGCTGTCAAATCAGTAAAATGAATATCACTACACTATTTATGCCTCTGCGTAGATACAACGCCTGGATCTTTGTGATGAGAGCCAAGACGTTCTGCAACCTCATATGCGAAAACGATAGCAGTGGGACACCTCAAGTAACCACTATTTTCATTGAAGGAGCTGAAATTCTGGAACTTAATCAAACCTGCATCTTGAAGGGAGACACATTCACCGTGTCGGGATTTAGGACATCTAGCAGTAAACTCGAAATATCATTTATGCCACAATTCAATCTAAGTGATTTGATAAAGGGAAACCACAGGATAGAGATGAAATCTACCTCAACATCAACCTTATCGGAAATTGAGGTTATATGAGACCTCAATTCAGCAGCAAAAGCGACTGTTAGAAACCACAGCAGCCGATGTAAACGGACATGACTATAGTACCAGTATGCAGCGATATATTTGTTCCTCCCGGTAATTCTTGTTATTATCATTTACATACTGCTAAGAAAAATAAGACATCATGCGGTTGCAGCCCAGCAGGTAGATCCACTTCCGGATGCATGATGGCCTGGGAATATGTTGAAAACACAACATACAAATACCGGATATAATTTAATTTTAATTCGCATACTAGAAACAATTTTAGTGTTTACATAATATTTTTAGGCAGCAGTAAATTTTATATACATATATATAAGAAATTTAAATATTATTAAATATTAAAAGTTAGAATAAAGTAAAAATTCAACAAAAGTGCACTTGTTCTCATTAATAGGCCTCACCAGTGGTAACCTATTAATAAGTATTCTCACAAGACATCAGACATAGCTTATGCGAGTATTACCGCAAGCTGTCTAGTCGCAACATTAGGTTTATTAATTTCATAATTAACGGTAATTAGTTTTTACGTAAGTTCGTACAGTATACCGTCTACAAACTACACTACGATTTGTTTTAATAAACTAGAACTTTTTTATCGCACAGTTTTTAAAATAAAATCCAATTTTTTATATAAAAAAGTTGTATTTACTAAAAAAAAAAAAATTGTTGATTTATTATTTTCAAATGAATAATTTTGACGAATGGGATTGAAAAATTATATAACTTTTTAAAAATAAAAACTTTTTTATTTATGAATTTATTTTATTAAACAAAACAACAAAACATTTTTTTATTCAGATTTGAAAAATTATATTTTGGATTGCTGTATGAAGCACGGTTGAAATGGTTTGATGAACAGATTCAGGAGCTTTCAATAGTTGGTTATTTTTCTTTTTATAAAATCCTATCTATATACCTATCTGGAAACGAGTCTGGTATACGCGAAGCGTGAATGGATATATCTGTGTGCTTATGATTGATATATGGAGGAGATTTATATTACCATAAATATAGAGATTTGTCAAAAAATTCTTTATAATAAATATTTGGATTGTAAGATTATTCCGATCCAGATATAATTGTTGGATTGATTGTGACGTGCAATTTTATTATGTTCTCATCTAAGCAAAAACGAAATATAAATATAAATCGATCGGATATCAGGTGCTGAATGAATATGCTGTATCCGGAAAATGATTAATGGATTATGTTTTTGATGTTAAAAGATTTTATTTTTTCACATAAAGATGATAATTAATGATTTCATACATATAGTGGTGATAGACTATTCTACGTTAATTTGTGTTGATAAAATTGATTACAATATCTTGATATAATCAACAACCTTTCATCATACTATTATGTAGTATAATGATGTGTAAAGTAGAAAGTAAGTTAATACTTTGTTTTCTTGATAAAATTTTAAGCTCTTAATTGCGGGAACCACCTTTCGTTTTCTTACATAAATGTACAATGATTTTTGATGAAAACTATCAGGTTATAAATTTTGCCTCTATAATAAAAAGATTGTGAAAAATAATGTTATATTATTCTTTTGTAATAATATAAGTTAACGATCTTAGAAAATAGATGACACAAACCCACTTTGATAGGAGCTACTTTTATATATGTACTCAAATGTCTGACTATAACCGGAACCTCTGTGTAATCAATTTCGCGCTTTTGCAGAGGTCTTTCAAAACGACAAATGGAAGATAATATGAACAAATTTCATTGAAATTTTCGATTTCGACATTTTTTCACTTTTGCTGTGCATTCATCATAAACTCCTTATCAAATCTGCAACAATCAATCATTTATGTACGACAATTAGTGTATTATTGTGTATTTTTACATTCGGTTCAAAAATATTAATTTTTAGTACACGCCCTCGGTGACGGGCAAGCACGATTAATACGTCATACAGACATTAAGGATCTAATTATATTCTGACATTAAATAATTGAAGGATTGTATTCGAATGTTTTTAAATCGACCCGTTACTTGTACATCCACAATATATCAATTTTACGTAATAAATTTATTACGAATTCAGATCAGCTAAACATTACATTTAGATGTCCTGTTGATGTTACATTAGCACTTGATTGATTGATTGATTGATTGGACTGTAGAACCAAGTGCTAGCCAAGAGTCCCGGATAACGCCGGGCCTATTCCTACAGCCTGTTTACACATAACAATAGGAAGGATAGGAAAGGTTTTTTTTTTTTTTTTTTGGGACAGAACGATCCGGTTGCAGACACCTAGCGATCGTACGGCACAACACAATTCTAATCTACTTCTAATCTACTAGAGGAAGGATAAAGGCTTAATAGGTTTAATGGATAACGATGGTATTGCTTTGATCGTCAACAATTGCCTCACTAAATCAAAACCTGAGAAAAAATAATATTTCACGTGCATCTGGAAATTTTCTGTAATATAATTCTACATTAATACTTATCAGCTACCTAAACAAAATTGATTAATTGATTAATTGGATCAGTTCGGTTACAAATACCTAGGTAAAGCCAATAGTTATTAACATAATGACAGCACAATTCTAATCTACACGACCAGCAATTAATATTTCAAAGAAATATTTCTTCATAACATCTAAAGATTTCTGAAATTCATTCTTAATTAATCTACCGGTTTCCTAAATAATATAAATATTTATTAATTTAATCCTCTACAACTCCATAACTTACAATATAATTTTCTGAACCCATAGTTATTTGAATTATATTAATAATAAATTGAATTATGTATATTAATAATTAATATTAAATCATTAATAATTTCTCTAAAGTCATTAGCATTTAGCAAACTGGCCGTTAAAATAGTCAGTAAACATATACTCGTATTATTTATTAAACCTGAAAACAAACTGTATGCTTATTATTGACTTCTTAATTGTATTCAATATATTCAAACTTATGACTTACGCTTCACGGTTCAAGTTATTAATAGCGGATTCTTTTACGTTTTTGATGTAAATCAAATTTCGGATAGTTAAAAAGAAAATGAAAAAAAAATTTGATGTGTGGCGTAGTGTGTCTACCCGTGTCCAAACCCGAAAGGGATACCGAAAACAATAACGAACCATTTTGAAAAAATTTCAAATGACGCGTTTGACGTATTTGACAATATTTACGGTTGACGTATTATATGTACATATATAAATATGTGTACGTGGTAGTTAAAATGGAAGTAAAAATCTATATTTCCATTTTTTGATGTACATCAAAAAAAAAAATTTTTTTTGTTATTTTTTCCGCTAAAATGTGATTTACATCAAAAACAAAATTTTTTGCCAGTTTTTTGTTAAAAGAAAACGCCATAAGAAACATAAAAACAAGATACTAAAACATGATTTTAACACGCAAAATGACAGAAAATAAAAATTTAGTTAAAATCATTAAAAATTTGAATTTTAATCACTGCGGAAATCATAAAATAACAAATAAAATAAAATCGAGATAAATTTTAATTTGTAATTTAAAGTACATAATCTATTTAAATAAATGAATTCTTAAGATCACGAATATTTTTGAAAATTGTAAATCGAGGAACAAAGCTATAATATCATTAACAAGAATTTGTGAGCTGAATTTTATTTAATATATTTTAATATTTATATGTAACTATATATAATGTTATATGTGTCATAATATCTAAAATATTCGAACATAAGAAAAAAAAAAATAATAAGTGACGCAACGCACACAAAACGACGAAAATGAAACTTGGGAATATTTCACCTCTCTATGATTTTTCATCATGGTTTTATTATGCTCTCCGAAAACAAAATTCAAATCAAAACCTACATATAAAAAAAAAAAAAAAAAAGGCCTTGAATCCCCCATCTCATTTTCGCTTGGGCCAGCGCCGCCACACCAATAAAAAATTTGGTTCAAAAGGAGTCGCTATCAAATCCAATCTCATAGGCAAATAGGGAAAGAGACGAAGATGAAGATTCAAAAAACACGCTTCACAAGGAAATATATAATAAACCACAAAAATATACATACCACTACCAAACCAACTATAAAGCAGATTGTAAAATTCAGGCAAAGATGTGAGTACAATCTATTATCAGAATGTAAATAAAATGGCATCAAAAGCATCCAAATTCTATAAATTTGTTCATCAAACAAACTACCCTATATATGTAATCGGGGAAAGTAATCTCAACCCAGGTATTCATAGTACAGAATACTTTGGGCAGAATTATATTGTTTACAGATGTGATCGCACTCCTGAAACGAGTACGAAGGAGTCTGGCGATGGCGTATTGATAGCTGTTCATTCAAATCTAGAGAGTTATCCTGTTACATTAGTTCCATCACGACTTGAGCAGATTTGTGCGAAGATAAAAATAGGCAAACGATATCTATTTATATATACAGTGTATATACCGCCTCGCTCAAATTGCGACTGCTATGCCACCTGCATCGATGCGATTGATGAAGTCTTTAAAAAACCTAATTCATCGGATCTAGTTCTTATACTGGGCGACTTTAAACTTCCGAATATCAACTGGAAACATGACGTGGTTAACTGCATTCTTCCATATAATATCAATAGCGATGCAGAGTCCCTATTCGTCGATGCCATGCTTGGTTTTAAACTCAACCAAATTAATATGATTGCTAATAACATCAATATTTTTCTGGATCTGGTCTTCACTACTAAGGAGGATACTTTCAAAGTAAATGAATCAATAATCCATTTATTGTAAATGATATCAACCACAAACCTTTGGACATTGTATTTGATACAACCTACTGTAACCTGAAGAATTCTGAGCACCTTCCCAGAATGAAATTCAACTTCAAGAAGGCAAATTAAGCCGGTTTGCAAAATTATTTATGAAGCAGCAAATTGGGATCCAATTTTAAATGACAATGTGTTGACAATGTGAACGAAAATATTGAAAAATTTTATGACTTCATTCTCCAAGACTTTGAACTCCATGTGCCTCTTTACAATAAAGCACCGAAAACTCATCCTCCGTGGTTCGATGACCTGCTAACCAATTTAAAAAACCGAAAATGTAAAGCCTATACTAAAATGATGACATCTCGATTGGAATCCGACAAGCTAGCTTTTTTTACAGCGCAGTGATGAATTTTACGTCCATTTCAATTTTAAGTACAAGTCTTACCTGGCAAGTATTGGAACAAAAATTAAATCAAATCCTAAAGAATTTTGGAAATACTTTCGATCCAAACGGGAAATCGAGGGATATCCTCCCAATATGACTTATAATAATACCAGCTCCTCGGACGCAAAAGTCCTCGGACGCAAAAGTGATAGCAGACATGTTTTCAGCATTTTTCCAATCAGTCTATAGCCCTTGTGATAATATGGAATACACTGATAAACAACAACAATACTTCTATTATTCCACCTGTCATACATGAAGAGAATGTTATATCAGCCTTAAAGGAATTTGGAAATGGATGTGGGCCGGATGATATACCTGCCTTTATATTAAAAAGGTTTGCGAGTAGCTTCACAAATCCACTCTGCAAAGTTTTCAACCAATCGATAACCACAGCCGTATTTCCTGATAAATGGAAAATATCGAAAATAACACCTCTCTTTAAATCGGGTAAGAGGGAGTGGTGTGATCTAATTTCTCGAAAATGAATTTGTCTAAATAAAACTCAACGCGATAAAGATTTAAGCTATACATTTATTTAACTATCTGAGAACTCTCTTCACGACAGACGAAAACAAGAATCATTCTATTTTAAAAAATGTGATATTTATATAAATAATTTTACAAAACAAACAGAAACTACAACAATAAAATAAGATAACATAAAGGTAAAACCTAATTAGGATCGTAAAGAAAATTGTTCCACTTTATGATACCAATAAAACAAGATCATCAATTATCCTCTTTTTTTAAATCAGGGTTGAGGGAATTCCAAAATACCATATGTCTTGTTTTATGTGATTATGAATTTCACCATCTCCCCCCCCCTTCCCCCGTTGAAGTTATATACATAACTTCAATGTAAAATGAGAATTAAATAATGAAATTCATAATCTTAAACTATTTTTAAAATTATATTGAATTTCTTAAAGATAACAAATTAGTAATTTATTCTAAGGGTAGTTTACAAATTTTACTAATTGGACGTTTTATTATTCCATTTTTTGTTTTAATATTAAATACGCGGTTAATCCCATCTGATCCTGGGATAACTTCAACTATTTTACCCATTAACCATTGTGTTGTTGGTAATTGTTCATCAACAATGAGTACAATTTCGTTTTCTTGAAAGTTTTCTCGTTGATCTCTCCATTTTTTTCTCTGCTGTAACGTATGTAAATATTCAACTGAAACCCTTTTCCAAAATGACTGGAACATTTTGTTGACATTTTCGAATCTGGAAAGTCTGTTCGACGGTATTTCGATGACATTTGCTTCTGGAATATTGTTTATTAAACCTCCGGTTAAGAAATGTGCCGGGGTTAAGGGTGTTGGATCATTCGGATTTGTTGAAAGCACTGTAAGTGGTCTCGAGTTCATGACTCCTTCAATTTGAATAACTAGTGTATTCAACTCTTCATATGTCAATATTGTATTAGATGAAACTCGCTTCATGTGTGATTCTAAAATTTTTATAGACGACTCCCATAATCCTCCGAAGTTTGGTGATCTTAGGTGGAATGAATTTTCATTGAATCTCTGCGAAATTGCAAAAATTCATTAATGCATTCGTATGTTCTTGTTTGCAAATTAAGTGGTACAGCTGCTTTAATCCGCGGTTGGCGCCAACGAAATTTGTGCCATTATCCGACCAAATAATGGTTGGAGCGCCGCAACGAAATATAAATCGTTTTAAGCAGGCAATAAATGTCTCGGTAGTCATATCTGATACAATTTTAAGATGTATGCCGTTAGTCACAAAGCAAATGAATATGCAAACATACACTTTATGGCTTGCACCGCCTCGTTGATTTTTATTTTTTGTGAAAAAAGGCCCACAAAAATCTATTCCAGTGGTCGTAAATGGCCTGTTAGGTGTTAATCTACATTCTGACAAGTTCCCCATAATTTGATTGATGGTATTTGGTTTTGATTTGAAACATTTGATACAACAACGAGTTACCCTTTTTGCCAAGATTTTGCCGCGTAGAGGCCAGTAGCGTTGCCGTATCATCGAGAGTAATTGCTGAGGCCCACAATGTAAATATTTTGCATGTTCGTCTCTAAAAATTAACAATGTGAAATTGCTTTCGTATGGCAGAATGAGTGGATGCCTGCTTTCATAAGTCACAACATCGCCTTTTTTAGGCTGCCGCCAACTCGAAGCATATTTTAATCATCGATGAACGGATTCATATCTTTAATTTTACTTTTGCGTGATAGTGGTTTCCCGAATATTAATGATTGAATTTCGTCTTCAAAAAATTGTTTTTGCACTTCTCTTATTAAATAGTTCAAGCTGCCTTTAATTTCTTCAGCTGTGAAGAATCCTTTAATTTTATGTTTCAATTTATTAACATTATTTGTGAATCGTAGCAAGTAACATATCACGCGAACAAATTTGTGAAGTGAGCTAATTTTATCAATTAACTCAGTGATATCTTCGTTTACTGATAAAGTTAACGTTACTTTTTCTGGTTTAATTTCGGATGTGACTTCTTGGGATTCATTCTTCGATATTGCTTTTGGCCAGTATTCTTGATGTTGTTGAAGAAATAGTGGTCCATTCCACCAAGTTTGTGATTCTACTAAATTTTCGATACTGGTGCCTCTTGAAATGAGATCCGCTATATTGTTTTGGCTATTTACATGCTGCCAAGTGCAGTTGGTGGTCAAATTCTGTATCTCAGATACCCTATTTGCTACATATGTTTTTAAGCGCATCGGATGCATTTTTATCCAACTAAGAACAATGGTCGAGTCAACCCAAAGAAAAATGCTTTTAAAATCGATCTGAAATGCTCGAACTACTTTGGTAGCTAATCTAGCCAATAAAAGTGCTGCATTTAATTCAAGCTTAGGTATTGTAATCGTTTTTAGAGGTGCGACACGCGATTTACTAGCTACCAATTTTACAGTATAGCTTCCAGTCGGATTCGTACTGTGAACATATAAGCAAGCACCAAAAGCCCTTTCTGAAGAATCTGCGAAGCCATGTAATTCAACTATTTGTTCGGCAAAAGGAGAGAGATACCTATTCAAGCGACAATTTTTGATTAAATAAATAGAATTTCTAAAACGCAACCATTCATTTTCATAATAATTTGGAACTACCTCATCCCAACTAACATTCATTTGCCAGAGACTTTGCAAGAGTATTTTGCCTTTTATCAATACCGGAGAGAGGAAACCTAATGGATCGAAAATTTGGGCTAAATCTGCTAATATTGTTCATTTTGAAACTTTACTATGAACGGATAATTTTGGAACTATTATGTGTAAACTATCAGAAGTAGGATTCCAAGCTATTCCTAGTGTTTTTATAATTTTATTATTTGACTGTTCAATGTCCGAAATTGGAATGGTTTCTAAAATTTTCTTGGAATTGGAAGACCATTTACGATGATGCATTCCTGAATCTCTTAGCATACTCATTAAATTAATTTGAGTACAAACTAACTCATCCAAATTGTCACAACCAGTTAAGCAGTCATCTACATAAAAATCTTCCTTCAATGCTTTGGAAGCTATGGGATATTTAATTGAATTAGTGTTAGAAATTTCTTTGAGAACTGTAGTAGCTAAAAATGGCGCAGAAGTAGTACCATAAGTGACTGTCTGGAGTTCGAAAGTTTGAATTTCGTTAGAATTATACCATAAAATTTTCTGAAGATGTGTTTGATTAGGGTTGATGAGAATTTGGCGAAACATTTTCTCAATGTCCGCCATAAATACATATTTATGGCGGCGAAAACGTAAAATTATTTCAAATATGTAATTCGGATTGAACGTTTGGTCCTGTGAATAAAATATCATTTAGCGATATATTATTGTCTGTTTTACTAGATGCATCAAACACAACTCTTAATTTAGTTGTGCTACTAGTAGGTTTAATAATTGGATGATGCGGTAAAACATATTCTAGATTACTGCTAATAGATGATAATTTCATGTGACCTTACCTTAAATATTCTTCCAAGAACTTTTCATACTCTACTTTTAACTCAGAATCCCGATTAAATCTTTTCTCTAGATAAGTAAATCGCTTCTTTGCCATAGTCAAGGAATCACCAAGACAAATTGGATCGACTTTTAATAGCAAACTCACAACATAACGACCTTCATCATTTCTATATGTAGTTGAGTTGAAGATTTTTTCGCACAATTTTTCTTCGGAAGTTTCAACATAAGAAGTTTCACAAGCTTCACTTTGGAATAACTAACCGCCGTTAGCTGGATGACTAGTGGTCGGCTAGCCGACGTTGCTACAACGGTATGGTAACGGTGCTACAACGGTATTGGGGAATAAATCTTAGGTTGTTATAACGTCATAATAACCACTATTTGTCTTTTCAAATGACTGAAGTTTTAGTCAGATGGGAGTCGCTTAAACAACTATTACGTTCGTAAAAAAAACTAATTTCGTCCGTCATTCTGTTTATATTTTGTGGAGAGGGAACTTTTTTTTCCAAAATGTATACATAATCATGCTGTCTTTTTCATCAAGTTATTTATTTCATCTTGTTTTATAAAAAAATTACAAATGTTCAAATGTTCCTACTTAGAAAGATTCTTTATAAAAATTAAAATTGATAGTAAACTAATAATTCAAATTTCGTGTTAATTGCGGCTTATTTTTTCAAACTAATTAAGTTTTATTGTAAATATGTACTTGTCTCCCAACTCAAAACTTACGCGCTTCCATAATTTCTTTATTTTAAAATATAAGTTTATATTTCAAAAAAGTAAAAATAAATAAATATGATTAAATTACTCTAAAAAAAGAGTAAATCTTTTCAAAAACATTCCCATCATTAAAATTATGATACTATATTGACATATAGTCGTGAAAATTTTCAAAATAACAAATCTTGTTTTTCAGAAGTAAATAATTTTTAATGAAACCTACAGAAAAAATGGCGAGTTTCATAATGTATATGAAAATGACAAAAAAGTTATAATAAAGACTAATTTATAGCAAACGTATCTCAAAAAACACAAAAAAGTTATTTCATAATCAAATAAATTATTTTCCCAACAAATTTGCCACTCCAGCAACAACTTGGTTATTTTTTTAACTTAATTGTCAAAATTACTTTTTCTATTGACGTTTGGATTTAAGGGTTTGTTTTAAGTAAAATTTCACTTTCCGACAAAATAATGTCGAATGTTTAATCGCCTTTTTTTAATTTAAAAGGATCCATATTTAATTATTTATAAATAAAATTTTTTCGTACATTTGACGTTTGCCGATGAATAATATTCTCGATAAAATTGTCAAACGCAGTCAACTATGTCACAAAATTGTGATTCTTACGTGAAAAAAGTTATTTCGTTGTCGTGCATGTGTCAAAAAAGTTGTTTAAGTTGGATTTCAGATTTTAAATGACAATAAAGTGGCCAACTGGTCATTAAATATCGGGTTAAACGACCGCTAAACTAAAGAGTCGGTACGTGGGTAAATAATAACCATCAAGTTACAGTAGTCGGCTAATAGTTAGAAAATGTGAAATAAGTTGGCCAATTCGATAAAAAATAACTTGATATTGACTGGTAAAAAATACCGTCGTATGGTGGTCGGACCGACCGATAGATAAGAAATTTTAGTTTTAGGTTCAAAATGTCAAATTTTTCAAGTTTTTAGCGGTTGCACCGACGTCGGGATTTGGTCATAAAACTATAAAGTTATTTGGTGCTACTTGGGCGGAAACATTAGTTTTTTGGCTGTTTAATCCAGAAACTACTAAATTACTGGTTTGTGATTCGAAACGAAGTTTATTTGAAAGATCTAAAGTAATGTAGTGTAGTGATTGTGAAGCGGAATCTACAAGAGCACGACACGAAATAAAGTTACCATCGGAATTTTGGATTAAAATTGTTGCTGTTGATAACACATAACAGCACTTGACTATTAGAAATATTATTTGAATGATGAAGTGTTAAACTATTTTCTGAGTTCGTGTTAGTTTGAAGAGGTTTCGTTTCCGATTGTTCAACTTTTGGCGATTCTTTTATAGATTCTATATGGTTTCTCTGCAAGAGTGTGTGGTGTTTTTGAGAACAATGCCTACAAGTAGATCTTGTGCATTGAGAATCAATATGGTTTGGCCTAAGACAGTTAATACATATTCGTAATTGCTTTACTTTTTGGAAACGGTCTGGTACTGAAAGTTTAATAAAATTTTGACACATTGCAAAATAATGATCACTCTTACAATTGGGACAACGAACGAATTGGTGTTTTTCAACTGGCGAAGTTGATACTACTAGTGCAGATTTTGTATTGCGATTAGAAACAGGAATTTCTATTTTTCTATGTGTTATTCCTATTGCTTCTAGTACCCGTATCTTTTTTTGTAAGAAGGTTTTGAGTTTTATCCAACTGGGAAGTTCATCTATCCCTAACTCATTTTCAAACTCTTTTCTGGAATTTAAATCTAAACGCCCTAAGACTATTCTGATTATTAGAGCTTCGGATAACCTGTCCAATTTAAATTCACAGGTTTGCAATGAATCAATATTCACAGTCGAAATATCTAAAATGTTTTTTATTTCTGATAAATTGTTATTTGAAACTTTTGGTAAATTTAAAATGGCATCTAGGTGACACTCGACTTTCTTTCGTTGTAATATCTGCTTAGTAAAATTCCCCACGCGTTTTCATAACCATCAGCAGAAATAGGAATATGAGCCACCAAAGATTTAGCTTCACCCTTCAATTTACCCAATAAATACGAAAATTTAGCGATATCACTCACCTGATTATTATTATGTACTGCTGCTTTGAATGTGTCCCGAAACTGCCCCATTTATTGAATTCACCATTGAATTCTAGTAATTGTAATTCGGGCAATTTGATTTGACCGATTTTTTGATTATTGGGACGTTTGTCCATTTCAACATTCAATATTGTTTTTACACGGTTCACTAACATTTCAAACTTAGCACTTTCTTCATCACATTTTTCAAATAACTCGTCTGTACTCGTCTGTTTATAATCTGTTTCATATTCACAAATATTTTTTAATTGATCTTTAAGGGAACTTTCTGTGGTTGTAGTAATGTCTTGTTGTTCAATCGACTCACATAAACGAGCACATTTTTTATACACTATGTAAGTCTCTTCTACGAATTAATCGCTCCATCTTGAATAAATTTATTATTGAAATTTATGATCACTACTATTGTTTTAATTTGTGTGGACTGTATATGTTTACTATTTCACTACGAGATGCACTTTTGATTTAATTTACGATAACGAAACTGATACCGGATTATCCGGGTTGATGGACCAAAAAATGGTGTGATCTAATTTCTCGAAAATGAATTTGTTTAAATAAAACACAACGCGATAAAGATTTAAGCTATACATTTATTTAACTATCTGAGAACTCTCTTCACGACAGACGAAAACAAGAATCATTCTATTTTAAAAAATGTGATATTTATATAGATAATTTTACAAAACAAAAAGAAACTACAACAATAAAATAAGATAAAATAAAGGTAAAACCTAATTAGGATCGTAAAGAAAATTGTTCCACTTTATGATACCAATAAAACAAGATCATCAATTATCCTCTTTTTTTAAATCAGGGTTGAGGGAATTCCAAAATACCATATGTCTTGTTTTATGTGTTTATGAATTTCACCAATGAGGATGTCTCATGTTATAGAGGAATTTCAATATCTTCGTCAATTCATAAATTATTTGTGATTGTGTGCTGATTGTGTGCAATGCTTTTAAATCTACATTGATAAGTCACATCTCTATTTACCAACACGGGTTCATGCCTGGAAGATCGACATCTACTAATCTGGTCGAATTTACCTACAAAGTGTTAAATGAGATAGAAAATCATCATCAAGTAGATGTAGTGTATACTGATTTTAGCAAGGCGTTCTACTCTATATGCCACCTCAAAGCACTCCAGAGTCTGCGCAAATTCGGGTTTTCAACAGAATTTATTAGTTGGTTCAAATCGTATCTGACAAACCAACTGCAGTATGTATTAATTGGGAATGAGAAAACTAATGTTATCAAAGTGACCTCTGGTGTCCCTCAAGGATCGCATATTGGACCCTGGATTTTTATTGTGTTCATCGATAGAATAGCCAAGATAATTAAACACTCAAATTTTCTAATATTTGCCGATGACGTAAAAATTTTTCATACAATTAAACATGAGCATCCTCAACAGACTTAGTGAGTGGTGTGTCCAAAATTCATTACACCTCAATATTAATAAAGGTAAAATTATGTCGTTTCATCGTAAAAAATATCCAATAACTTCGGCATATAAAATAAATGGCGCGGAAGTTCCAAGAGTACGTGAGATTATTGATCTAGGAGTCACATTTGTTGAAAACGTCAGTTTTAACCGTCATATAGATAATTGTATTGCTAAAGCTAACTCCATGTTTGGCTTTGTCAAGCGGTGGACTGGGGAATTCACGGATATACATACTATACGCACATTATATTACGCTTATGTAAGATCTCAAGTAGAGTATGCTGTAACGGTTTGGAGCCCCTCTTACGCTGTGTACATGAACAGAATCGAAAGCATACAAAAAAAATTTCTTATATACCTGTTGAAAAAAACTGGCTGGAATTATGATTACAACATACCATTTTACGAAACTGTGGCTCGCTTACCTCCTTACTCTACAAGGTGCAAAGAATATAACATGTGCACGCTTGAAAACAGGCGATTACTTCTGGCTGCCGCTTTTATCGGAATGTCCTTCTCGGCCACATTGATTCATCCTTCATCCTAGAAAACATATCCATAAATGTCCCAAGCAGGACTTTGCTTAATCATTAATTTTTGGCGCTCGAACACCACCCAACCAACTATGGCGACAACAATCCCATTAATCGATCAGCAAAATCTTTCAATACCGTAATTGATCAATTTGATTTTAATTTACCAAAAACCAGTTTTAAAAAAAAGTTAAAACCGTATTTTCTAAATTTTTAATAAGTCCTCTTACATTTTCATATTTGAAGTACAACTGTTTAATTTAAATAATTGTTTTATTTATAATTCTTATTTATTTACAATCTAAGTGCGAATAGATTATTTTTATTTATTTTTTATTTTTAAAATTATATTTTCTTTTTTGTTTTATATTTTATATTTTACTTTGTTAATTTTGAAATCATAATTGCAATGTACTTAATCGATTTCCTTTAATATTTAAATAAATAAATCCATCTCAAAAACTTAAGAAAGATGTACGAGTTTAGTCGTTTTGAAGTCCGTCACAAATAGTGCTGATGCTCTCAACAAGGTTGACCACAAACCGAGAAGTTCGAGTTAATCTACTAATCCAAAGTCACAAGTAAAAGCCTTTACTAGGTACTATAGTTTATATCTGTCCGTTATGTAAAACAAGTGACTATCCGATTTATAAATGCGTGAAGTTTCAAGGGATGCCGGTTGACGGACGTAATGAATTTATCAGAAACGAGAATAGATGTTTGTTTCAATTGTTTTGGTAATAAATATACCGTGAAAGACTGTCTGTCCTTGCGAAGAAGTTAGTATTGTCAAACGCATAAACATTCTTCAAATCAAATGGGGGCGGATGTCAAATAAATATAGTATTATTGGATTCAGGGGCAGGAAGGAAACTTTATAGTGGAAGAATGCGTATGGCGGTTCAATCAACAAGTTTATTTCACCGGTAAATTTGTATAACGATAAAAGTAGCAATTCCTAAACTGAGTATTTCAGGATTTATTGAATTAACTGAGTAAAATGGAAGTGTCATGAAATTCTATTATTAAACAAAACCGTAGGAATGAAAATTTATAATAATCAGATTTTAGCTGCTCCTCAAACACACGAGACGTGTAATTTAAATATTGTATTAATTAAACATTAAACATTAAATATAAAATATAAATCGAACATCACTCTTCAAATGTAAAACCAATCGATTGTTATTAAATAAAATATTAAAATAAATTATATTAATAAAAGATTATAAAATATAAGTTGGACAATTGTTCATTAAATTTATGTGGTATTGAATATAACACACATATGCATATACAGAGACTTGGGTTATTAAGAAATAGCGCAAAGATAATAATCCGTGTATGGATTAGGGCACCAAATTATAGGTCTAACCAAAGGAACTACGCAGTTCAAACTTAAAACGCATTTTCTATAAGATTTTGGAATTCTGATGAATGCTTACGTAACGCACCATATAACCAATACTAGGCTCCTTCAACAGTGAACCGATATCAGTATCACGATTAAAACGTCAATTACGACACACGATAAAATTTAATTAAATATAAATAAGTATTAATATTGTAATTAATTAATATAAATAAGTAAATTATTATTAAAGACTACATTATAATTATTAAAGATACGTAAAATAATTATTAATAAATTTAGAAAACTATTGTTCGAGTTTATAAATCTTAAAGTGTCTTGATTGTGAGGTTAAACATTAGTGTAAATACAACCATGCCGTACTACAAAACTGCTGACTCCCACCCTACATTTAATCCCGAATTAAAGTGTGCTGCGGAATCGTGTGGCAAGATACTGCTCTCCAAGCAAGCTATTTTTGAATGTAGTTGGTGTAAGAAGTGTTTTCACCCCGCATGTAAACAGAAACGCTAAGGCAGCTCTACGTAACTGGTTTTGTTCAGATCAATGCGCTACTTGCCACAATAATAGAAACCCGGCTACTACACCTCCTGCGAATAGTGAAGCAAAGTCTGCTATAGAACGTCTTAAAGAAATTGAAAGTACATTTGATTCGTTTCTAACTGAGGTTAACAAGCTAAAAGAGGTTATCAAAGAATTGAAGGATTCAAATGAGTTTATTTCAAATCAATATGATCAGATGAAAAATCAATTCGACAATTATTGTAAAAGAAAATGTTGAATTAAAGGATGATATTGAGAAACTGAAACGTCTCAACAACCAAAATTGTGTTTCTTTAAATCACCTCAAAATACTGGTAACATTTACGAATATTGATGCCAAACAAACGATTCATCAAAAGAAGAAAAATAAATTCGTGTTTTCTAATAAAATTGGATATAACTTGGATGTTTACACACAAATCTATCTTCGAGATCAACTTACGTCATTTAAACTGAAGCTGTACAAGGATGTCTAAAAACTCAAAAAAATCTTAAAGTTTAACTACTTATACATCAATAAATCTCAAATACTTTTTCGCAAAGATGCTTCTTCACAAATTTACAGAATGACATCAATAGAATTATGGAAGTATTTAAGATTGAACATCTTAATTAGTCAACTACATCTCAACAATACTAATTACAGGTATATTAAGTTAGATTTAAATTTCAAACCAATTTTAAATAATTTACTTTTTTTAATTCACTTTATTTGTACATTATTCGGTGTCATATTAATTGGAAGTCCAGCAATACCTAAATGTCATTTTGGTACTCCTTGCTTTGACTACAAATTGTGTTTGTCCATGTCTACTGAACATATGCAGTTTCTCATAGCTCGCAAATGTAATGATTTGGCTATTTACGAGTATAACGTCTACCGATTTACAGTATCAATTTGTTATTTTTATTGCTCCCTTATTATTTGTATCATCATCATAATAATATTCCAATCGTTTATAACTGGGCATAAATATTTCGCACTTGTCTCAATTAATTATGATTCTCTTCGGAATTGTTACCGTAAGTGTACATTCTTTTATATACAAATAATTAAATTATATTGTCACCATTTACATATCACATCAAATCAAATACACAAAATAATTTATAATTTAGTCAACACAAAATTTAATGGAAAACAATAACAATGTAGTTAATCTTAATGACGTTATTTGTAATGTCAAATATAGTGTCTCGTTTGACAATAACCAAATTAATCCAATTGCCGATTTACGAATTTTTTATGTTAACATACGTTGTCTTCGGCATAAGTTACATGATACAGAAAATTTAATTTGCAACATTGCATGTAACACAGACATTATTGTGCTAACAGAAATTTGGTTACATGAATCCGAGAACATTTTTTATAATTTACATGGCTACAATTCATTTTTTTCTAATCGTCCAGACCAGTACGGTGGTTATATACGTCAGATCAAATATAAATGCTGTAAAAGTGCTTTACGAAGACATAGACTATTGTCAAACTTTAGGTGTTTTCTTAATAAACTCTTGGAAAAATACCTAGGCAAATGTAAAAGGTTTTATATTATAGGAGATATAAATTTAAATTTGTTGGATGTGAGCTCTAGGGATATAGATATATATGAAGAATTGTTATTATCATACGGTGTGATTATTTTAAATAAAATCGATGAATCTCATGCAACAAGGTCGATGAATGGAATAAATACGGTGATTGACCATATAATTACAGATTTATTCTCGCAAAATTATGATATCAGTCTCCCAGATACTTGTTTATCCGATCACAGGTTTATCTATCTTCAAATTGAAAATATTACTATCAAGCGAATTTCGAATATTAAAAATTTTACAATTTTAAGATATGATAAAATATTAAAAAAATTCCCTTTGGTCAAAACTGGAACGTGTGACCACAGCAAATGACTTGGTAAATTTGCTCAAGAATATTATTAATGATTGCTCCGAAACCAAACGTTTATATAAAGCAAAACACAATGATAAAAATTGGATGACCCCCCGTATATTAAGGTTAATGAAAATACGAGACAAGTATTTCTTAATGCACAAACGACTATCAAATAATTCTTACCTTAATGGTCAGTACCGCTACTTAAGTAAAGTAGTTGCATCAGAAGTTAAAGCGGCTAAAAGAAAATGGAATCCTGAGAATATTGAACGATTTATTAGTAAACCTAAGAAGCTTTGGTATTTCTTAAAAGCAATTTTGTTTAATAGAATTGGCCCAATTGAATCTCAATGCAGTTTAGACATCAACAATGAACTAGATAGTGATCCCCAAAGGGTAGCCAACTACTTTAATAATTACTTCATAAATATACCAATACAACTAACTCAGCATATGCCGCATAGACACAGTAGGGATTATGATTATATTCATTATAATATTATTAATGGATTTAATTTAACTGAGTGTACAACTGCCGAAATTTCTCAAATAATCGCAAATTTGAACATGGGATTCTCAAGTGGACCTGATGGAATATGCACTAAATTATTAGTTCATAGTATTAGCTACGTCACACCAGTTATTACTAAATTAATTAATAAGTGTTTCCTAGACGGTTGTTTTCCAAATTGCCTTAAAAATGCTAGAGTAGTGCCTATACATAAAACTGGTAACCAAATAGATGTATCAAATTTTAGACCTATTTCCATTTTAAGTGCTATATCAAAGATCTTCGAACGGGCTATCTTAAGTAGAATAGACTTATTTTTCGATGAAAACAAGGTTATTTCAAATAACCAATTTGGTTTTACTATAAATACTCCAGCACATCATCTGCTTGTATGCGCCTAACAGACAAACTAACGAAAGCTTTCGATGGAAAAAAATTTTGTTCTTGTATTATCTTAGACATACAAAAAGCGTTTGATTCAGTTAATTCAAATCAAAAGCTAAATGGCTCAATACAGTTATTCGCCGATGATGGGTTAATAACCTATGTAGAGGATTCGTTCGACTCCTTGTGTGAGCAAATGCAAAATAATTTGACGTTATTGAAATGGTGGTTCGACCTGAATAATCTAGTATTGAATAAACAGAAAACAAACTATTTAATCTTTGAAAATCGAGCTATAAGTATGGAAATATTGAATGCTAGCCCCCTAATATATGATAATTATTTTATCGAAGGGGTTAAAGTCTTTAATTATCTGGGACTCCATATTGATTCTAAACTTACGTGGGCTCATCATATCGAAAATATTAAGGAAGCTATTCTACCATATATCTTTGCAATCAAGCGTGCTAAACATATTTTAGATAAAAAATCACTCTTACTAATATATAACGCATATATTCAATCCAGGCTTCTGTACTTGTCTCCAATTTGGAGTGGATGCTCCCAATTTAGAATTCATGAGCTCGAAATCCTACAAAAACGAGTATTGAAATACACATTAAATGCTCCATTTGACTATCCTACATCGAAATTATTTGAAAAGTATTTGTCCCTAACCAAATTATTGGATCGCGAATTAATTATTACGGTTTATAAAGTAGTAAATAATTATATTAAACATAATTTTGATCTGTGTAAGGTGCGCAGTAGACATGATTACAACACGCGTCAAGGAAGTGATTATCACGTTCAGTTTTTTTCTACATCTGCTTCCAAGAATAATTTATTATATCGTGGGTTTTCTAGATTTAATGAAATTCCACCTGACATCAAAAATTGTACAAATATTAATCAATTTAAACAAAAACTTGCAATATTTTTAAACTAATAAAATCAAATAATATTATTGTTAAGAAAAAGAGAAAAAAAAAGAAGAAAAAAGCAAAAAAAATAAAATAATTGTTGAAGATTACAATACTATTAATATTAATGTAAATTAAAATATATATGCTGTGCTATAACCATATTGGTTCGATCAGCAGAAATGTTATTATTATATATAAGGGTAGGCATATTTTAAGTAAAACAAACTTAAAATAACTTTTATTTGTTATATTATTATCTAAATAAAATATAAAAAAAAAAAAAACCGTCCGTGTTCAAAATATTCAACGGGGAAAATATATCTGATCCAAGTTCACCAAATATTAATCACATTGATGTTTTGAGCGGAATTGATCATTTCTAGTTCCTCTTATCTGAAGAACAATTACGTGAGCAAAACAAAGTTGTAGCGCAGAGGAGTAAATAGGGTTGGATACTTTCCGGAACATTTACCGAAAACCAAGCTATTTCTGTCTTAATCTGACTTATATTTGAGATGGGAGATGAATATGGAAACTTCGTTACGCAACTTCAGTGAAAGCGAGGAAGTTGGTCGAGAAGAAGAACGCAACGCCCAAGCAATCATTTAGAGGAACATTTTGTACTGAAAGTTTCACAGGATGAATCTGGACGTTTTGAAGTAAATTTGCAATTTAAAAATAGTAACATACCTTTAGGAAGTTCCAACGAAGCTGCCAAAAATCCCATTTTTTTAAACCAGCTGTAAAAAATCAACCATTATCCAAAGGCTGCATAAGCCAAATAATACGAGATGTACGCATGGACGACTTAATGAGCGGTCATGAGATCGATTCTATTTAAAAAAAAAATCCAGGAATGAATCTCAGAAAATGGAGATCTAACTCATCAGAATTTGTCAAAGCTATTAGGAATGCTGAAGACGAAGAACAGTCATCAATTGATTCATATCGGATAGAGATAGCTCAATTGTTTGCAATCGTCAGCAGAGGCCAATTCATTTACGTACCAAATTCAACTGCGTACCATTTCCGTACCAAATTCAACTATAATTCAACAGTTATAGAAGGTAACTGCGGTGTCAAAATTGTATCAAATGATGAGCTTCACACCCTCTTGGCGCAGATAGAATCGATGCTGATTAATTGACCGTTGTGTATTAATGGTGCTTAGTTTGAAGACGTGCTTAGTCCAGCACATTGATTATGAAACAATGGATGTCGCTAGTCTATTTAGATGTTACAAAGTGATCTTATCGCAGGCGGTTCAAAAACTGATCCAAATATTATGGAAACGATGATACCAATTCATCAAATATTAATCAGAGACGAAAATCTACTTACAAATAATTTGGCGACTGTGGAAGCTGTTAAATTACATACAGCACGATGGAAAACTCTGTTTAATGACATTGAAAATAGTAGATGGCGAAATGCAACAGGTAATACAAATACTTTGCACCTCACCAACTCAATAAGTCATATCTTTATCTCAAATTGACGAACGAAATTTAGTGGTTGTTAAACTACGACTATTATTTGTGGGTATAATCGACCATTACCATTTCAGCTGATTCGATGCCACGGAACCGGTTGTCATATCTACTTATGAGGATAATAATACATATCTACCTATAAAAAGAACATACTTACCAGAATGTACCAGCGAGGAATTATTTATCGATCTGTTATACCTACTTCAATCGTCATGTTACGACATCAGTAACCAATTGTTTCATTGATAATAAACAGACATATATTCTCTGGATCTGATACCATTCAGCTGAAAAAATATTTTTCAATAGTAAGATATGCAAAGACTGAAGAAATTCTGAAGTCATCCCATTTTCATTGATATCATCGAGACAGTTAGTAATCGACCTAAATCATTGCACGATATAAAACAACACAACATAATCAAATTTTTGGCCGAATTCTAGTTAGCAGTTGCGGCAGCGATAAAGCACTGACAGGTCGAGGCATCATCTGGATCAACGATGGCATAACCAGGGAAATGAGAGGAGGGAATAGGCTTCTCAGCATCCTTTTATGAAGAAGTATATCATGAGACTAGCAATGCTGATAAATTGTTAATTGCTTCAAAAATTTATTCTACGATAAGATCTGTGAGCGGACCTTAAGTTTTTCTAGTAACGTTTTTTGCACTATTAAGAAGTTACCCCATTTGACCTGACGGTTAGTTTAACTTGCTAAATTTATTGATTTACTATCAATTTTTATAACCATTTCAAAATAGAGCATCCTAAGGTTTATTGCGACTATTTTGATTAGCAGTGAGAGGAGAAAATTTCCGAGATTGTCAATTTCCGGTATACGAAATAGATGGCGGTCTCTTGAAATTTCCTAATTATTACTTAAGCAGATGAGAACCATTCCCTGGAACAGTTAATAGAGCTCCCGTAAATGTTTGCTTCATTTTTGTACATTACGGATTGCAAGGCAATGGGCGCTTGCGGGGCACCCAACAGTTGGGAACATGTAGAGTAAAATCGAAGCCAACATAATGAAAATGCTTAGCACTATGAAATTTCAATTATAGGCTAGAAATACATTTATATCGCAGTTCTGCTTCTTTCGAGAGAACTACAGTCTAACAATATTCAATTCATCTTTTGACTACCGCATAAACTCATACTTGTAATCTCTATTATTGTCCTGGGTGGTGATTACAACTCCTTCAGCACAGATTTAAATTTTTACTATTTGACCTCGTTTTTTTTGTACCAACCTAGGTAGTTCGTTCGCATCCCGAGCACGACACCGTATCTATTGTAATAACTTATTAGCTTAACTACTACATGAATTTGCATCACGTCCTCAATATTATATATACTTCCTTTAGGGATTTAAATACTTTTATTCATATCTGAATGTAATATTTTCGAACATTTTTTGTGCAAAACAGTTTAAAGTAACCTGAAAACTCGAACAAATTACACATTAAAAATTAACAAGTACGAGGGTGAGCAATAATTGCGTTTATAGTAAATGGACTTTCTCCTAATAGCGCATTATTTGTTGAAACCAACAAGAACTCCACTTTTAACCGCAATTTCATACTTTTGATTGCATTTTTAATCCTTTCATTTACGGATTTTTTTTAAATATATACCGGTCTATTATACAATGTATACATCATTCAGAAAGGACTAGAAACATAAATTTATACAAGTACCACAATTATAAATAATGCAACAATTCCTTCGTGATGTGGCATACGAGAACACTGGAACAACCGCACGTTCGATGAGTTTGTACCACACAGTGTTAATTTTTTTTTCAACGAACCGTTATTGTTATGAATTTTTCCTCAACATCATGAATTGATTTTTTCAAGTGTTTTCCTTTCTTATCAGCTATTTTTAGACTAACAACAGCACAAAAAAAAGTTGATTTGATAGGGGGTAAATGAATGTCTTATACATGACTACGTATCGGCAAGATATTTAGGGTATATACGAGTATGTGCGATATAATGGCATATTATGCTGTATATACGTAATGTAAACGACAATTAAAATTTATATCATAATACGCATGTTGTATATATGCATGGATACATCATACATATTATTATGTATTTCAACTCATTGTTTACTGTTTTCATGAAAAAAGAGGCAATTTTTCAAGTACCTATATACACTTGTTTCAACTAACGGTATATGTAAACTCTTGAAATTTATGGAAATATGATCCATCTATTATTTAGATGACATTTTGTGATTTGTAATAAACCCCTTTAATAAATATTTTGCTGTTAGGCCAACTTTTTACAATTTATAAAAATCTATGGAAGAGTTGCTAATTGTCAAGGGTTTATTTATTTAATCCTCAGCAGCTTGAGTAAAAGTTGGAATAGCCCCTTCTTTTTAGCTGTTCACGTCATTTTCAAAATGTCGACGGCCAAAACATTTAAAAAATGTGAAATTTGTATTACCATTGCTTTTATGTCATTTCCAAAGCATTAAAGCTGCACTAAATAGAATGGAGGAATTTGAGAGCTGCACTAAATACAATGGAAGTTAGAGTTTTCACGTCCTACATTGGCATTAAATCGCCAAAATTAATTTGAAAAACTTTCGAAGGGACTGAGAAATAGTTTCATATCATCCATCGTTTCGCAGGCGAAGCGTAGCACTTTATAATCATAAAATTTGTAAATTACAATGCGTTCTGAGATACGAAAGATTTTTTTGCTCGAGAAGTTAAAAACAAATCCTATGCCATTTAGACCGTGAAGTCGCCGCTCCAGACGTTCTACGTGCCCAAAGTTTGAAAACGATAAATTAGCTTAAGCATTCTACTAAAATCATAATATTCTAAAATTCTAAAACTCTAAAATTTTACAATTCTACAATTCTAAATTTCTACAATTCTAAATTTCTACAGTTCTAAATTTCTAAATTTCTAAATTTCTAAATTTCTAAATTTCTAAATTTCTAAATTTCTAAATTTCTAAATTTCTAAATTTCTAAATTTCTAAATTTCTAAATTTCTAAATTTCTAAATTTCTAAATTTCTAAATTTCTAAATTTCTAAATTTCTAAATTTCTAAATTTCTAAATTTCTAAATTTCTAAATTTCTAAATTTCTTAATTTTCAAATTTTCAAATTTCCAAATTTCCAAATTTCCAAATTTCCAAATTTCTTAATTTCTAAATTTCTAAATTTCTAAATTTCTAAATTTCTAAATTTCTAAATTTCTAAATTTCTAAATTTCTAAATTTCTAAATTTCTAAATTTCTAAATTTCTAAATTTCTAAATTTCTAAATTTCTAAATTTCTAAATTTTTAAATTTTTAAATTTTTAAATTTCTAAATTTCTAAATTTCTAAATTTCTAAATTGCTAAATTTCTAAATTTCTAAATTTCTGAATTTCTAAATTTCTAAAATTCTAAAATTCTAAAATTCTAAAATTCTAAAATTCTAAAATTCTAAAATTCTAAAATTCTAAAATTCTAAAATTCTAAAATTCTAAAATTCTAAAATTCTAAAATTCTAAAATTCTAAAATTCTAAAATTCTAAAATTCTAAAATTCTAAAATTCTAAAATTCTAAAATTCTAAAATTCTAAAATTCTAAAATTCTAAAATTCTAAAATTCTAAAATTCTAAAATTCTAAAATTCTAAAATTCTAAAATTCTAAAATTCTAAAATTCTAAAATTCTAAAATTCTAAAATTCTAAAATTCTAAAATTCTAAAATTCTAAAATTCTAAAATTCTAAAATTCTAAAATTCTAAAATTCTAAAATTCTAAAATTCTAAAATTCTAAAATTCTAAAATTCTAAAATTCTAAAATTCTAAAATTCTAAAATTCTAAAATTCTAAAATTCTAAAATTCTAAAATTCTAAAATTCTAAAATTCTAAAATTCTAAAATTCTAAAATTCTAAAATTCTAAAATTCTAAAATTCTAAAATTTTAAAATTCTAAAATTCTAAAATTCTAAAATTTTAAAATTTTAAAATTTTAAAATTCTAAAATTCTAAAATTCTAAAATTCTAAAATTCTAAAATTCTAAAATTCTAAAATTCTAAAATTCTAAAATTCTAAAATTCTAAAATTCTAAAATTTTAAAATTCTAAAATTCTAAAATTCTAAAATTTTAAAATTTTAAAATTTTAAAATTCTAAAATTCTAAAATTCTAAAATTCTAAAATTCTAAAATTCTAAAATTCTAAAATTCTAAAATTCTAAAATTCTAAAATTCTAAAATTCTAAAATTCTAAAATTCTAAAATTCTAAAATTCTAAAATTCTAAAATTCTAAAATTCTAAAATTCTAAAATTCTAAAATTCTAAAATTCTAAAATTCTAAAATTCTAAAATTCTAAAATTCTAAAATTCTAAAATTCTAAAATTCTAAAATTCTAAAATTCTAAAATTCTAAAATTCTAAAATTCTAAAATTCTAAAATTCTAAAATTCTAAAATTCTAAAATTCTAAAATTCTAAAATTCTAAAATTCTAAAATTCTAAAATTCTAAAATTTTAAAATTCTAAAATTCTAAAAATTTAAAATTCTAAAATTCTAAAATTCTAAAATTCTAAAATTCTAAAATTCTAAAATTCTAAAATTCTAAAATTCTAAAATTCTAAAATTCTAAAATTCTAAAATTCTAAAATTCTAAAATTCTAAAATTCTAAAATTCTAAAATTCTAAAATTCTAAAATTCTAAAATTCTAAAATTCTAAAATTCTAAAATTCTAAAATTCTAAAATTCTAAAATTCTAAAATTCTAAAATTCTAAAATTCTAAAATTCTAAAATTCTAAAATTCTAAAATTCTAAAATTCTAAAATTCTAAAATTCTAAAATTCTAAAATTCTAAAATTCTAAAATTCTAAAATTCTAAAATTCTAAAATTCTAAAATTCTAAAATTCTAAAATTCTAAAATTCTAAAATTCTAAAATTCTAAAATTCTAAAATTCTAAAATTCTAAAATTCTAAAATTCTAAAATTCTAAAATTCTAAAATTCTAAAATTCTAAAATTCTAAAATTCTAAAATTCTAAAATTCTAAAATTCTAAAATTCTAAAATTCTAAAATTCTAAAATTCTAAAATTCTAAAATTCTAAAATTCTAAAATTCTAAAATTCTAAAATTCTAAAATTCTAAAATTCTAAAATTCTAAAATTCTAAAATTCTAAAATTCTAAAATTCTAAAATTCTAAAATTCTAAAATTCTAAAATTCTAAAATTCTAAAATTCTAAAATTCTAAAATTCTAAAATTCTAAAATTCTAAAATTCTAAAATTCTAAAATTCTAAAATTCTAAAATTCTAAAATTCTAAAATTCTAAAATTCTAAAATTCTAAAATTCTAAAATTCTAAAATTCTAAAATTCTAAAATTCTAAAATTCTAAAATTCTAAAATTCTAAAATTCTAAAATTCTAAAATTCTAAAATTCTAAAATTCTAAAATTCTAAAATTCTAAAATTCTAAAATTCTAAAATTCTAAAATTCTAAAATTCTAAAATTCTAAAATTCTAAAATTCTAAAATTCTAAAATTCTAAAATTCTAAAATTCTAAAATTCTAAAATTCTAAAATTCTAAAATTCTAAAATTCTAAAATTCTAAAATTCTAAAATTCTAAAATTCTAAAATTCTAAAATTCTAAAATTCTAAAATTCTTAAACTTTTAAATTCTAAGTTCTGAAATTCTAAATTTTTAAAATTTTAAAATTTTAAAATTCTAAAATTCTAAAATTTATTAAACTTTAAAATTGTGTAAAAATTTTTAATATTTTTTTAAATTTCGAATATTGTTTGAACTCCTGCTGAGTCGTCTATAAAAAATTATCTACTAGTAGGAATACAGCTTCATTATTTTACTAAACAATTTATTTATCGATTAGAATAATTGATTTGACCCTTATTGTACCCCTCCTGTATCTTGTACCATAGAAAGATCTTGTGGATTGAATAAACCGGCAGCACGTCGTAAAATGGAATCTTTTTGTGCATTATATGGATAATCTTTCGACGGAATTTCTAGTATCGTTGGCAATACAGCTGTTTGTGCGTCGATCAGCGGTCGAATTTTATCAGCAATGATTTGATTGATAAGAATAATATCCATATCGGGTCGTTTTATAAATCTATGAAAACATTCTTCAATTTCACTACGATGTGTAAAACGGGTAACTATCATATAATTGGCCTCTTTCAGTTTTGGTTTAACATAGGTTATTTCACCAATTCCGCCCAACAGGAATCCAACAACCGTGTCTTCATCTGCGATTAACCCAATTAATTTGCCAGTATTCGATGGGGGGAATTGTTTTTCGGTACGGTACGACATTTGTATTTTGTCTAAATAAATTATTTTTTGACTGATTTGTTGATTTGAAATTTGTAAAATGTACGGCCTTCCTGATTGGGTAATTGAAAAGTTGTAAAATATATGCCATTTAACACAGTGTATTTTTTATTTTTATCTCTTTTTAATGCAGTGTATTTTTCTTCGTACTAAGCTACAAGTTGACCGATTAAATGGCACAGTGGATAAAGCATTGGCGTTTGGATCGGGAGGTACCGGGTTCGAAGCCCGTTAGGGGCAGGAATTTTCATCTACAGATTACGATATGTGATGAAATGAAACACATCTATGAAACCCGTTGGAGTGCAAAACTCATGGTACGACCCATCTTCCATACCAGTGTAGGCTGGCATGGAGCTATATGCAATGTGCAGATGGTGATCAAAAATCGGACCTATAGCCGTACGTCCTCGAATTGGCTGGCAACGGCGTAAAAGTTAGGACGGAAAAAGCAAACCGCGAAAGAGTTGGAAGAGCCTCGGCAAGAATAGATTGCAGTGATAATAAAAAAAACTACAAGTTGTCATTTTTCTAAATATGTATATAAAAAATTTAGTCACGATCAACCATGTGACTAAATTTAAAAATTTAGAAATTTTGAAATTTTGAAATTTAGAAATTTAGAAATTTAGAAATTTAGGAATTTAGAAATTTAGAAATTTAGAAATTTAGAAATTTAGAAATTTTTGAAATTTAGACATTTATAAATTTTTAAATTTAGTTATTTAAATAATGTTAATGAGTGTGTTGTACAAAATCATCTAACAATTTGGTAAAATACCACTTTTCAATTAAATTTTTTAGGATTTCTATTATTAATTTTTAAATGTTATTTAAACAGACTAAGAAAACTTTAGTTTCTACAATTTCTGTGTAAATTAACGAGATTTAAGAGAAAAATCATTATGGCTTCTTTAGATTAATTAAAGTTGGAACGTTAAACGGTTCTGTAGAAATCGAGAAATTTTTAGATTTTATAACTTTTATGTGATTTTGATATTATTGTTGCGACTTCTTATACTGACCCGCAGTTTATACCAAGTCTATGAAAAACCGATGTTGTTTAATCGTACTTGCCAATTAAAATTTTGCCTAAATTTAAATTAAACATTAAAGATTTAATATACCTTTAAGTTATTAATTGAAACAAGAAAACATTATTTATAATTAAGCTTTTAATCACAAAAATAATATTTCGTATTTTTTCCCCCATCAAAAATTTAATTTAAAAAGATTATTTAATGGAAACATCTGTTTCAAATTACTTTTTGGAGTGAGATTTGTCAAAATCTACTCAGCCAACAGCAATCAAAATCTATAAAAATTTATTTTTACTGTTATACAGAAAATAGTTTGAAAAATTATGGTGGCGTATTAATTGACGTATATTTATAAAAACAAATCAAAAACAATTAGTGCAAACAATATTGGATATACGAATAATTAATAACAACCTCGATGTGATCAAAATTGTATAAAAACCAAAGGGTTATATTTCTTATTTCGATTCGTCTAGGGTTAATCACATAATATAATTGCAATTGGAAAATTTATTTATATTTCATTATTAATTAAAACAGTAACTAGCAAAATCTATTTGTTTATTGGGTATTGTTTTCAACTCTATTTAAAATAATTTGTAATTAAATAAATTAAATTTAATTAAACTCGTAAATTTTTTGGAAATCCATTAAATATTTTTTTTTTCGATTTTATTTAATTGATTTAATATTTTTTGTTGTTTAATTAATTGTGTTTGTGAGGTTATTAAACTAGATTATATATATATCCGTATATTTTGGAGACATCTGTATATTTTTATAGTTTGAAATATTTTGGTTTAATTATTTATCAGTACATTGAAAATTGATAATTTTGGATTAACACTTATTTATGTGTGGTACGTAGAGCATCGAGATTTCATAACGGAAACTCATTTAAACAAAAAGAGTGCTGTTCGGAAGTCCTTGCAGTATCTGAGATAGGATTTAGTGGACTTATTATGATGAAAATTGACATAAAGATAAATTAAAAAATGGAAAGCCATAACAAACTTTACTCTATCCAAAAACGTAAAAGTCTTTGAATTTCTGACACCATAGCGGTTGATAGATTCCAATGACCAAACTCATACTCACAATATACAGTTTGGCGGACTTTGCTTGACAATCTGATGTCTGAAATTCATTTTCAGCCATTTCAACTTCATCATCAACAGTGAATAGACCGATAGATGAATATCACTATTTTGTATCTGTGTTTAACCGGGTTAAATTTTCGCCATTGGTTTTCCAACTTAAATGAACTCCTTCTTTGAGATTCCAATGGCAACCATCCACCGATACATTTACATACCTTCTGACAGTTCATAGAAAAATAATTTTATTGTCCGTATAGCTAATCGTATATTTGATCCACTAAGCCTGTTATCTCCATAACATTAAAGAATTTTTTTCCAGTTAGAGTGGCGTTAAGATTTTGAATGGTGCAACGACCTGCTAAAACGCTCCAAGAAGAATCGATAAAAATTCTGGATTGCTTGTCTATGTTGCAAACCGCTCAAGTGCAGTAGTTTAAGTTCTACCAAGGGACAAATTGTACATGTCTTATAAAAACTCAACATGGCAGATGCGAGAAGTAGTGGAACATAATAAAATTATGAAACGATTGCGAGCTTAGAGATAAGGCACAATAGGCGTATAGGAATTAAAAGGCATTCTAGTTGTCATAAAAACGTAAATAATTGGATCATAATACAAAGATTCATAACGAAATACTTAAAGGTATCCGAACCTGCAGCTATATTAAGAACTTATAGCAGTCTTATAAATGCTACACAACTCTGCCAGAGGACAAACTGCAGTTATCATAAATAAAAGCATACAATATTTTGAAAATTAGAAATGGAAAGCTACAATTGTCTAATATATAAATACTTCAAAATATCGTATACAACAATCAGCAACATTTCAAAAGAAATAAAGCACCTCTTATAAGATAAGAGGAAATCGAGACAAGTAGCATTAAACCAGAGATCCACAAGATTCAAAGAGATTAAACAACATCACTTAATAGTTATCAAGAGAATTTCAGAAATTAAAAAACGAGCAAATTAACTCCTGCTTGAGCAAGTTGTCACATGATAGAAATAATGACTATTCACTTTGAAAAGCAACAAAACAGTTTAAAAACCAACAATGCAGCTTCATCCCGCCAGGAAAGTAGGTGGGACTCGGCAATGTATAGTATAGAAAAGCAAGGAGTTGTGAATGCGAAGTGTTATCGGTCCCGATGACAAAGCTATCATAGCAGTATAGGTGGTAGCATCCAAATAACGACAGAAAAGATGAAGAGGATGAGGTGAATAAGAACGACAGAGAAACACTAAACGTAATTAAAGTACACCAGTACATGATGATTTTAAAACAAAAGATTGCCATATAAACAAGTGAATATGAATAATCATGAAATGTCACGCTGCATAGCGCACGTCAAAAATATAAGGTAAGAATTGGAATTAAAATACAAGAAAAGCAAATTTTGAAACCTGTTTGGACGTAGGACTTTAGTTGGTTAGTGTTTTTAGTTAGTTTATATAGAAAATTGTATAAAAGCTCACTTTCAATTTTGATGGTGAATTGGATGGATGGATTGAATTTGGGGCAATATCTCACGATATTCTAACCTAGAAAGTAGTGAAACTTTTTAAGGGTCTGAATGGGTCCTACGTTGAATTAAGAGAAAAAATAAATTAACTGCATTTGCGCTTCAAAATTGACAGGCTCAATATACTTAATTTTCAAATATTTAAAATTTTCGATTTATCAGTAATGTGCAACAGCATCTAAGTGGGAACCATTCGTTTGACTCCAATAAATAATTATTTGACTTTCCATTGTTAAAAAGTGATCAGAGTCAATTACACGATAAGTCTATTTATTTCTAAATACATACATCACAATTCCCCTACTTAATTATATCCCAATATTCATTTATGCGATGACATCAGACGCATGATCACATCAATTTTCCATTATATGTCAGGCACGCATCAATCATAAATTTTCTGGGTACATCAATAAAAATTATTTGGTTCACAAAAACATTGCCAATGTACTGTACTAAAAATTAACGAGTAAAATAATTTGTTGCCTCCTGATGAAAAAAAGAAATTGGAAAATTATAAATTGAGCATATAGAACATAAAATTATCCAAAAAACAAATCACACGACAGCGGCACATACAGACTAATTTTTCTCTATATAACGTTATATAGATAAACATATAACGGAAGAAAAATATCATTAGATTTTCGAATGACATCATGATTCGTGTTGAAAATCTTAAATTACGTGAGAACAATTTTAAATTAATCGGGTATAAGAAAATTTTCTTGCTATTTTCTCGTCTATTTTCCCTAAATACATATACATACATATATTCAAATACCGTATATCTCATACACGGTACTCCTGCTCCATGAATCTTATCATCTTATCATTCGACAATGTGATATTGTAAAATATATACTACTTGTTTCAAATGTATGCTCAGTATCTCGTGTATAGTGCGATGTGAAGATATTTTGTGCCTTCTGCTTTTCGGGTTAGCATCAATATTTATGTAAATAAGAATTTCTCTATAGTGCAAGTCTCTTCTTCGCAGCCATAAAATATGTTCGTAGCAGAAAAATGAAAATTTCAAAGTAAATAAATTTTCGTTTTGAAATGAAAAGTGTGACAGGTATACATGCAAGAATTTCATATAATTTTTGAAGATGGAATACGTGATTTATCTTTATGCATCGATGGAGTTTTGAATTGAGTATTGGATAACCGGAATATAAAAGTGTAAATATTGCATAGACTGTACAGTGCACGGTATTTTCGTAAAAAATATATATCGCGGAAACAAAAGGCAACTCCATCTTCTAATATACATGTAAAAATTTCGTGTCACGGTGTTTGTAGTCGCACAGTATGAAATACCACTAGGTGATTAGGGTGTCCCGAACAATATCCAAATAATTTAACCGTCGTTCGTATTTCAAATAGAACGAAATTATTTATGTTGTTGAATGACAGGTGGCGCTATTTCCCATTTTGACATTTCATTTTGATTTATAAGAAACTAGCTGACCCGGCAAACGTTGTTCTGCCTTATAAATTATTTCTAGTGAATATTTTGGTTGTTAAATAAAAAATAATGAATTTATTGTAAGTGTGTGGGGATGGGATCTATGACAGAAAGAGGAATGGAGCGCTGTAGACGGTGACCGCCAACAAAAACAAAAAAAACCAACTATTCATATTCTCAATTCGTGTGAGTCCCGTCAGAAATCCCATTTTGGAAATCCCACCGTTTTCTTATTTTGTCGAGTAGTATTTGATTGTGCAATTTTGTGCGTCTAACGGTAAAATTTGTGCATAATGTACTTTGGGAGATAATGTGGGGTTTCTGACGTGATTGTCACACCAGAAATCCTATAGATCCGTTTCATGATTAAAGCATATGTTTTGCTTTAGTTTAATTGTGCAAAACTATGCATATCAAAATCAATTTAGTTCTCCTCCAGAATTATGTAGGATTTTTCCTAGAACGGCTATATATCTGCCTATTTAGATAAGTAGATCAACCATGTAAGAAAATGTCGTAGTTTTCTAGTCAAAATGCTTAGACTAGATGTATATAACCTGAGAAGACCAAAATTCAATAGTGGCATACTCCCCATCATATCCCCCATAGTCGCCCTCGATAGCATAGTAAGTAGAGCGCTTGCTATGAAATTTGGGGGTCCCGCGTTCGATTCCTGGTGGTGACAAAAAGTTACGACTTGGCGTTTTTAATGTGTTATGTGTTACATTGTGCATTGTCTTATATATCTCAAGCCATAGTTATCGGCTTTTCTCCATAAATATTTATTTATTTATTTATTTATTTATCAGCCAGAATTGCACTTACAAGACCCTTATCCTCCACGCCTACTTTCAAAAAATCAATTTCTGAAAATTTTTATATGGGTGATATCTGGAAATCCCATATTTTATTAATGAAATCACTTAAACTTGTTGAAATATTCAGAATATTCAGATGAAATTTCATGATTGTGCTTACTCCCCATCAGACAGAATCGCACTTTCAAGGTCCTTATGGAGAGTAGGCACAATCATGAAATTTTATCTGAATGTTCATTTCAACAAGTTTAAGTGATTTCATTAATAAAAAGTGGGATTACCAGATACCACCCACATAAAAATTATCAGAAATTGATTTTTTGAAAGTAGGGGTGGAGGATAAGGGCCTTGTAAGTGCAATTCTGGCTGATGGGGAGTATGTCACTTTTGAATTTTGGTCTTCTCAGGTTATATACATCTAGTCTAAGCATTTTGACTAGAAAACTACGACATTTTCTTACATGGTTGATCTACTTCAATAGACGTTGTACATATCGCATGTAAATAGGCAGATATAGCCATTTTAGGAAAACTCCTGCATAATTCTGGAGGAGAACTAAATTGATTTTGATATGCACAGTTTTGCACAATTAAACTAAAGCAAAACATATGCTTTAATCATGAAACGAATCTATGGGATTTCTAGTGTGATAATCACGTCAGAAACCACACATTATCTCCCAAAGTACATTATGCACAAATTTTACCGTTAGACGCACAAAATTGCACAATCAAATACATACTCGACAAAATAAGAAAACGATGGGATTTCCAAAATGGGTTTTCTGACGTGACTCACACCTCAATTCAATGTTTTTCATTAACGTAACGGATATTCATTGTTTGATCTCTTAAAAGTTAAATGTAAAGTGAAAAAAGTAACATATTTTTTATCCAACAGTATAGGAAAATGAAATAAAGAAAAATAATATTAATTTTGAAAATGAATTGAGTGTACGATATTTTTTGTCAGTCCATCCGAGAACATGCTACGTATAATTGTCCGTGTGAAAAACATGGTGTGCCCAAATCTAAGCGACTTATTAATTGTCATTGCGAATACCAATCGAATAGGAAATTGAACGCATTTGAATTCAATTGACCAGTGGTGCATTTGGACGCACATGTTTTTTTAGGTGAACTTTTTCAACGTTACGTCACAGAGGCGATGATTTCAAGCAAGCGTTGATCTCATCAGCGTACGTTTAACGTAGAATGACGGAAAGTGTTTGCCGTTGTTTTTTATATCTTTGAGTGTTCTGTTCAACGCCCCAACAGAATGTTTGTATGCCATAGTGCATTCATCCCAGATGATAATTTTTCATTGTTTCTGCACTCTGGCCATGGACGATTCTTTTTTATGTTACACACTGCGTCTTGGTTATTTTGAATATGCAGTGGCAGCTCCATCCAATAAAGGTACTGCAACTACCCGTTGAACTTGTCCCGCCGAAACTGCCAGCATAATGCGGTCGTAAATCATTTTTTGTTCATGCGTTCCTGCAGTACCGTACTGCAGTTCATGATTCGTTTCGGTGTCCATCAAATCAGATGCATTTCGATTTGGCGAACTCATACCGAAGTGACTAAGTTGTAAATTGGAAATGACAATGCAAAGGTCATCCATAGCAATCAATGCTTCATTGTACATAGCGTTAGATTTTTGCACTGTGTACGAATTCGATGCAATATATCGTCAGTCATTGAATCTTTGTGCTTATTTCACAACGAGTCTGCTCGTCTCGGGAAACATGTAGTCAAAACTATAGCGAATAGTAGACGAATTTGTGTTGCTGTACAACCCAATGCTGCTTCAGCAAGCATATCATCTCAGTGATTGTTGTGATTGAGATGCACGCAATTGCGACATGCTCACACGCACATTTTCGTTGACTTGTTAGATTTGTTCGTCTGTTCTTTCTGCTCTACTATTTCACATGTTTGTTGCTTTATTCGTAGGCGGCGCAAATGGGCAAAAACAGTATACCTATAATGTATTTATTCTTTTAGTATTTTACCAGCCTTTTTACAATCATAAAACACCTTTTTACAATCATAAAATTATTTGGATATTGTTCATACAAAAATACTCAAATCGTGATTAAAAAATGGGAGTATGGATTTTTGGAAGAAAAATTGTTCTGGATAGGGACATCCTAATCACCTAGCGGTAGAAATATACTTTACGACCTATTCTCATACCTACCAAACATACATAAAAATTTCTTAAAAATTGGTTGAGCCATTTCGGAAGAGTGCGACCATAAACACCGTGACACGTGATTTTATAAAAATCGTGTTAACATTTGTCGTAAACAACAATGAATTGATCAGCCTGCAAAAGAGAAGCAAAAAATACCAACACCAACTTACCTTGAACATTAATTTATAAACCTAAGATAAAAAATATGTATTAAAATTATATTCTATTTAAATTATAATATGTACTTACCTATGTAAAATTTCCCCTTGACCCGGTACAGGAACCCCTGAAATAATTATATATGTATTTAATTATGTATCTGTAAATCAAACGAATATTTTGCTTACCTTTGTATTTTGTTTATATATTTAAAATGACAGTTCAACCATTTCTAAACCTTACAAATGTCATATAGGTACACATGATAAACACATGTGTGTTCCGTGTTGATTGTACTAAAATAATAACGTTTTATGCCATCTTTAGGAAATTTAAATAAGTTTAGTATAAGATTTTTTCTTGTCAAATAAAATAAAATTAGAATAAATTCTTTTTTAAGCTGACCGGCAAAGCATAAACAACAAATAGCTTTTTTATTGTAAGCTATACCAAAATCAGTAAAACAAATCATCATAATTTATTGCACCTTCTCTGTACCAATTAATTTGTTCGAGGCACCCGAATTGGTACAGATCATTGGTCCTTCGGAAAAGGAATAAAATAAATTATAAAATTAGCGAACAATTTAAATCAAAATAAAATTAGTGTTGTGTTGTGATATAAGAGTAGTGTGCATAATGGCTGATATCGTTGCCTTAAAGAAGAGGCGTGCGTACATAAAAGGGAGCATCACTAAATTGCTCAATTTTATCAACAATATAAGCATCGCTACGACTGCAAAAGATATCAAAGTGCGACTAACGAACGTGGAAAGATATCGTGCTGAGTTCAATGAAATCGAGGGTAAAATTGTTTCGTTGAATAATAAAGAAGAACTGGATGCCGATTTCGAAGATAATTATTATAAAGCTGTAGCAGGATTGAACCGAGCCTTAAGAACAACAACGGAACCCACGGTATCTTTGAACGATACAATCATGGATACATCAACAATAGGAATGCACATGGATGTCAAACTGCCTAAATTATCAATTTCCCATTTTTCCGGCAAGTACACAAAGTGGCCAGTCTTACCACGACTTATTCTGCTCCACCCATTGTGCATGAGAATCCACGACTATCTCCGTCGCAGAAACTACAATACCTCAAAGGAACACTAAAGGATGAAGCCGCGAAGTTAGTAACACACTTTAGCATCACGGATGCAAACTATATGCAAACTATATCTTGCGTGTAATATTATTTACATCTACACAAACATTTGATTCTCATCATATGCGCGCGCATACCAAACGAGAAATAGCCATTTTGTTTTTATAATTTATATATTAAAATTGAAAAATATTTAGAAAAGAAAAAAACTAGGCACGAGATTAAGAATTTTAGTTGATTCTTGTGAAATAATTTTTTGTCTACTGTAGTTGTACGTTCCAATCGAACCTGCACAACTTGTCCAAGTTTGGGAGCTAATAACAAAAAATTAAAAGAAAATTGGGAAAAACTAGAAAAACTAGGCACGAGTTTTACATGTTATCTAATGAATATAAAAAAATTGTAGAAGAAAATGTTCACACAAGTGCTTATCGAACCTGCACAAGATACCATTACTTTGGTACAAGACCCACTTTCAAATCAAAATTTAGAAATCAACTGCACTAGATTGTTCTCTGTTACGCATATTATATAAAAAAATACTGCAATACAAATAACTGTAAATTTAAAAAAGTATACAGTGGTGGATTTAGGAGAAATTGCTAATTACTGGTCGTCCCTATATATATATTTATTGCCTCCGCTCTATAAAGGCAATCTCACACTGCACACAGATATTTAGGTTAATTTCATAATACAGATAGCACTTCCATCCTTAAAATGCCCTATTCAAATGATTACAATGAAATTAAAATTTGAAGTATTGAAAAGTGTGAAGCATTAACGGGCCATTATGACCGTGAAGTTGTAACAAAGTTCCATCAGCAGTGCCAACGGTGTTTCAAACTTAATGAAACCGCATAAAAATGATGATTGTTTTAACTGCGGGAAAATGGACGCTATAGTCAAAAAAATGTTATAAGGCGAGTGAGGAACCGAGATGTGTTAAAAGCAACCAGAGTTGAGTAGATCAAAAGAGAAGTTGTGTTTAGCACGGATGGAGGAAGTTCTAATTACTGTAACGAAGATGTACGTAATGGTAAAATCATAGAGGCCGATATATATTTTACAATAATTAGAGACAATGAATTTCGAAAACTAGACTTGCAGTACTCTGATTGTGTCATGGATGAAATAAATGGGATTGGAAAGGCAAAAAAAAGTCGTTGGGCTCGTTTTGATGTTATTTAAAACTTGACGATGAAATGTTCAACGCATCAGTGAAAGTAGTGGAGTCAAGCATGTTTCCAGTAAAATTTCTCATTAGATACGATATTTTGAAACAAGCCATCATTTTGCACGATTCAAAATTCACTTATTTCTAAGATATGCAATTCTTATGTAGGCTTTTCTAGCAAATTACGTAAAATTCCATATAAAAAATGACTCAATTTTTGAACGAATTTAACATTTTAAGGTATTGGAAGCTATCCTTAGAAAATTTGCAAAATATTAAAGAATTAGAAAAATTAAGATCCGACTCCCCGACCAAATGCATAGTGGTTAAAGCTTTGGAGTTTGGATCGGGAAATGAAAATTGTATATTGTTGGTTTCGAGGAAGCAGATGAGAATAAAATGGGACGCAAAAGTTTGACAAAGATGTTCGGAACTTGTTTATCGGTACGATCCTTCCAAACTTAAAGAATGCCCTTTTCTCTAAAAGTCATCATCAAAAACGATATTCCCATTTTTCAGCCACCTCTTCGTCTTAGGTTGGCTGAAAAAGAAGAAGTTAAACGACAAGTACCAGCATGGATGGTCGATGGAATATTACGTGGCAGTGTTTCAGCATACGCCTCACCAGTCGTCTTAGTGGAAACAAAAGCATCTGTGTTGACTACCGCGGGATCAATAGAGAGATAGTTATGGACAGATATCAGTTGCCTATTAATGATGATTTGGTTATTCAGCTACAATCATCAAAGTATTTTACGACGCTGGATTTAAAAAACGGATTTTCCATGTGCCGGTCGATGAGAATAGCAGTTTTGTAGAGTTCCATTTGGTCTATGTGTGTCACCACCAGTTTTCCAGCGCTACATAATTCTAATTTTTAATGACTTAATTTCAGCTGGCTAAGTATCGATTTATTTGGACGATATAATAATTGATACATCAGAGGCGATAGAACAAAACTTGGAACTAATAAAGTTGGTAATGCAGTTATCGAGTAACCACGGGTTAAATTTTAATTGGGTCAAATGTCAGTTTTTATTTCTATCTGTCGAATATGTGAGCTATTTTGTCAAGGATGGTAAATAAAACAATCGGCACAAAAGACGAAAACTGTAGCCTCTTTTCCTGAACGGAAATCAGTTAAGAATGTGCAAGCATTCTTAGGTTTACCTGACTACTTTAGGAAGTTCATTCCGAATTATGCAATAATCGCCCAACCGCCCAACCGCCCAATGAACTATTAAAGAAAGAACCCAAATTCAAATTCACTTAAATTGAACGCGACGCGTATTCACGATTAAAGGAGATATTAGTAGCAGATCCTGTTCTAAAAATTTTTAAACCTGGAACTGAGCCGAAGCTCATGGCCAAATCTTATTGCAAAAAAAAATTTTTGATAGCATCATTGATGCACTATTATACCGTGCCTAAAATGCTTGTAATATGGAAAGCTTCAGAAGTTCCATTATTACGATTACCTGAAAACCATGGGAGTCAAGGTTTTCCTAACACCGATACAAGGAAGCAAGGTAAATGGGACTATTGAGAGACTCCAGTCTACGATAATCAAAAGTTATAGGTGCCTATGAGGATGAACACAAGGAATTGACAGTACTCGCTATAATAATTTTTTACACTTAGTCATCCAACAGAAACCCAGCGATATTTTCTTCGGTAGGATACATCGGATAAACTACCAAAATCTAACCGATTTATGAACCAAGATAAATGAAGATGCATTCGAAGGAATCAAAACGGCCTTGGACACTTGCAAGGGAGAATAAGGTAGTTCAAAATCCAAAGCATATGGCACCTAGTGATACGATCCTCACAACAATTAAACAAATCTAAGCCAAAAACAACCGGAGTTTCCGAAAGAAACGTTCGAACAAACAATAATGCTATTTTTAAAGTTGAAAGATACCAACCATCCCAACACGATAACACATTTTCATGCCTAGAGTTAAAGCAAGCATATATAGTAGAATTTTAGCAAAACCGATTTTGGAGCAGTCAGCGCAAAAGTCAGAATTATTATGCGATGCATGCACACCATTTAAAAATTCAATTAAAGCAGAATCACGTTGAAAACTCATTGCAAAGACCTTGTTGACCCAGCAACCTATAATCCGAGGCATCTCTAAGAATACACTCAATAAACTACAATAAAAATTATACATGAAAAGCTCCTGCGTCAAAACCATTGACGGAACAGCAAAACGAGTATTAGGTTTGGTAGATAAAGTAACCAGTTATGACAGCAAAGAACATAATATCAGATTCTTGTTTCAAATTAAGAATGTCCCAACTGGGACTGTACATTGGAGCTAATTTTTGGTCCAGATTTAGCCTCGCGCTCATGCTAATTAGTGAGATTCATGATAGTCAGTGTGTGAAAAATAAACCTCAATAAGGCCAGTTACACACTTGAGCTATATTTTTTAGCAAAGTGAGCCTTGTTTTGAGATCACAGCTTTCGATTTACTTTGCAAAGCCTAAATAAGTGAAACCGAATTTGCGAAGCTTAGCTCAAGCCACTCGTGCCACCCGATATATTTAATTTCTTTACTTAAACCTGTGAGATAGAAACATAGCTCACATCGCTCATTTTTTGGGCGTTGTGAGCTAATTAATTATATACAAGGCGAAAATAAAACATTTAAATATATTGCTTTACAGATTGGGTAGATGCTGATTTTTATCTACACTGTTTCTGTTATTTGAGTTTTGGAAAAAAATGGGAAGCTGCAAAATGAAACAAAGCTTAAATCAGTCAAAAAAAAATAGCCCAAGTGTACAGCGGGCCTAATGGTAAATTTCTGATGTGTGAGATAAATTATTTGGGATTTCTGATGGGCGACAATGGTCTTCGTGCTGATCCCACCAAGGTTGATGCAATCTTTAGTGCTCCGATACCAAGTGTCATCACAAGTTTACTTAAAACGGGTTTAATATTTAATTGGAACAGTCGTGCTCAATTCACGTTTGAAGATTTAAACCGATAACTTACTTACGCACCTTAGTAAATGCAGATTGAGCGACCTATCTCTTTTGTAGCGGAGCAGCTAAACACGACCGGAAAAAATTATTCGATATCAGAGCAGCGCCTTTAGCTGTTAATTTTTAAATAAAATTTAAAAATGGTTGGGGAGATTTTATTTTTGGCCCGGAATGTGTACTCAAGTTAAGAATTTCATTTAATCTTGTAAAATTTGCAAAATTATTAAAACTCCTAATCAGACTTTAAAACCTCTAATTTCCTCATGGGCCATATCGGTTAGGCCGTTTCAAAAAATATATCTGGATTTGTTGGCTGCTTGTTATCTTAATTTTTTTTTACCAACTAAGAAATTTTGTTTTACTGACACCTCTTGCAAAAGGAAATGCTAACAAAATTACTGAACACTTACGAGCATACATTAATGGTCTTGGGCGAGGTGTGACCAATAGTGAGGCCCTATAAAAAGAGGTGAGGATTACATAAAAAGAACTAAACCTCTATTTGTTTTAACTGTTAAAAATTAAATTGTTAAATTAACATCAGCTTCATTGGCCACTTACGAGAGAATAGGAACTTTTTTACGAATAAGAGTATAAAACGTTGGCAGATGCAGAAACAGCAAAACACTTAAATCAGAATTGGGTTAATTTTAAAAGCTGCTTAAAACGAATTAAAAATTATACTTTAAATTTGCAACATTCACTTGAGAAGTGTCGCCGAAATGCTATAAAAATAAAAACTCACTTAAAATTAATTTTCACCTGTTGAAAAGATTATGTACCCCGATTACGTAACATAATATACACTTTAGCCAAAAAATCAAATAAAAATGAAGAAACACTCAGTAACCACAGCAATAATAATTAAAAATCATGTTCAATATCTCTTACAAAATATTCGTGTGCGATACTAAAACGATATACAACAACAACAACATTATTTTTAATACACCAACATTCGATCCCACATCGATAGCAATTTTTATCGTTTTATCGTATAAAAGCAGACAAAATTTATCGGACCATTATCAGTAACAATTTTATTTCACACCCAATAATAATCAAAAGTCAACTCATCTCGAATCATGAAAATAATTTTGGTAATTTGTTTTTTATTCACTGTCGCCGTATCAGCGCTTGATCATTCCAGGAATGCACAAATTTTACGGTATCAAAATAATAATAATGGCCCGCAGGGATTTAGCTTCGGGTAAGATTTATAATAATAATGCCGCATATTTAGTGATTGCTATAACAAAAAAAAATGTAAATTTTCATCTGAAAACAGTTATGAAACGAGTGATGGTACGGCTCGGCAGGAACAGGGTGAATTAAAAAATGTTGGAACCGAAAATGAAGCGCTTGTGGTACGGGGCACAATAAATTATGTTGGTGACGATGGTAAACCGTATTCGTTGGCATATATTGCTGATGAAAATGGTTTTCAACCACAAGGAGAACATTTACCAAAATTTTAGAAAACCTATTTTCGCAGCCGCTTTTTTGAGATTAGCATATTTTTATAAATAAATTAAAATAAAATTTTAATCTGTTTTTTATGGCACAAATAATTACGGCTTTTAATGCGCAATGTCTCGTCTAATTGAATGTAGTGCATTTGGGTTTGAATGGTTATTTCTCGCTCGAAGCACAATATTTTGAGAATTTTGTGAACAAATTTGATTCGAATTGTTTAACGCATTTAACATATCAACGGCAACGGTCACTTCTCTGGTATCCGGAATTGGTGCTGTTTCTGTTCATATTGTTTAATATAGATGTTCGACAGAGGCCTGCAGTGGCATAGTACATTTAGACCAATGACCACGTTTGCTCTCCGGCATGCTTATATGGCCAGCACTAAGTCGTTAATTTAATATTCATTTTTGTATCTTCCCAGATATTCAACAGTGTCTCGTTCATTACTTTCCGTTTCTGTATCAGGTTCGGTTAGATTGTCAGAATCAGTTGACAATAATCTATTATAAATTTCTTTGATTGTAAGAGTAAGTTCATTTTTTGTGGGGTATTGAAAACCGGAACCAGTATGAGAACAAGATATTGGATAGCTAGTAGGATTTTCTAAGTAATGTAGCAATCCCTCTAGGTCTACATTCCTCCTATTATTAATTCTCTTTGACACCGAGTTATAAAATTGTTGACCAACTACACCTGACTGATTCTATAATTTGGCTAATAAAAACTCAAAAATATCACTTGCTTTTTTCAAATTACAATCCCTTCTACCTAGAGCTAACGATAATACTTCAATTACTTCGAGCGCTTCAACAACCTGTGAAATAATTTCAATTTCCTCATTACTTGGAAACATTTCAGTTAATGAAAAATCCTCTAAAACTAAACTGATAGTGTCTTGCAATTCCATAAACCTTTTAAGCATTGCCAACATAGAATTTCATCTGGGGCGGACGTCTAGTAATGAGGTCAATTCTTTCCCTATTTTTGCAATACATATTCTCTGATAGATCGTTTTTAACTGGCGATTTCCGAAATAATCGCACGATTTTTCGAACTTTCTGGATAATCATCAAAAAGCACGGTGCTACAACCCACTCGCTTTTGTTACATTCTGGAACTTCATCTATCAAATACTGTTTTTCACTTTCTTCAACATTCTTATCTTCATCTAAGTCTGACTCACCATCTAAATTTTTGTCACTTTGACAATCTATATGTTCAGAGTCAACTTCGGTTGTAGTTGTAGACAATTTTTTGTAAAGTACATCCACAACTGCTGAATGGATTCCATGGGAATAACAAACTTGATGATAAACACCCATTAGCCGACCCATCTTTTTCATTACAGATGCACCATCGGTAACGACTGCAACAATATGTTTATGTAAATCGATGTCAAAGTGGCGTAATTTTTGTTGTACAATTTCAACTGCGCTTGTAGCAGGCATTGAGCCATTTATTCTGAACATCCCTAGTCCATAAATATGCGAATTCTTTGTGTGAACGTTAAGGCACATGTATCGCCGATTACGTTTAGATGTCCATTCATCAAGTGATAAAGAGAATCGTTCGTTGTCAGTTATTCTCAATTTCAATTTGTTTTAATTCTAACTGCACTTCTACAGCATAATCCATAACAGCAGCTCTGATTCCTTTTTCAGTAAGAGGCATTTTCAAGCCTTGTGCTTTCCAGCCATTTTTTATTTGATCGCTGTTCGCAAGAGTAGCGAACGGTATGCGATCTAATGCAGTAAGTTCTGCGAGAACTAATGCTGGAGATTTTGTGGAATGTTGTGAAAAATATGATGTTGTTGTATTTGATCCATGTGCTATATTTTTTTGAGATGTTGAAGGTTCCACTATCAATAAATTGTGCTTGTGTTCCAAATGATACCTATAGGTTGTTGTTGATTGATGAAGTTTCAACACAGTATCACAATGCTTGCACTTTAATATATTTTTATCTTTTTGTTGTTGCACTTTAATATATTTTTATCTTCTGTTTATAATAATAGATGCTTCCAAATCTCGGATCGTCTGTCTTTTGATATGATCCAATCACTGGTTTCGTTCTTATTGTCATCCATATTATTGTCTAAAAATTTAATTTTATTAAATTAAAATCTAAAAGCACTTAAATTAATTTTAAAACTTACGTTCGTACTTGTTAATAATTGCAAATAAAAATCTCGATAAATCATTCCCATTACATACAATAACTATCACTACACACTACACTACAAGCCAATTTATACTGAATTTCGTTTGTTTCCTAGTAAATTTCTTTTCTCCGATGTGAAAAATAACGAAAATAAAAATAAAAAGTTAAATATGAGTAAAAACGGGAAAGTACCGCTTTTTTATTTAACTACACTACAATGTGTATAATAATGCTCACAGTTTTTATTTTCTTTTTAAAGAGAACTATAATATTTATTATTAGGGCAACTTAAAATATGCTCTTAAAAATAGTTTTTAGCGGTATATCCTCTATCCGGTCGCAAACTATTTAATTGCGAGGCAAAATATGGTTACAAGATTTATTTGGCCATGCCAATTGACATATTTTTGGTTACCCTATTTATTATACATAGTTAAAAATGCGCTTTTTATGATTCTTCTGAGAATTAATATGAGAACCGATTAATCGACAGTTTTATAAATTAATCGATTAATCGATTTGTTTTCTGATTGACCGATTAATCAATTAATCGATTATTCGAACCTAGTATCCATTTGCATGTATTACTCGTTTTCTTCAAACCGAATGTGGGGTTCTATGATAAAAAAGAGAGACACCTTCTCCTTACTTGCTTCTGTCTATTTACATTATGATCCACAATCGAACCAGAGATAACGATCCTTTATACTGTTTTTGTGAGATACTATACTTAACAACTTTGAAAATCCAAAGTAATAATGTCGCGACAAATAGGAATTATAGATCAGGTTGGCTGGGTGTATGACGTCAATCAAATTTGATTTGATTATTCATTTGATTCAATGAATAGTAGAATATCTGGGCTTCAGACTGCGTACATGACATCGATAGTTAAAAATATTTCAACTCGAGTATGTAACTATTAGTCGGGGCATAAATAATTTCACGTAGTTTGATTGGTTTTGAGTTCAAAAGCTAGTATGGAAATAATTATTTCGATGTCATGTAAGCGACTTCACCAACTATTTTGTTTCTTAGTTCCTCTGTTCCTTTAAATTAAGATATTACAGACACTGGTTTACTGTGTTGATGTCATCTCCACACGAGCATCAATTTTATCAATCGAACCATTCAATGGAAGTGCTTCTACACCGGACCAGCTATCTTAGTGGCAAATCTCTCTTTTGCTTTTTTCTATTATATAACAAAAATTTTTACTAATACAAATCAGTAGATACTCCTGATGATGACCTAACAAGTCGAAATCGATCGAGTGATTTTTTAAACTTTTTGAAAGACATTCAAAATATTCTGCGGAACAAAAAACAAGTGATTAATAAAAATATGTTTATTAAGTATAAGTGTGTTTCGCCAAGTGCCTACGGCAAATAGCGTTAAAAGTATGCAAATCTCTAAGTTTTGCTACTTGCGAGCGGACTATTCGGTGGCCAAATTGATAACTCGTGCGTGATAACCCTGTAGTCGCTAGATGTCCAACTTTATCTTACACACAATTCCAATCGGTAGGTTGAATGTAGTCCAAGATTTGCGGGGTCCGATTGGCCACATAATTACGTCTTCCAGTGAATAGGCGAGCTATGGAGCCCATCAGACTTACCGGACAAGTGGTGCAGTGGTTACTGCTTCGGCATGACCTGAGCGTGTTGTCGATGGTGCCATAGTCCTCGATGTTTACAGTAAACCTTGCCGCTGCTGATGCAGCCATCCTTCTGAACCACCACAATAACGTCGGCCCCCTAGTAAAATATATATCTTGTTGAAAAGATGGTAATGAGGATGGTAATAGGTTCGTTCTAGAGAACGAGGGCTATGACAGAGATGGGAAATATTGAATCGATTCGGAAGTGTAGTAGCAACGAGGGTCTCTCGTTCGCACAGATTCCACTTATCGTGACTGCGGCCGGACTTACATAATACACCACAGCAGGAAACAACAACAAAAACGATATTCTAGTTAGTTAACTAGAATATCTTATCAGCAGTTTCGACATAAAGAAAATCATATTCTAGTTAAATGCAAGCATGCAGTTTAATTTAACTAGAATATCAAATAAGCAGTCTACATAAAAATACCAGAGATATTATATATCTAAATCAGCAAACACGTTGAGAAATTGGAAGCGAAACCAACAACAATTAATTAAACATCTAAAAAGTATATAAACTTGAAAACAGCTAACCAAAGCTGATTTTGTATATTGTGTTCGCAACTAAACTTACCATAAAATTATTTGTAATATTCTGTAATATTTTTATAAAGTTTTGTAAAATAAATAAAAATTAGAAAGAATCACTCTGGATAATATCCAGAGTTTTAAAAAATATAAAACCTTAATAAACAAGAATATTTCTGGCGCAGTTCGGTAGAGGATTATTTCTATAATCCGTCCCTACCTTTAAACATAAAAACCACAACACTGCAGAAAAAATAAGAACTTATAAAGTGCTAAGTGTAATTATAGTGTCTACAAATTGTAGAAATCCGACGGTTTATCGGAAATAGTGCTTTAATCTATAGCTACTTTATAGTTCATATTAACTGTTCAACGGTTTATTGAACACGACTAAGTGAATATTAGTCAATTAACATTAAGTGAAAAGTGAAATCATAATAAAAAAGTGAATTTTAATAGAAATTTTTTTCTCGTGATAATTATATGTTAAAATAAATATATAAAATTTATTAAAAAGACGACTGGGCGTCAGTACCCAAACAGTGAAGAAAATAAAAAAAAAGAAACAAAATAGAAACAACCGAATTAAACGTGAGACGGAAGAAACCGGTGTAGTAAGCAATAGAATCAATCAATGAGGGCACATCAGAGCTTGGTTCTACTGGTAATCTTTTGGTAAGTGAATATTGATAAACAAATCCCTACTACACCCAAAAATTCCTTTTTCTTTAATTATTACTAAATAAAATTATTAAATTATTAAATAAAAATAGTGAAAAAAATAATACAAAGTAACAAAATTGATAATCAAAGAAAAGCCAAATTTCATAATTTAGTATTTAATAGAAGATTAGACATAATGATGGACGATAGGAAACCATTCAGTATCCCAAGCACAATTAAAGAAATACAGCCATACTCAGGTAGCCCCAATGGGCTACGACAGTTTATTCAACATGTAGACGACGTTCTAAATTTACATAGACTAGACTATGAATGGGATACAGAAGAGGTAAAAAGACTGAAACAAACAGTAATAATCAGGACAATTAGGGCCAAAATAATAGGAAAAGCAAATGACGCAATAGAATTATATAACGCTAACGACTCATGGGATGACATTAAGCGGAATCTCATCTCACTATACTCCGACAAAAGAAGCGAAACGTGCCTAATACGTGATCTGCATTTCATCACGCAGAAAAATGACGATATAGAAACGTATTTTGCCAAAATTTCGGAAATATTAAACTCTCTAAACACTTGGGCTTCATTAAATACACCAACGAACTTACACGCCGATGTAATAACAGCAAAAAGAAGTCATTCAATGTGCTTAGCGGTGTATTTAGCAGGGTTAAAAGAACCCTTAGGATCTATGGTTAGGTCTATGCAACCGGAAGATTTACCCACAGCTAGAATCTACTGCATTAAAGAACAAAACATAGGACACCTAAGGAATAAGGCTTCAGAATTAACTAACCGCATAACTAATTACAAACCAAATTTACCGCCTAGAGCGCCAATATATCCCAATTACAACAGATTCCCAATACGACAAAATTTCAATTCATATCAATCACCACAAAATGGTCAACAACCACAATATTATAACCACAGACCATTTACGCAGCAAAATTTAAATCAATTTGGAAACTCACGAGGTTTTCCACCTAAACCAAAACCTGAACCAATGGACACTTCAAGTATACCTCAATCACCTCGACACCCACCATTTCAACAAAAGAATTTTAATCCGAACCCATATAGGTTTAATACATACGGACCACCAAGGTTCCAATCCAAAGAATTATTTAATATGGATTATAACTATTACCATTCGCCTGAAGAATATCCAGAATACGACCAACACACAGATTATTGTAATTCTCAGGAAATCACTGGAAATAACCCTGAACAAGAAGAAATATTAGACTCACGTAATATCCCAAGTATAGAAATCCAAGACGAGGATTTTCACCAAGACGCCTCGGCAATACTTACGGATACTTAAGCTTACATAATAGTCACCAAACAGGTTTTCAACTACCTTATATTAATTTAACCCTTAACGGGAAAGTGTATAAATTCCTAGTAGACACGGGATCTACCAAATCGTTCATAGACCCAAAGTTAATCAACCCATGCAAAAGTTATGAGATAAAACCTGTTACTATATCAACCCTTTTCAACAAAACAAATGTGGACAGAGCAGTTACAATCAAGGGGCTTAAAGAATTCCAAACTAACGAAAATTTAGAATTTATCTTATTTAGGTTCCATGACTATTTTAACGGATTAATTGGATACGAAATGATGCAACAACTACAAATTACGGTAGACGTTGGAAATTCGTGCCTAATTACACCAAAAATTAAAATACCATTACAATTTAAACTAAATTTCATGTCAGCCGTCTACACAATTGCTCCTAGAAGCAAAATGATAGCTAGAGTACCCGTTACGATAACTAACGGAGAAATTTACATGAAACCGGTAATCCTACACGGAAATCTTATTATTCCTGAAGGAATATATATAAGCAACAACAATTATGCTAATGTAGAAGTTATTAATTACAGTCCTCAATCTAAAACCTTCGTAATAGAACATCCTATTGAATGCGAAAAAATTAATGATTACCATTTAGAAGTTAACAATATTGAACCTATAAAAATTAAACAAAATTCAATGAACATTACGAACCTTATTCGGACATCTCACTTAAATAGAGAAGAAAAAAGGCACATCGAAAAACTTTGCATCCAATTCGAGGACATATTCCAAAGAGAAACCGATCAATTAACTTTTACAAATGTTATAAAGCATGATATCGAATTAAATGACAATAAGCCCGTTTTTGTCAAAAATTATCGCTATCCCTATATACATAAACAGGAAGTAGAGAAGCAAATTAATTCTATGTTAAACCAGGGCATAATAAGACCTAGTTTTTCCCCATGGTCCTCGCCCATTTGGATTGTTCCAAAAAAAAAGGACGCCTCAGGTCAAGTGAAATGGCGCATGGTGATTGACTACAGGAAATTAAATGAAAAAACTGTATCAGACCGATACCCTCTCCCTAATATCACTGACATCCTAGATAAATTAGGCAAATGTCTTTACTTTACCACTTTAGATTTAGCCTCTGGGTTTCACCAGATAGAGGTAAATCCTAATGATATTCAAAAAACCGCCTTCACCGTAGAATTCGGGCACTACGAATTTGTACGGATGCCTTTTGGCCTTAAAAATGCTCCCAGCACCTTCCAAAGGGTCATGGACAATGTGCTTGGGGAGCTACAAGGAAAAGTTTGTCTATGTTATATGGATGATATAATCATCTTTTCTACATCTCTACAGGAACACATCGAAAACCTTAAAAAGGTCTTCGAAAGGCTTAAAGCGGCCAATCTTAAGGTTCAATTAGACAAAAGTGAATTCCTACACAAGGAAATCGCCTTCTTGGGACACCTCATTACATCAGAAGGTGTTAAACCAAATCCCGATAAGATCCGAGCCATCCAAAAATTTCCGATACCTCAAACGGAAAGACAGATTAAAAGCTTCCTCGGACTAATCGGATACTATCGAAAATTTATACACAATTTCGCACAAATAACCAAGCCGCTGACGGAATGTTTGCGGAAAGATCAGGAAATAATTCTTTCAAAAGAATATATACAATGTTTCGAAAATTGTAAACAATTATTGTGCAATCAACCCATTCTTCAATACCCTGATTTCGAACAACCTTTTATAGTCACATCCGATGCTAGCAATGTAGCTATCGGTGCTGTACTGTCTCAAGGCGTTATAGGTAAAGACCTACCTATATGATACGCATCACGTACCCTCTCAAAAACCGAACAAAACTATTCAACTACGGAAAAAGAACTACTCGCCATAGTATGGGCTACGAAGTACTTTCGACCCTACTTGTTCGGAAGGAAGTTTACCATCGTCACTGATCATAGACCATTAACTTGGCTATATAATCTAAAAGAACCGAATTCAAAACTAATCAGATGGAAACTGAAATTAGAAGAATTCGATTATGAGATTCAGTACAAAAAAGGTACTCAAAATGCAAACGCCGATGCACTCTCTCGGATCCAAATCGCTGAGGTGAACAATATTGAAACATCATCATCAGAAGATGCATCCAGTATGGTATCAACTCAGACAGATCCTATTCCCACAACAAAAAACTGTCTAAATATGTTCGAAAACCAAATCATTTTTCAACTTATAGATAGGGAACTATTAGATAACACCACTATAAAAAGAGAAATTATTTTTGAAACTAAAACAAGAGTTACGGTAAAAATGCCGCGAAAATTAGGGATTACATCAACAATCAAAGAGGAACTAAGGAAATTGTTCGGTAGGAATCGAAAACTCACTTGTGTATATGCATCAGATGAATGCTTTACTTATATATTAAAAGCGTACAATGAAATGATTAACACAAAACCCAGGACAACAACACCTAAGGTTAACTTAGTCAGATCTAAGACATTTCTAATAGACATTCAACAAGAAGAAGACCAAGATGAAGAAATAAAAAAAACTCACGAGAGTAATGATCATAGAGGAATCGTAGAAAATTATGACCAAATAAGAAGAAAATATTTCTTTCCTAATATGAAAGAGCTAATTAGAAGATTCTTAAACAATTGTGTGACATGTCAACAGGTAAAGTACGACAGAAATCCACCACAACTTCAATATTCCTTAACGGAAACTCCCAAGCGTCCCATGGAAATAATTCATTTAGATTTGTTCCAACTACAATCACAATCGTTTCTCACCATCATCGATAAATTTAGTAAATTTGCTGCTGCATATTATCTTACCAGTAAAACAGATAAGATTATCCTTTCAAAATTAATTCATTTTGCAAGCCTGCACGGCATACCAGGAAAAATGATATTCGACAATGAAATATGCTTTGTCAATCGACTAATCAAAAACTTCGCTGAAAAACATCAAATTAAAATTCATACTACTACTCCTTATAACTCCACGGGAAACTCACCTGTTGAAAGGCTTCACTCTACGCTCAAAGAATTGTGTAGCATAATTTCAAGTAAACAACCTACCTTCTCATTAGAAGATATTATGAATCAAGCTATCCTCTCATATAACAATGCTATTCATTCAACAACAAAATTAACTCCATTCGAATTGTTGAAAGGTCATTATGCTAAAATCAAAACAGACTTCACAAGTGAAATAGATTATCTTGCACAGCATACTGAAACCTTTGAACAACTTTGTAATGAAATTTATGAGAACACTTTAACCAAAAAGACCAAATTAATAAATAAACTAAATAGTAAAAGGAAACCTGTGGTAGCCATCCGACCAAACCAATTTGTCTTTGTAAAGAAAAAACGAAGGTCAAAATTAAAACCTCCTTACAGGAAACTAAAAGTCTTAAATGATAAAGGGTTAATAATCAATACACCTGAGGGAAAAGTACACAAAACTAAAATAAAACGTCTTTTCCAGGTGTCAAGCAACGACCCAACAAGAACTCCAACTGACATCCCTCCAGAATAACAAAGGAATACTAGCATTCAAAAAAGGAAACGCAAGACTGATAAACGGATACAAAAAATTAATACACCTAATAGACCTAGACCCTTACTCAAAAATAATAACCGACATTAAAACGCAAGTTACAGCACTAGGGAAAACAATAGCTTCCTCCGAAGATTACCTCAGTATCCTGAATGACAAGAAAATTATAACGGAATACAAAACAGAACAATTAGAAAAAACATTTCAAGAAATTCTACCGAGACGATATAAACGAGGATTAAGTAACGGATTGGGTTCATTTATCAAAGATTTAACAGGCAATTTAGATAACCAGGATTTAATCGACATACAACAGGCAATTGACGAAGTCAATAAAAATCAAGACACGTTAAATTCCCAAATCAACAGTCAAATACACATCAATACGCAGATGATCAATAGACTAAACTCCATTCAAACATTTGTAAATGACAATATCAATAGACTACAATACGAATTCAATAGAACCTCCCAAATAACTAATTCAATAGTCTTGACAATTCTACACGACCAACATTTCTTTAAAATTAATCACATCATAGAACAACTACACACACATTTAAAAGACTTATTAGAAATCATATCTCTATCCAAATACCAGACTATATCAAGACACTTACTGTCGGAAAACGAAACTAAATATATTCATGACATACTTGAACAAGACGGGGTAACACTACAGAATTCCCAAGCTATGTATAATCTTCTAGAACTTAAAGGTTTTTATAATAACACACACCTTATATTTGCAATCAAAATTCCAACATTTCACAAGGATACCTTCTTTCATTATCAAATTAAAGTTATTCCTCACATAAACAAAATCATATATCCAACCCCACCTGAAGAAATTATCCTAAATCCATTCTCATATCAATATATCACGAACCAATGTGACACCACATATGGAACTACGTATTGCAAACTACTCAAATTAGAACCATTAGAGGGGACATGTATCCCAGCATTATTAGGCCAACTACCAGCTAAATGCAACTTCCGGGAAACATCAAGATATATAGACATCGATTATATCTCATATGGCAAGTTATATGTGCAACCTGCAGAAGAACCGATCATCTACAAATCAACATGCAGACAAACAACAAACAAAATTTACACACAAACATTATTGGAATTCAAGAACTGTTCTATCACTATAGACTCACAAACATATTCTATGGATGAAATCGAGTATAAAGAAAACTTCGAACTACATATTCCATACAATGACGTTTACACCGGATTCATCATGCCAGAATTAACATTGGAAACATTACACAATCAAACTATATCTAATCTAAATCATACACAAATATTACACAAACATGCAAAATTCCACAGTACTTCAGGGCACATCTCATTATCATTAATAATATTATTTACCGTTGTCATAATAATTATTTATCTTTTCTTCAAGAGAAAAATGCTGCAAAAAACCAAGATAATTCTAGCTTCAGGTCTACTGGAGCAGCCTGCCGCCACTCTAAGAGGGGAGGACTTACATAATACACCACAGCAGGAAACAACAACAAAAACGATATTCTAGTTAGTTAACTAGAATATCTTATCAGCAGTTTCGACATAAAGAAAATCATATTCTAGTTAAATGCAAGCATGCAGTTTAATTTAACTAGAATATCAAATAAGCAGTCTACATAAAAATACCAGAGATATTATATATCTAAATCAGCAAACACGTTGAGAAATTGGAAGCGAAACCAACAACAATTAATTAAACATCTAAAAAGTATATAAACTTGAAAACAGCTAACCAAAGCTGATTTTGTATATTGTGTTCGCAACTAAACTTACCATAAAATTATTTGTAATATTCTGTAATATTTTTATAAAGTTTTGTAAAATAAATAAAAATTAGAAAGAATCACTCTGGATAATATCCAGAGTTTTAAAAAATATAAAACCTTAATAAACAAGAATATTTCTCCGGTCTTCCCGCTATTCCGATGCGACTTTCTATACTCTCCGATATGACGACTCTCCCGAGTCCATCAAACCACAAATGACGTAGTTTTGTGATGTAATGAGCAGTACATCCGTGATTGGCGATGCAACGTGATTTATAGTGACAGGTGCTTGTGATGATTCGGCGAATGATGATCCGGTATTAGGATTCGAGTTGAGTAATAGCGTGTTTCCCTTTGATTTGCAATTCGAACTAGTGTGGCCTTTGTGCAGGCAGATGAAGTATATGGTTTTCCAATAGGGATGATATGATTTTTAAGTGACGTTTCGGCCATTTGTAATATGTCATGATCTATCATTTTTTGTTTCATTGTATTCAGTAATGTTTACAAATTCATCAAGGTGAGATATACGCAAGAACAACGGTTACAAATTATTCAGATATATTATCAAAATAATCGTTCTCCAATTGCAACTTTTCGTGCGCTTTTACCATTTTGTAGCCGTAATAATCGTCCAAGTGTGCTCGCTATGCGTCGAATTGTTGAAAATTTTGTGCGTACATTTTCTTTACGTGTTGCTAAAGACCGCAATTTGTCGATTCCAAAACGTTCTCAAGAATTGGGACTGTCTCAAACCACAACCTAGCGGATTTTGACAAAGGATTTGGGTTTGCATTCGTATAAAATTGTTCTCACTCAAGAACTGAAGCCATTGGACCACCGTAAACGTCGTGAATTTACTGATTTTGCCTTGGAACAACTTGAAAACCATAACGATTTTTTTTAGAAAATCATCTTCTCAGATGAGGCTCACTTTTATGTGAGCGGTGCGGAAAATAAACAAAACTGTCGATTCTGGTGCGAAGAAAATCCACATTCATGAAAAACCATTACATTCACCTAAATTGACAGTTTGGTGTAGTTTTTGGCCTGGTGGAATCATCGGTCCGTATTTTTTTTCGAAATGAAGCTGACAACACCGTTACTCTCAATGGAGATCGGTATAGATCGATGATAATCAACTTTTTATGGCCGAAATTGGAAGAAGTTGATCTTGACAACATTTGGTTCCAACAAGACGGGGCTACGTGCCACACAGCAAGTGCAACAATTGAATTATTGAGAGATAAGTTTGGAGATTCGATTATTTCAAGAAATTGTGATATTGAATGGCCTCCAAGAAGTTGTGATTTAACACCATTAGACTATTTCTTGTGGGGTTATTTGAAGTCATTGGTCTTTAGCAATAAACCAAACGCTCTTCAAGCTTTACAAGTCAATATTGAAAGTGCTATTCATGACATACGATTTGATTTAGTGGAAAAAATGCTTGAAAATTGGGTTTATCGACTTTGCTCCTGCAGAAGAAGTCGTGGAGGCCATTTGAATGACGTTTTATTTAGAACTTAATTGTATCGATTGTACTTCACATTAAATAAAAAAACATTTCTATTTCCTTAACAATTATTGTGTTTTTTTTAAAGAAATCGTATCACTCTTATGGGAAAACCCTATATAACCTCTTTCCTCCGACGAGATATGACGTTTCATTGAATGTTAGAGGTTTAAATTGATGGCACTGCAATATAGGTTGTGATTTCAAGCACAAACTTGACACGTCAAAATGCGAGAGTGCGAAGTGACAACGGATGAGTGCAATAGTTGATTGCGTGACTTTGGTGAATTCGGCGAATTTTGTTTTAGTCGTGGAAATAATCTCCAGTGATTGTCATCGGAGTATCTGGTGATCGGTACTCTTAAAACCTTCAAACCGCGAACGGTTTGGTCGTAGTGTCAATAGTGCAGGCATGGTGCTGAACTTTCAAAGATGGCCGTCTTTGAAGAACCGACGGTTATTGTATCGATCTTGCCCCATGTTTCCTCGTAATTATTGTTATTGATGCTCACAGACTTGAGCAACGATGCTGCGTTGACAGTTAAATTCGCCTCCAGGTAGTGAGGCTTAAGCGAATTGGTCAGCGGTTTATGGTTATGTCAAAGACTGAAACCTAGTTTCGAGACAGTTTTGTTTCGAGCGACTGCTGTGCGTAAGTTGCTTGGTGTCACCTTTCGGGTCGTCGACCGAGGCTGATAGCAGTCTCTGTATGGTTTTAAAATTTTATATTATAACGAGGTAACAGTCTTCAGCGTGCTCGTGGTTACCATGCCCTCCCTCGAGTTTCTCACTGATTCCTGTCGTGTCGTCGACGCTAGTTGTCATTGCACCACCGAATTTTAATCGTTTTCTGGTATGAACTTACTTACCCACGATTTGTTGCAGCCAGACTGAGAATGAAAACGAGAATGAAAACATGAAAATGAAATTAAAGTATAATTTGTTTGTTTGCTGTAATTCGTGCCGTGGTGCTAGATTGATGATTTGGAAAAAGAATAGAAATATTTTTGTGTGAACTTATCACTTTTGACATTTCTGATCAGTTGTGTTGCATGAAGAGCTCAGTTTCTTGACCCGGTTGCCCTATAAGGTGTATTATTTTAGAGGTGGCCGACGTTTATGTTTGGTTGTAGAGTGCACATCGATAGAAGGAGACCTCAGTTGGCATATTCATCAATCACCTTTTATGGATCCGGTTGAATGTTTACCGTTTTCCAAATTGAAAGAAGCACACCAGTCTTCATTAAGATGTGAAATATTTTACTAAGCAGCCTAGTAAGAGAATTGCAGCAACTTTGTAATTTTAAAAACCAACCTGGATTATTTAGACTTTTTTCTAATAAAAAAATAAATTTAATAAAACATTACAAGAACCCAGGGCATGGTATTGAGTGAACCGAACTTTGTTAGATTCGTTTATGCTTTTTGCAATATTGTGTTATCTCTAGTTGACACTGTTAATTTAACATGAAACTTTAGAAAAACTACAAGAAAGTTCAGTTATATTGTAAAACTTTAGCAAATATTTCAATATTCCAAAACCTTTTTAACTATGTGTGTATGTGCTATAATTTGAAAAGAAAAATTCTTTGATTTATAGTTGCATTAATAAGCTTTCAAAAAAATTTTCAACCTAATAACATACCATACGAATAGCTTTTTCATGAAAACTTTAGCGGAAATTATGTGAAAACAAACGTACAAAAAAAAATTCTTAAAAGTTGATAAAATAAACTTGCTTCTTCCACACAGAAAACTATTAACTCGCGGCTTCTACCGTGAAAATAACAAAAACTAACTGTGCAGCGCAAGAAAACTATACAAAGTTTTAAACATAAAATGTAAACAATTTAAAAACCATAATAGAAATACGCGACACGAATATAGCTAAAATGCAAATTTATGTTATTTAAGGGTAATCTACGAGACAGTATAGAGTTGTAACCGCATGTATACGATAAATGTATGCTGCACGCTGCCTGCAATGTCTAACCATTACCATTGGAATTATTAAATAAAATCGAAAATGGAGAAAAATAATGTTTCAATTGGAAAATACATGCTCGTGTTGGTTTTTTATCCAATTTATTAACTGTACAAAATACGAATAAGAAGAAGAATAAATTTTTGCCACCTTTTATTCGTAAATAATGTGATTCTATTTATAGTTGGTTGTGAAACTACTGGTATTCAAAATATTGGGTACGGGCATGGCTTATGGCAAAATTAAATAAATTAATTATTTAATGCAAGATTTAACCACCTATTAGGATTTTAGAACGTGGGACCAGAAAAATCCAACTAATCTTTGACGAATGGTCGGATTATTTCTATCGCTCCTTCGCAAGGTTGACCGTGAACAATTCAAAATTCTCGGTTTCGGTGAAACGAATATGCACACATACCACAACAGCAATATCTTTTTTGCTAACAGATTATTATACTTATCACCAATCTCACAAAAAGTACCGCCTCTCTCGCCAAATGTGCCAATGCAAGCACCAAATATCGTCCGGCCATGATACGAGCATTTAATAGTTATAGAGTGACGAGAAATTGGATTCATTTTTGATTTTGATTTGGGCAACATCACACAATGACGAAACGAAAAGATTGAAATGTCAAACTCAATGTGAAATATCACTTAGTATAGTTTATCAAAAATTCGAATATCGAAGAAAAGTGTGCTGAACCGGCTAATAGCAAGCAAGCCAACGTTCGGACAGGACAACGTCTGTCGGGTCACCTAGTTATTAAAATAAATAGAGCGCAGTCAACCTCAAGGTTTATAAGAAGGAAGGGGTGGGGTGATATCTGGAAAGGAAATCCTGCATCTGTCATTCTAGTAAGCTCATTAAAGAAAACAAAGAACCAAAAAGCTGGTGTCATTGTGGGAAGTGATGTAAATCACCAAATTCATTTCAAACAATTGAGGAAGCGCACTGATACGAATGAATGAGGTAAGTTACTCCTTGATTTTATCCTTAGTATATCTATGTAAAACACCTGGTTAAAGAACCAGGATAAAAGCCGACTGAGATATTTTTGATTTTTTGTTACAGGATGGCTACTGCCCTCCTGCAGATGTCACTAACCGCCCGCAGAGGCCTCCACGGTGATTTTTGCCGGCTACATTCTCAGGGAGAAGTGCTATGGGTCGTGGGGTTTGAGGCTTGCGTGGATCCTGGTTTACACCGTGATTACAGAGATTTTTAAAAGGAAAAAACGCAAATAATATTAATTAAAAACCAAGTTCCGCCGAAATTTGTCGGCCGGAACCTGAGGAACGAACAGCAAAAAAAACAATAAAAAAATATGAAAATTATAACGGAGTTGAGGTGCCTTAGTGCGCGCATCCGTCCGAACTCACACGGTGGTAAACACCGGTTTCGAATCCGGATGCGGGCACCAAGGGACCGCCAATACTACGCCGACACAGGATAGAAATTCCCCCCCCCCCCCCCCTCATCATACCAAAACCGGAAATTTAATAATTCATTTTATTATTTTTTTTTTTTAAAAAGGAAACATAATAGAAAGGGGAAGGCAACTTCCCACAAAAGGACACATACTTCCCACCAGAAACAAAATACGAGGAAACGAGACCAGTGTGCTCCGAGCTCGACACGCACCCGCTATGCGGCGCTTGACTACAAATGAAAATTTACAACAAACAATAAAAAATTGAAAATATATAAAAAAAATAATAATAAAGAAATAAAATAATCAGGCTGCAACACCCGTTATACTTCGCATCACCCCCAAAAATTCGCGTACTTTGAAAATTGGCAGCATACACTGTTATTAAGTACAGTATTTCAATATAAGGTGAAACCTCCAATGAACGCGACGAGCCTCAATTGGTCGCCCGAAAGGTATAACCGACAACCACAGTGTGAGCCGCTCCGTCCCGACGCACAAGGTTTAATCCACCACGCTGAGGCCACACGGAAAATTATGGTGGCGTCCGTGGAAACCAAATTTGTCTTTTCCACCTCCGCGACAACCAACTTCAACGGTTGTTGGTGTTTATATTTTTCTTTACCTTATCGAATATTGTTTTTATAACTTTATGTTATTAGCACTCACAACCACCGAAAAATAAAAATACGACTTATTTATCTTGTTTTCACTATTTGTTTTCTAATCATTACATTACCAATATTGTTTCACATAATAAAAACTCAATTTTCCCCAAAACAAAAACAATATCTTTATTTTTAATTTTGACCAAAGAAATACAATGGTTGAAACCCCAACTCGAGTTTTTTATATATTGTATTTATTTTTATTTTTTTTTACAACTCAAAAATTTAAACTGGATCGTATAAAATTCCACAGTAGACTGATCAAAAAACAAAAACTCTCGCACCGAAAACGACGCGCAAAACGTTCAAGAAGAATCTTCTTTCTTCTCTGTTTTTCGTTTACATCAATTCGCATTGATATAAACGAAAAGCATATAAGAAAAAACATTTTTCTAGAACGTTTTACTTTGCACACACTCGATGCGCATTGGTCTCGCTCATCACAATTTATTTAACAATCGCGCGGCGCGTGAAAAACAAGAACCCAACAAAGACGATTCACACGATATTTTTTTAGCTACTCCTTAGACTCAAACCCAAAACAAAGACAAGTAGCAAAAATTTAGCATAGATGCGGTAATCACCAAAATCACAAATCATTTTACCAACAAAAAATTTTTGGTCGAAAAATTGTTAGCGACAGAATGGTCGTAACACTTTTATAATTGGTTCATACCGGTACCGGTTCCGCACACAGACCCCAGCAAAATTTTTGCGATAACTTTTCATTTGCAACATGTCTCCCGAAAGCATAAATGCGATACGCTATTCGCAATGTGTTTTATAAATATCCGCATTGCGGCAGATATTCAGAAAATGTACGCAATTCAATTGAAATTGAACTCTTTGCGTTATAAAGAAATGACGATAAAATAAAATTAGTGTGGAATCCTTCTTGCGATGTCTACCGAAAGCGTAAATGCGAAACGCTATTCGCAATGAGTTTTGAAAGTTAACGCTGTGCGACATAATTTCAGAAATTGTAATCATTAAAATTCGCTAAGGCATTATGATTATACTTTGTATGTAAGTTTAATGTATTTTCAATCTTTTTGTAGTTTGGTCACTGGCACTGCAGTCTGATCAGACGACCGATTTTTTTAATATAAATAATACAATGTTTCATTAGTTTGAAACCAAACTGCCAACGTTTTTACGAAAGTTTCGTTCTACGTTGTACCAACGGTATACTATTTACCAGTGTCAGATTCGGTTAAAGTTAATCTGGCGATAACATTTGAGAATTATATGCGATATACTGACGGGTACGTCCAGGGTATCCTTCAGTTTTTCGAATGTTTCGTTCTTGGTTCACGGAAAAAATTTTTAGCATTAAAATCACAGTGATACATTTGTTAACCAATTTTTATGTTTAACACTAATTTTTTCTTCATATTAACTATTTTTTTATTGATTTTTACTAAACCAAAGTTACTGAAATTTTTGTGGTTGTTAATAATAGAAAACCACTTTCAGTGAGATTCAGTTAATGTTTTATACACAAATTTTATGAAAATCAATAAAAAATTACATCATATTCAGACTTTTATTTTAAATACAATATTTGGTTCAGTGACATGCAAAAAACATTAATTATTAGGAAAATCATCACAGTTTATACTGAATGTAACTAAATGATAATGAATGGATGGAAGAAAATCACAATTTGAATGGTGAATTTAAAAGAACGTTTTGCATTAAATTATCACTGTATGCCTCTTACTGATAGTTATAGGTTCATTGGTATTGATCACTGAGTCATTTTGTGATTTTCATATATGAATTTTGCTTTATGAGACGCTATAGAAATTACGACTGCTTGAAAATCATACAAACTTTAATGATAATCAAAATACCTTTGTTGGAAATCACTAACACAATTATGATATTCAAAATAAATGATTGTGAATATCCCGTTCTTTGACAAAATATTTTTTACATAATCCTACTGTGTTCATCTAAATTGTGTGCTTAAAGTCTAAAAACGTGTTTAAAGTAATCCAAAAAAATTGTGTGCAGAAAAATTTATTCGTTTAAAATTTAAGCTACGTGATATTAAAAGTGAACGGTAAAAATACAAATTTTATTTAAATTGCTGCTTAAAACGTAAACTGAAAGTATTACTTTGAATTTCGTTTTAAATCGTTTCTATAGGAAAAACTTAATCTCACATTCTATTTTCATTCAATTTCTTGTTTCAGTATATTAGGCTTACTAGGGTTAGTTTTAAGTCAGATTTAACTATTCTAATAGATTAAAATTAAATGGTAGAATCGGCTTATCATGAAGTGCTTTGTTTTATAATGCTTTTTAAATTCGTGAAATTTTATTTTTTTTATTATTTTATTTTGAAATTTTATATCAAATCGAGGAATAATGTTATCAGGAGAAGTTTATAATTTTATTATTAGAAAATTTTACTAGCAGACACTACAAAAATGAACGACGAAGCAATTCAGCGTGTTTGAAGCAATTCCTTACCTTTAACGGATCCAGTCATAATAAACACAGAATAATCATTTGTTGTCGAAGTTTAAAATTTTACTGCAGATCAAACAGAGTTTTTCAATTTATTAAATTCCTGGGATTTAACTGATTTGTTCATGTATCTGGATGGTAAGTATGGGCTTGCATATGCATTAAGAAATTATTTTTAATACTTTTATGAATACAAAGTTCTGTTTTCCAGGAGAATGGGACTATATTAAAGACCTCAAAGTTCCAGCTACTTTAAATTCAGAGCACATATCGAACTTATTATGGACATTATTAAATTTTATGAATTAAGACAATGGTGTAATACTATGAATAGATGTACAATTGATGTTCCAATTCCTAATTCACATACCTACCTTATGTTTTGAAACAGCTCTTCGTCGATTTGCGCATCACAGCGCAGATATCATTTTCAATGATATCTGATTTATCGGATAATGCTCATATTCTAGACATCGATTAAGATACAAAAGAAGGAAAAGCACAGCTAAATGAAATTAACAACAAAATGACAGATATGGGACATTTATCGGATCTAATGCGTGATACACTATGCAATGTGTTAGTCAGTTACTATATCAGAAGCGGATTAAAAATAAATACGAAAGTATGTCAAAATTTATCAGAAGAAATTGTTTTACTACTTCCAATGGAGAAAAAGTAAAAACTTTTTTACACACAATCACACTGAGGCACTCACGTACACACGCATTATATACACATTAAAACCTTTAATAATTCTTGTACCTCCTAACATTAATAGGATTATTACTACTTGCCACGCAAAAATGTCACACCATTAAGAAAAATTCATTTTAAGTCTTAAACATCCTAAATTAAAATTAAATATTCCAGAGGACACTTTTGAGGTTCAGCTGGATAGTGAGCAACACTATCAATCTTGGAGAGACGATGTATTAACGTTAGAAGAACTTATGTGCCACTTGAAAGGATACTCAACGGAAATTTTTAGGTGTATTGCTCAAACTCAAACGAAAGTAATTTTCGAGCATTGGTCTTAATATAAAGAACACTGGTAATACAATTTAATATTTAACGCTATTTGCCGTAGGCACTTGGCGAAACACACTTATACTTAATAAACTGCGGATATACTTAATAAACTGCGGATATATCCTGCGGAACAAAAAACAAGTGATTAATAAAAATGTGTTTATTAAGTACAATTTAATATAGCGGGTCCGCAAAATTTCAAACAAATCTTAATGTTGAATTTATTGTTACAGATTTCCTATTACAAAGATGGCGCCCATTTTTAATGATGTTTATATGCGCAACTACTATGACAAAATATTGATAATAATGAAAATTAAAATAAAAGATCCTACATCCAAGCAGATCTTAGAAAATTTGTTAACAGATACTCCAGTTAACAGATACACCAACCTATTTTTTTTTTTTTTAATTTTCCTCATTTAATTCTATTGAACACACAAAAAATTGTACTTGTGTTATTTTTTGTTTTCTTGCAAAAGACGTTTGAGTATGAAGATCTACCCATTTTTTGTATATAAAATCAAAGTCAATGTGGTATTTTTTATTTTCAACTATTTTTACGATCAACTTGATAAAGTAACTTTAGAATTATTCCGTTCACAAATTGTTCATAAATTACATCACTCTAGGTTTGATCATTTTTAACTTCCTTTCAGCGTTTTGCGTCTACGCGTGTTTATTTAGCAAAATTATTCCATTTGATCACATTTTTTTGCGATTTTCAACGCTATCTTGTTCAAAAGATGGAACAATAGCTTCAGATTGCAAATTGTTATATTGAATGTTTATCCTATCAAAGTGACTGCTGTAATTATAATTAGACACGTTGTCACGTGACGTCACGTCACAATCTGTCATTTTATAAAACTCTTCCTCCTCCAAGGACCCACGTCACAACCATCGATACTCCTTCCCCCATAAAAATGTGAGATAGTTTATGGATAGCCCCTAAAGCAATTAGTAGAACAATAAAATTTTGCAATGAGGCATTTATTTTGTTAGGATTAAGCGTATTTTCTGTTTCGAATTTTTAAAAATTTATTTGTATTCCTGAAATAATTTTTTTGAGATTTTATAGCAGGGAGAATAGGTCTGTAAAACAACATAACCAGTGGCTTTTGTTAACATTTTTGTATAAATTAGAGTTTAAAATAATATTTCAGTTAGTTTAACTTGTGAAGTTCTATTTGAAGCATTTGCTTGTTTAAATAGCAAAAAATTAATTTAAAGTAGTTCAATTAATAAGTGTAATCATGTCTGGGCTCAAAAAGTGTTGTAAGCCGTTTCCTGAGACGAAATATTCGAAAAATTTAAGAAACGTATCTGATTATATTAAAAGTCTTTTGCCGCGCTCGACTGAAGTAAATGAAGATTCATCGATTTGTACAACGTGTTACCTGGTATCTTCTAAACGTCAGGAAATTGAAAGCGAAGTGCCACCCGTTACTGATTCATCAAATTCACCCCGGAGACATTATCAACAAGCAGTGACGAGAATATTTCGAGTAGGAGTGAAAGTATGAGGAGTGCCAAATAAAAAGTGCTATCGCTCGTGAAAAACTTAATAAAATATTACCAGACATTGGCATGTCTCCTATATATCCGAGTAAGTTGGAATCCAGGCAATATCATGAGCAGCAAAAATTACTAAATTTAACTACCTCAGTGACGCCATCATCAACATCTTCGGTATCTGGTATCGAGCCTCTTTTGACTCACTCAGCGGAAAATCATCATAAGGCACGCCTTTATGATGAATTTATGGATCAACTAAAAGCCAAATTTCAACAGTTAGAGAAAAATTGTGATAAAATACAGTTGCTGTCTACATTGCCGAAATCACTAACAATACAAGAAATCAAGGAAGAATTTAACACAACGCAGTATATGGTACGAACATCGAAAAATATTCAAAACAAGAATGGGTCACTGAGCCTTCCAGCACCCAAAGCTGTCAAACGGATAAGTGATAAACTCAGAGACTCAGTGATAGAATATTATAATGATGATGATGTTAGTCGTATAATGCCTGGGAAAAACGATTGTATAACTATTGAAAAAGTTAAACTTCAGAAACGTCTAATGATGTGCACATTAAAGGAGTGCTTTGAGGGGTACAAAATCAAATATAAGGATGATGAGTAAAAAAAAATTGCCTTTTCTAAATTTTCTCTGCTTCGACCTAAATACTGTGTGCAACCAGGAAGCAGCGGAACACATACAGTTTGTGTTTGTATAATACACCAAAATGTCAAATTAATTATTTACGGAACAAGGATGGAAACTGTCACCAATGGAATAATTTTGCTAAATAAACACGCGTAGACGCAAAACGATGAAAGGAAGTTAAAAATGATCAAACCTAGGGTGATGTAATTTATGAACGATTTGTGAACTGAATAATTCTAAACAGTTACTTATCAAGTTGATCGTAAAAATAGTTGAAAATAAAAAATACCACATTGGCTTTGATTTTATTTACAAAAAATGGGTAGATCTTCATACTCAAACGTCTTTTGCAAGAAAACAAAAAATAACACAAGTACAATTTTTTGTGTGTTCAATAGAACTAAATGAGGCAAAATACAAAAAAAAAAAAAAAAAAAATAGGGTTTTGAGAAAATTCTAAAATACTATTTTGGCGGCCATTTTGAATAGGAAGAGTTGAAACATGGTACCAATTTTATATTTTTTTTAGAATCCCTATTCATTTATCTTTAAAATGAGCCCTCGTTTATAAGTATCGGATAATTTGTTTTCGTTTTATAGCCATATATACAACATCATGTTCATCATTTATCAAAATTTGACATCCTGTATCTTTAACAACAACAACAACAAAAATTTCCAAATTTTTTTTTTAATCAAGACTATATATTGAAAATATAAAAAACATGAAATTCAAACATAACTTTCAAAATTTGTGATTTCAGGAATTTTTCACCATACATATATGTATACATATATCATAAAAGTGTTTGCCATCATATTATGATCATGAATGTCACAAAACGATCATATGTTATAAACAGCTATCAGTACTGTTATTTACTAAAATTAATGGTAAGTATCATTTAATTGTTTTATGATATAAATCGCATTTATCACGCCGGTCTGATCGAATTATCACAAACTTCATGGTGATTAATATTAATAAGTCTGTGAAATTTATTACATCACGTGTTGATTTTCACAGTACACTTATTTAAAATCACTTTTTAATTCGTAAAAATCATTCAATATTTACATGAATATTACTGAAACATTTTTGGTTTATATATGACGTCATTATTTTTCAAATAAAATATTTTGTGAATAAAATACAATATTTTTATTATAATCAGATAAATAAAATTAACGATAGTGATTTTATGAAGGTAACAATTAGCTCGAGTGGAGCGAAATTTACTGATGGTAACCACGAGTTTTATGATTACCATTAAGATTTTTTTCCGTGTAGTACTAGCGATATTCGACCGACATTCGACTGATTGTCTTTAGCTCGACTTGGGCCTATTTAAAAAAGATAAGCGCCAGATCAATTAAAGATAAATTTCATAGTTTTTCGTGCGTGGTCAAAGTTATTCGTGCGACAATATTTGCGAATTATAGGCGATATTGCGATTAGCCGCTCGATGTGTATTCTACAGATATTCCACCGATAATCTACGACCTTGCTGGGGACAAGAGCTTGATGTCATATTGGACCAGTTATCCGAAGAAGGTTATATTAGGTGCGTTCCCTCCTAGTATACCTCTGCGTATACTTCGAACACCGTGGTTGGATATATCGCGTGTGGAACGGCTTTCACGGAAACTACGAATTGGTTATTTGAAATTAATTTACTGATTTCAAGATATTTCGTTACTTTAACGTTTCTGAACTGGTGGTACCATTGCACACCTTGTTGAGATAAATAATAAATAATTTTATTCGACAATGTCAAAGTTTACGATGTAAGGCGTCTCATTGGAAAAAAGTCAAAGCCACACAGAAATCTCTACTGCCCTTTTTCTGAAATTTTGAACGTTTTATGATTAACGTTGCTAAATGTAAATAAGTGTTTGCACAACAAGATTGTGTAGTGTGTAGAAACACATATACGCAAGAGAGGTTTTACCACAATTTGAAATCAAATTTTAAAATTGTACCTTTGAATTATTTGTGTATAATCAAAATTTAATGAAAAGTCGTGATAAAATAGGATATTTAATTTTCACAGTAGGACGGAGGATATGCAATCCTATATTTCTGTTAGGTACCTTGGAGAAGTAATTGCTTATCACACACATAAAATGGTTTATAAACGTGAGTATATTATTTTATTTTTACATTATTTTAAGTAAATTTTATGGTAACGGAGCTTTTGGCAAATGTTCACCTTGCGGCTGGAAACCATTTTCATCAGCAATATACGATAGAGAATATTGTTTGCCATCATCTCCAACATAATTTATAATTCCACGCACAACCAAGGCTTCATCCTCTTTACCAATATTTTTTATCTGTCCTTGTTCCTGTTTAGCCTGGCCATCACTGGTCTCAAACCTTTAAATATATAAAGCATATACGGAGTTTTGTTTAGATCGATAAAAAATTTTTGGTAAATTTTACTTACGCATAATTAAATTCGCCCAGTCCAGCATTATTATTATCGTAGCGCAAAATGTGAGCATTTTTTGGATCATCCAATGCAAATACAGCGACAAATAATGCGAACGAAAACAAAATAATTTTATTCATTTTAAAGATTTAACTTTCGAAGTTTACTATATATTGATAATATGTCAAACGAGACGTTACTGATACGACTGTGATAAAATTGTTGGATTTTATACAAAAATCGAAACCGATAATTTTTGAAAGTACGTGCAATTTATGTAATACATTCGCTTTAAATCGTTTGAATTTAATGTATATACAATCTCCTCATAACAGCAACTCATCTTTTACTTTAAAAACCAATTTTTCATTATAATCACTGCCGCCCCATCATACTAATGAATTTCGAATTATTTTTAAATTTTTAGTGGATTTTCCCAAATCGTTTTTTATTTTTCGCGATATGCTGGCTTGCGTTGCTCACTAGTTGAACTCTACAACAATTAATTGAAAATGTTGCTGGTATGATAAATTACATTTAGCATATAGGATATGGAACAAGAAATTCTGTTGACCTAATATACATTTTTTGGTTAACATAACCTAATTTGAATAATTTTATTTTTATAATTTATGTTCGCGACTTGAAGTCAGCACTAATGAGTTTTCCATGTGAATGTTCATTTATTTGTGAACCGACACCGCATCGGTTCACCAGAATCATCATCTTCTGTTATCGTCTGCAGAACATACCGGCTTAGTCCTCATAAATTTCCATGATTATTACTCATCAATCCATTTAATAAGATTATCAAGTCGAACTTAAAAATCGTTTATCGTAGACAAAATGTAAAATACAAAAACTGGGTATTATTACAGTACACACCATAAAAGCCACATCAAAATTAGGTTTAATTGATTGTAGCAAATGGCTAAAACATACAAAAACAACAACAAAAAATGGAGCAAATTGATTATAAAATGACAGAAATATTTTGTGATAATCCAGCAAATGTAATTTTGTATCATTATTGTTTTGTATGCTGCTCTGTCTATTTTATCCTTTTTGCTTGCTCCTTATTATTGTTTAAAAAGACGAAAGCTGAAATGCGACGTACACAATGTATAAGAAAAATGAAAAACTATTTTGTATTATCGTTTTGGATAAAATAAAATTGGGCGAATTGTTATCAATGGGTATCCCTTTTATTTTTTTGCTCTATTCTTAAAAATTAAAACGGAAAAAGGATGAACAAGAAAAAAAAATTGTGATTCTATAAATCGGTTCAGTCTTTAAATTTATATTACATCGAGCGAGAGTAAAAAAGGACATCTATAGCTAGAGATGTTATATGTTATATAAAAAGTTCAAAGTTGATATCATTAAAAATGTTCGGAAAATTCAATTTTGGAAAATTCATTTAATATATTTTCTCGTTCTACTTGTTTGTTGGGTATAAATTGTACCAATATAAAGAAAAGTTCTGGGTGGTATAAAACGGTGGGCGTTAAATATCGCCTTTGATTTTGATGGCCTAGAAATATATAGTGTGGCTAATGGTTTTGAAATGTGCTTATATGATGAATTTACATCGACTTTATTGAATAAGAGTCAAAATGTGTTTCGGATGGATAATCCTTGTTAGAGTATAAATAAGATGGAGCTATTACAATTTGTAAAATTTATTGCTGGATGAAATTAAATTTTTATTGGAAGCAGTTACGTGTTTTGCTCAAAATGTAGTCGGATTTGGTACATAAAACGCAAATTGTAACGATTTATTCAACCATCCGCTCTACTTAATTGTTCCATTCTATCTCTGTTGGTAACGCTGCTAAGCCAGGATGACTGGCTCCTACACGTAACACTACTTGCTCAAGCTCGATATTTATCAACAGTTGATATCGAGATTGAAGGTGGTGAAATAGTTCTGTTCTATATATCAGTTTACCAGAAGTATTATACGTATGCTGGCTTCAGCCTCTCGATGCTAATTGTTGTTGATTTTACGTTGGCGTCCACAACAAAAAAGTTACGCAATTTGCGGGTCGCTGGATATTGTCCAGAAGAAGGTCTATCTATTGGACCATTCACTCTATTAACACTGGTGCATTTGAGGTTTTGCTTAACTTAAGTTTGAATAGAAGTCTTTACTCGCAACTTAAATCGTTTGACAAGACGTTTGACAACCAATCGAGCTTTCTTTGGGCCCATTGTACACTTGAGCTATGTTTTTGTTAGCAAAGTGATGTTTTGAGATCACGGCTTCTCGATTTTATTTGCAAAGCCTAAATAAGTGAAACCGATTTCGCGAAGCTTAGTTCCAGCAAGTTGTATGTCCCGATTTATTTATTTTTCTTTATTTAAACCTGTGAGATAGAAACATAGCTCACATCGCTTATTTTCTGGGCGTTGTAAGCTAATTAATTATCTCCTATTCGAAAACAAAACATTTAAATATGTTGCTTTACAGATTCGGTAGACCCTGAGATTTATCTACAAAGCTTCTCTTATTTGAGTTTTGGAAGCCATAACGGGAAGCTGTAAAATGAAAATATAGCTCATATCAGTCAAAAAACATAGCTCAAGTGTGCAACGGCCTTTAAAATTGTTGAAATTTCTTGAATAAAACCATGTTTTCCACTTCGGGTCATATTTCATTTCGGTGCGTTTTCCGTTGCATAATGCGGAATTTTTGCTTGGTTCGCGGGAAGTATATTGTTTAATCCTACTCCTCTGCCACCTTTGCAATGCGCTCTCTAGCGGTGAAATGGCTGAAAAACATTTAATGGAAAAAAAATCCTAAATAACCGGAAAAAATTAATTCGATTTCTTTTTTGTCGACTTGATAACCGAATTTTGACTAAGTCACTGTGAAGGCTGTTGTATTTTAATCCGTTGTTTATAAGTCGCTATATTATTAAGGTTATTGCTACTTTACTCAAGTTTTTTCAATTTATCAAAAAAAAGTTCATAAAAGACTAATTTGCACAAGAATGATCCGGAATTCGGTTTTTGTTGTTTACTAACAAAGGAGGGATGAATAATTTGCTAAAGCGAAAAATTTTGCTTACCCGATTTTGGGTGTGCCACTTCAGCCTGCCTTCGTCAGGATTAATGGAATTTAATTTTGACCTTGACATTTACAGCGAATGGTACAGCGAATATCTCCGAACACAAAAAAGTAATTTTAAAAAGATATCTGTGTGTGTGTGCGTATAGAGTGTGTTATCGTGCAGACTAAAGACTGTGTATAGCTTTTCTACAGCCTAGACGTGGTGATTGATAGAAATGAAACTTCATACTTAAGATTTATTCATAAATTTGGAGATCCATATAATTTTTAGCTGAAATCGGTCGTCTGGAAGTGGTAGTCTCATTCGACCCAAACTTTGTTATTGTGTTTTTCATAAATTGGGAGTCCCAGTGATGTTTTGGCGAAATCGGTCGCCGTAAGTGACAACTATAGATTTTAAAAAGTTTATGGAATTTACAAAAAAAAAACGAAGATAATAAATTAAATTTCAATCAAAATTTTAGTAGTTTAGTTTTACTGGAAATGAGGAGCTTAAATTAACCAGCGAACAAAATTAACCAGTTTCTACAGTCCAGTCAGATTTACTAATCGAAATAAAACTTCATAAATAAACTTTTTCGATTAGTTGGTAAATCTTTGTGAAATGTTGTGAAAATCTGTGTACCGGAAGTGGCAAGTTCATGGGAGCTTTTCCGATTTTTGCAATGATGATGAAAAGTTTAGCATTAAGAAAGCAACAAAGAATAAAAATATTTTAGTTAAATTAAATTTTCAATCATTTCATCTGGTAAACTTATTGTCGACGTAAAGGCGAACACCGAGCCATGTTGCACCAAAACATTTTTAATTTAATTTTTAACTTTATGTATGTCTGTGGCCACAAACCATAACCACTTAAGTGATTTTTCACGATTTTTCAGTAGAGTAATAAAATAATTTTCCTTTAAATTAGTAGGTTCTGAAATCCAGTTTATATGCAGTTAGGTGCCATTGCATCACTACTGAAAGCTGTAATCATTTTATTCACGATTCTGTTGATAGTTTTTCCATATGTTTAGAAAATGTTACTTAAGTTATTATGCCAACTGAGATTTCAACGAGAACATTAATTTAGTACTTCTTAATTTATTTAAGTTATCCTTTCAAGTGCAATAAAACCAATGAGACTAGTTAGTTGATGCTGTTCAAATAATTCATTTATTCTTTAAAAATGTCATGGTCACTGTCACATTCCATATGTGTATGGCCAGGCATTAAGAATTTGTGATCAATTTGTTCAAGATGCGTAGAGTTAGCCACCGAAATAGCAAACATGGCCGCCATACATGAATTTTTGTTTTGACCGGCACATGAATCACTCAAAAATATTACGGATTTGATTGACTTCGACAAATTTAATAAATTTTGAAGGATACATGAACCAATGTCATTTCTACCTCTACCTCCAATAGCTTCGTGCTGCATGTAACAGTATGGATCGTTTGTTACACAATCGAGCATCGTCAATTAAAGGACAAAGCGATCGTTTGTAAAAAGCGATCTATGTTTGTAACAGTGGAGTAGGGAGGCATTATTGGAGGTCGAAAGTATAACACACTGATGAATTTTTTGATGTCTGACCAATTTACTTATATTCCTTTTTGGCATTGTAAGCTTTAATAGCCACGTCGTACTGTGTCTTTTGCTCATTTTGAAGGATTAATTTTTCTTGCACATTTGTTGTAATTTCAATTTTTGTTTTAAAAATGTCGCATTTATTTCATGTGCCCAACTTTAGTTTTTTAAATTTGATGACCATATCTAAAAGAGAATAAAAAAGTAGGTTAATCTCGACTTGTGAGTATTTGCTTAGCGAAGCAGGATTATGATTTATTTCACAATATAATTTATACATCTTGGCTACATTCAAATCCGACTGAAAATATAATTGGCTAGTGTATCTTCTGGTGTAGTGGCTTTCATAAGCTGGAAACGATAGAACCAATCCCCAGTCAATTTCAGCATCATCTCGCTGGAGTTGATGAGCCACGAAAATCACGTAAATAGTTTAACATGTGTAGATTTTAACTTTTTCTTGGCAACTGATTTGATAAAGTTTTCTGTCTCTCCGAGTGTGTATAGAAAACATTTTTGACAAACCACTTGGTGCGTCCCACCTACTTCCGCATTGCACACATATGCGTTCTCTCTATTCTTTTGGACAATTCCTGATTTTAAGGTAGTTTTCCTTTTAGTTGGATTGAACTGTATAAGGCCTGAAACGTAAATCACTCACAGATCGTACTTGCCCTGTGACCAATATTGATTGAGTATTATGCATACCAAATACTTAACAAAAAAAATAACAAATTTTCTCATAAACGTATATGCTATATATCATACATGGCCAGATTGTGGGTTTTGAAAAAATGAACGCGGCTCTCGAAAAGAAATGAAAAAATTAAATAACATTTAATAATTCATTACAATTAATTTGTGGTTTTAATTGAAAACATCGACTTCGATTATGTTGGCTCTAGTAACGAGAAATTATTAGAATTCGGCTTCACGTGTCGTGCAGCAGGTGGCGCTTGGCCATGTGTGCGTATATATACTTATAAGTATTGGTTAGTTATTTCCCTAAATGTTGCTTTTAAGTAAAAAATAGAGTACAATTAGGCGAATAAAAATAAAAATATGCCTTACAATCGAAAGATTGATATAAAAATAAGAAAACCATTAGGCGAATACAAATAAAATTGTGTAACTCAATCAAATCATCTGCGTTTTTCTGAAAATAATCGAGTTGAGTTCGTGATAGTTTTTGTAAATTTGCCCAATTTAAAATTAAAAAATTAGTTTTTTTATTTAAATAATTTAGATTTAATAATCCTCTAAATATAACCGAAAAAATCCGCTATAAAAGTTGTATAGTTTTCTTGTAATATCGCTGTTCTGCATAGTTCTGAACAACTCCGTTATTATACAGAACTATACAGAACAACGATATTACAAGAAAACTATACAACTTTTATCAAGAATATTTTCTGTTATACTTAGAGGATTATTAAATCCAAATTATTTAATTAAAAAAAATATTTTTTAATTTTAAATTGGGCAAATTTGGAAAAACTATCGCGAACTTACCTCGATTATTTTCAGAAAATCGCAGGTAATCGAATCATTCATTTGAAAGTAAGGCTTTAATGTGTTGAATATGCTCAACGTAAAAAACCCATGTTTGTATGTTAAATCATAGCCTAGTCTAAAGTATAAAAATGCTAAATGGTCGGTCCCATATATTAAATGTCAAAAATACTAACTGGTTGATTCATATGAATAACAAGATATAACTGCAACAGTTGTTGCACGAAACATCTATGCAAAATTTTGTTCTACAGAAGTCAAAAGTCCCATATATAGACATAGTTTTTCATGATGACATTAGTATGCACTTTAATACAAAAAAGCCAAATGATCGGTCCCAGGGGTCGGTCATATGAATAACAAGAAATAACTGCAACAGTTGTTGGACGAAACTTCAATGAACAATTTTGTTCTATACAGAAGTCAAAAGTCCCATATATAGGCATGGATTTTTATGATGACCTTAGTATGAACTTTAACACAAAAATGCCAAATGGTCGGTTACTGGGGTCGGTCATATCAATAACAAGCAATAACTGCAACAGTTGTTGCCTGAAACTTCAATGAACAATTTTGTTCTACAGAAGTCAAATGTTCCATATATAGACTTATAATGACCTTAGAATGCACCTTGATACAAAAATCATAATGATGGTTTTTTATAATGACCTTAGAATGCACCTTGATACAAAAAAGCCAAATGCTCGGTCCCTGAGGTCGGTCATATGAATAACAAGCAATAACTGCAGTAATTGTTGCATGAAACTTCAATGAAGAATTTTGTCCTACAGAAGTCAAAAGTCCCATATATAGACATGGTTTTTTATGATGGCCTTAGTTTGAACTTTAATACAAAAATGTCAAATGGTCAGTCATATGCATAACAAGCAATAACTGCAACAGTTGTTGCACGAAACTTCAATGAACTATTTTGTTCTACAGAAGTCAAATGTCCTATTATTATTGTTGTAGCGTTATTTTTTGGATGATAACCAAATTAAGTGATTTGTACAAATGTAGATGCTGGTCTTTAATTTACACATAATTCTATGTTTGACATATTTGTTCCTCGTAATCAAAATTTACATACACAATTGTCTATACGGGTCAGGAAAAGGTTATAATTCATTTATGTAAATTGCGTTTTATTTTTAAGGTAATTTTAATTCAGATTTTTACCATTTTCCTCTATGATGTCTTTAATTTAATGATAAATGTATAATATATGCACTGTAGCAGTTATTGTTTGTATTCAAATAACCGAACTCAGAGACCGCCCATTTCACATTTTTGTATTAAAGTACATACCAGACCTATCAAAAAAAGCATGTATATATACATGCCATTTAATGGAACTTTTGACTTCTGTAGAATAAACTTTTTCATTGAAGTTCGTGCAACAACTGTTACAGTTATTGCTTGTTATTCGTATGACCGACCCCAGGGATAGACAATTTGCAATTTTGTATTAAAGTGCATACTAAGGCCATCATAAAAAACCATGTCTATATATGAAACTTTTGACTACTGTAGAACAAAATTGTTCATTGAAGTTTCATGCAACAATTGTTGCAGTTATTGCTTGTTATTCATATGACCGACCCCAAGGACCGACCATTTGCCATTTTTGTATTAAAGTTCATACTAAGGTCATCATAAAAAACCATGTCTATATGGGACTTTTGACTTCTGTAGAACAAAATTGTTCATTGAAGTTTTGTGCAACAACTGTTGCAGTTATTGCTTATTATTTATATGACCGACCCCAGGGACCGACCATTTGCCATTTTTGCATTAAAGTGCACTCTAAGGCCATCATGAAAAACCATGTATATATATGGGACTTTTGACTTCTGTAGAACAAAATTGTTCATTGAAGTTTCATGCAACAACTGTTGCAGTTATTGCTTGTTATTCATATGAGCGACCCCAGGAACCGACCATTTGGCATTTTTGTATTAAAGTTCATACTAAGGCTATCATACAATGCCATGTCTATATATGGGACTTTTGATTTCTGTAGAACAAAATTGTTCATTGAAGTTTCGTGCAACAACTGTTGCAGTGCCTAATGCTTGTTATCTATATGACCAAACAAAGGAACCGCCCATGTGGCATTTTTGTATTAAAGTACCAATAAGGCAATGATATCATGTTTTTCTATATGGGACTATTTACTCAATTAATTTTTTATCACGCAACAATTGTTGCCAGTATTCCTCCTAAATGTATACTATTTGTATATTCGCACACATGTATAGTTTTTATTATTTGGTATAAATTTGACTTCGGTTGAATATTATCTGTTGTTGCTCGAATGAAATTTTGTTTCTACATTTTTGTAATGGTATACATTTACTGGCCTCCATTTGTTTGTTTCCTATGATAGACCAGTATTACGGTTCCACTGATTTTCTTTTTTTTGTTGATAAAATTGAGGACGGGGTATATTTATGAATATTGACATTTGGTATATTTGTCTGTTCAAATAAATTAACCTCCATTTGGGTTGCCGGATTTTCTATTTCGCCTCGGCTCTTTTTAACTGATTCTTCAAACAAATTTCTCTCAATTTGCGCTCCCATCTGTTCAATATTACATGATTTTAATCGGTTGTCTACAAAACTAATGGTTGAGGTGGCTTTCTATCTGCTATATCATTATGTAGTTACTTACCTTTTCCCGATTTCACCTTACGTTGCGGACGATCACTTTCTTAATCTTCTTGCTCTGAGATGGAGTCACAGTTGGCTTCATTACGATAAAACTGTTTTCGATATCGGTAATTTCTACGAAATTGGGTACAACATCTTCTTCTACGGAGCATATATTGATATTAGATTGGTTTCATATAGACCTTATATCACAAAGAAATTATAAAGTAAATTAATAAATATTTGACATATACAAAAATTTAGACAAACAATTATCATATACAACTGGGCCAGATTTGTCCAAACTACACTTGTCCTTGTTTTTCGCGAATTTTTCATTGCCATTTCCACTCTGATTCGAGAACGGCTTGACATTTTTCTTCAATTTTTTACGCGTATAATATTAACGAGCATGTCTACTACGCAATAATACTGCCCTAAAATAACACTCGCGAGAAACACTTAAAAACACGAAAAACTTATCTGACTCACTGCCACAAAAAAAAAAATATAATAAAATCACTTATCTATAACAGATTTGGTTGAAACATTTATTTTCTGTAAAATCCTTATTTATGCATTTTAAAATGATAGCTTAAAAGTCTGGGATAATGGTGTGTAGTTTTCCAAAAAATCTTAACTTCTGAATAATCACTTAAAATTACTTCAGTGTTTATTATAAAATTTCTTTGAATACAAATTATGTATTGAATAATCACTTATATGTACAAAAAATAAAACTTTTGTAGATAGGTTATTATTGTAAAACGAAGTTTTTAAATAATGTATTTAGGTGCATTTATTATTAATACATAAATTTTTTAATACTGCAGCAACAGCAATAAAAAAATTACTGCATATGGAATATTAAAAACTGATTCGAATAGGATATAACACGACATAACCACTTAAGTGTACTTAAGTGGTTATGGTTTGTAGCCATAGATATATTTTTGTTTCTACATTACTTCATAGTTTATTACCATCACCGATTGTAATCGATGATGAAAATTCGATTTTCATCTAGCCTCTGATGGGATTCGAACCCAGTACCTCCCGGTCCAAGTGCCGAAGCTTTAACCACTGCACCATTTGTCCGGTAACGCAATGCAAACTTGATTAAATATATTTTTCCACTACTAGTCGTAGAAGGCATCATCATTATGTGTTTTAGTAGCCTGAGAAACAAAATTTCTCGGCTAGTGGTTAGTAATATTTTTTATTAATGAAAATTGAACACTATCTCCCCGATTCTAACGTACAGTCACAGACGTATTTTCAGTCTTAGCGAAAACTTTTGTCTTAACGAAGACTAGATGCTTTAAATTCGTATTCTGCACTTAGTCTTATCTGTCAGTAGTCTTAAAAAATTGTCTTCGTTAATATCAGCGAAATAGGTGGTCTTAGGAATCATAATTTTGGCATTTAAACAAAAACAATAATTATTTGTATTTGACTATAAAACCGGAAAAATTATTCAAAATACAATAATATGTACTCTCTCAGCATATATTTAACATAAATTTGAGTTTTTTTTAACAATTTCGAATTGAACTGTCGCTTTTCGTGCATAAATTTGAAACAATATGGTAAAAATTTGGTTTCGACAGCTCTACAAAAGTCTTTGGAGAGTTTCTAATATATGATTTAAGACTACTGTCTTCAGAATTTCAATGAAGACTTTAGTCTTAAAAAAAATAGTCTTCACAAGAAAGTCTTAGCTAAGATAGTCTTAGTAGTCTTATCGTCAGAATCGGGGGGTATATGTATTGCGATTAAATGGATAGGGAGACTATGATTATTCCCCATATTGATAAAGTAGATTTTGATAAAAATAAAAAAAAAATCCAAACAAAATTTACAAGATACCACATATAAAAATACATAAAAGTATAAATTAATGTAATAATATAAAGACTGTTATATTTTCGACTATCTCACATATTTCAGGTGGCGTGCCGATTAAATCAAAATTCTCCATTTTTTTAGTTGAATGCCAATTTGACTCAACAAAATTAAAACTTTAAAAAAAAAACAAAATGCAGTGCAAAACAATGAACTGGCGCACAACTAACCGGCCGTTAGTCAATTTTCTATGAAACCGGGCATTAGAATTGCAACTTACAAGTGAATAAAAAATGTCAATAATTCGTTGATCTAGTCTCTTACTTCGTTGTTCTAATTGTGCAACACCATAGGACAACAAGAATATGAAAATAATTATTTTTTAAACAATTGTAAATTGTTTATATTTTCAGAAATTTTTTTACATTTTGCTGGCTCATTGATTAGGCGTTAGGTTGTGCTATCGCAGTAAGAACAGATTCAGCAGGTAAATACTCGTGACTAAGCAAACTGCGAAGATGTTATTTGGACTCTTGTACAGTGGAAGCTGGAACGTGATGATATTTTTGCAGTAAGCTTCTTGTATAAACCACTCCAAGATCGTCATCGTAGAAAGAATATAGATTTAGATGATGGAAGTAGTAATAAGTTTTCGTAATTGTTGGTACAAATAAATTGATTAAATTACCCAAAATTTTACTGCACGATAGTCTAGCCATATTTACTCGCCCAACTCTGAATTTCTGAAATTCTACGTACACGTATAACGATTGATTCTTTTGCCGTATGTCACACGGTACATATAGGTATATCCTTGATTATGTTAGTTATGTAAGGACGTGAAACTGAATCGTAAATTAGAACTAAACTAAGCTCGGCCTAATTGATATGCTGTATAAGATCTAGATCTAAAAAAACTTTTGATACTATTGATCACAAGGTGCTTCTCGATAAACTATACGGTTATGGATTTCGTGGTGTAGCCTATAAATTGGTTAATAGTTACTTAACTAATCGTCAGCAATATGTTATGATTAATGGAATTAGCAGTAATATTTTAACTATGAAATGTGGGGTTCCTCAAGGCAGTGTGTTGGGACCATTACTGTTCCTGATATTTATCAATGACATCTCGACTTTGCCCTTGATTGGCAAAATTCAAATTTTTGCAGACGATACTGCAATATTTTATGAAACAAAAGTCCCTTCTACAATACAGAATAGCATGAAACATGATATGAACATCTTACTGGAATACTTCAAATCGAACGTGATCTCATTGAATTTAAATAAAACAAAGTTTATGATCTTTCATTCATCACAAAAAAGTCCAATTGATTTGCCATATCTTAATATAAATAACGTTGCAGTTGATAGAGTTGAATATTTCAAGTACTTAGGAGTGACTTTTGATACGCACATGTCTTGGGTTGAACACATTAAATCCGTTTGTAGTAAAATGGATCCGTTAGTAGGATTGTTAAGGAAACTCTCGTATTTTGTGCAAAGTTATGTATTGAGACTGATGTACTTTGCATTTATTCATCCCAGAATTCTTTTTGGAATTATTGTTTACGGAACGGCAAGTCGGAGCAGGTTAAAACCTCTTCAAATCATGCAAAACAAAAGTGTGAAAGCGTTCTTGAAGCTCCCTTTTCGATATTCATCAGTGTATTTATATGAAATTGAATCCAAAGGAATTTTGCCGTTGGGTGCGTTGTATGAATACCAAGTTTCATTGTTTATGTATAGGACATTAAATGTCTCTTCTGCATTATCTAATTTAGAATTTAGTAATAGTAATCATAAATATGGAACCAGATTTGCTAATAACATATCATGCGGATCTATTACATACGAATTTGGATGCAGATCAATCCCATTTCCCAGTCCCTCAATTTACAACAGATTGCCTGTGTCATTGAAAACCGTAATTAATATTCATCAATTCAAGAAACAATTAAAGATCTACTATAGAGAATTGGTAAAAATTACATTTTTTAAATTGTATAAACTTGAAATGCTATATCTGACACATGTATGAGAAATATGTTTATTATATTGTTAATTTTCTTTTAAAGGACAGTAAATCCATTGGGGAATTAACATTATAATTTTGTTGTAATATTATTTTATTGTAAATAAAGTTCTTGTTAAAAAAAAAAAAAAAAAAAAAAAAAAAAAAAGATAGCGGAAATTTGATAACACATGTGGCAGTGCTATCACAAACGACTTTAGTATATAATATTACCAGCGATAATTTTAACTCATTTTGTTTCTCTTTTTTCTCATTAAAATCACAATTGAATGATCTCTGAAGTAAACGAACTTCATTTACCGAGTTATTTTAACAAGATTCCACCTTTCCCCATTTCTTAACGTAGTATTGATCATAGATTTTAAAGTAAGTTTAGGACAAAAATGCAGGATCTGTTCATTTTCGACTAAACTTGGCCATTTCATAACCAATCTTTATGAAATTTGGTATCTTGGCTGATTTTTGTTTGAAATATAAATTTTGAGCTGGAGAGAACTCGCTTATTTCTTAATTAATAATTGTAAAATTTCCATCGCATACAGGGATAATTCGAACAAAATTTATTGTGGTTATATGAGTTTTTTAAATTTTTGGCCAATATCTCAAAAACTCCCACTAGTAGCCAGTTCTAGTGGTAATTTTTTTAATAGCTAAGATTAAACAGAGACTACATGGAAAATTTGGGGAGAATTTATGGATTAGAATTTTCATTATAATTTTGTGATTTCCTGCGGCCAAGAACTACTATGGTCGCAGAAAATCAAAAAAAATTATAGTGAAAATTCTAATTCATAAATTTTTCCCAAATTTTCCATGTCCTCAATGTTTAATCTTACCTATTAGAAAAATTACCACAAGTATTGGTTCTAGTGGGGATTTTTAAGATATTGGCCAAAAACGTAAAATATTCATATGGTCGCAGTAAAACAAAATATTAACGGTGGTAATTCGAATCAATAAATTTTGTTCGAATTATCCCTTTATGCGATGCAAATTTTACAATTATTAATTAAGAAATAGCCGAGTTCTCTCTCTAGACATCAAAATTCATAAAGTTTGGTTATGAAATGACCAAATTTAGTTCAGAACGAACAGATCCTAGAATTTTGTTCAAAACTTACTTTAAAATCCCTAATCAATACTACTATCCAAACTTCATCATTATTCGTTAAGAAATGGCGGAAAGACGGAATATTGTTAAATTTCAAGATTTCATTTGCCGAGTTCGTTTACTTTGGAGATCAATCTATTTGTCATTTAAAGAATAACTTTAAATATTTTAATCTGCTGGGATGTTTTATTTAGTGAAAAAAGAGACATAAAATAAATATAAAATTTCCGCTGGTCTCTAACAAAATAATTTCTCTTTTGTGGTAGTGCTGCCGCTTGCGGCGAGTAACGTAATTCGTGACAAAAACATAAGTACTTAGTTTTAAGGCTTAGTAGTCAGGTTTCTTAATTTTTGTAATTTAAATCACACAGGTAGAATTTAGGTAAGCTATAGCTTCAGAAGACAAAAAAAATATCGTGACATTGTATAATTATTGCGCTAGTAACAATTTTCTTGTTAAGATGCCTGCAACAAAAAATTAATATTTTGTCCATTTTCACTTTAAAACACAAATATAGTTAATCTAGTTGATGATAACATTTCAAGTGGAGGAGCCTACCGCCCAGCTGTGGTGATAGTCGGCAAAAAATATTCGAATTAGCAAGGGCTTTAATACCAAAAAATTCGCAACAATGTGGTTTCTCTAATTTCTATGCATACCTGTTTGTGCGAGTATACATTTTTAGTTCATTTCATTTTATATAAATCGGTGTTTTAAGTAGGTTTTAAAATGTAATTAATTTAAGATTTTTTTGACACGAAGTTTCAGTATTTTTGTTTTGATAGAGAGTTGTTACCAGCAAACCGAAAATATCTTTAAATTGTAACAAAATCTGCAATCTTATATTTCATGAATTCCAACAAGTCCCATTTCATTAGAAATGACAAAAACTTGCATATCGTTTCTAATAAGACGATTATTGCAATCACTTCTAGGCGATTTAAAAAGTTTCGATCGAGCAATGTTAGTTTTTATCATATGAAACGCCGCTCTCGAGTTAAAAGAAAATTGATGATCTATACCCCACTGCAAGACCTTTTTTTGTTAATTTGATAAACCCCACATGTGCGACAGATCTTATCTATGTGATGAAGATCACTCGACGTATTTCAACTTCCTGTGTGGGATTTTTTGCATTAATATGGTAACAAATATTTAAAATGTATGTTTATGAAAATTTATAGGGCAACCTATAATTTACAATTCAGGGCTATGAGGTAGGCCATCTATAAAAAATATCACTGCACAACCATTTAATTTTCGTTGAAAGGTGGCCTATTTCGTTTTGTATTTATATGAGTGCTTCATTTACATCGATTAATATTTTGCAATACCGAAAGCACCATTCTTATTTCTTGCAATTTGTTCACAACCCAAAATCCAATTACATTCCATTGAGCATAATAATAAAAAAAATATATCAGAATTAATTCTTTTTTTTTAATTTTGAAAACCACTTCAATTTTATTACATGAACGGCATAGTTATTTTTATAGTGCGACCAAATTTTATCCTATTGTACCAACAGCAGTACATTATTAAATACCAAAGGGAAATGAAAATGAACAAAAAAAATGATTCCATTTATTGTATATATAAAAAAACTAAAATAAAACAAAACCAGCCCCCAAAAAAGCTCAACATTTTAAAAAAAACATTAACATTGTGGTCAAACATATAAACTTCATATAACAACAACAGCAGCAGCAGCACCACCAGCAGTAGCAAGAAAACTTTTTACAGCTTTTTATTATCTCTTTTTATAACGTACTTTATAATGTATTATGGTGTGATGGTACATCCATAATATAGGAAAAACAAAAGAAAATAATTGCAATAAAAAAAAAACTCTAAATTGAACCAGAAAAATATAAAAGTTAACAAGAATGTATAATCAAAATAACAATGGCCACTCATTTTCTTTATGACGTACTTGTAACTTAAAAATTACGATTGTATGCTCTATAACGTATACAGTATTCAACTTGCATCAAATTCCAATCCATTCCCTTATTTCAACATCCGATTGTATACACGGAATAATGTGGTACACATTTTAAATTCCAAGCTCCTTGTTACACCGTATAAACGAACGAGTATATTTGCGAAAACACCCTTACATATTTTTATTTTACATTTGCTTCCTTAAATATTTATAATTGTCATCCTTTTTTGTGTACATGTTCGTACCAAATCACAATAACCCTGCTTATTTATATATTATCCCTCTAATTCTATTTTGTGACAAAATTTATTCAAGAACGAGTTGAATTTATTTTTAAAATGGTTTTTGTTTAGTATGTGTCTGTATACACCTTTTGTATATACCCGCAATAAGGTAGGAAGTGAAGTATCTTTTTACTGACATATATTAGTACCTAGATATGGTGTGCTGTAAAATTTACTGGATCATAAATTTAATTTCTAGTTACTTAAATATGAAAACGAATTGCTCGCATACTGAAACGATTACTCGCTTTTTAGGAATTGACAATGTTTAATATTAACATAAGCAGTATTCAAAAAAATTGCATCAAGGGTTATTTAACTCTTTGCATGATGGAAAATGGTGGACTCACATTATATCATGGTTTAGCATTACCTAAAGCACAGGATAAAACACAATAAAAACCGTGATTAATGGATTTTGTGACACATCCAAAAAAAAACACGCGGCCATGGCCCATTATTCCGTCATTGATATACAAGGTAACATTTCAACAATCTCAATATTATAGTTGCGAAACAAAGTTGGTTCCCATCAAAACGAGGGTATCTCTACCAAGACTGTACTGGTTTTGTGCTCTACTCGCAGATCAACTACAAGCACACGCACTATGGTGGCATGGGTGAAAATGGTTACAAATTTCGAAGGTACCAATACCAAACCATTCTCTTGATTTAATCAATTATCTATAAAAAAAACCCAAATTAACAAGAGTCTTGACTAAAGAGACTAATTAGGCATAATACAAAATTCTTCCACTTTTTCTTATGATGAAAAGCATCTGGCCATATTAGCTCAAGGGCAACCAGCAATGAAAATGATTATACTCGTAGATGATGCCCATGTGAAAACTATACACGGAGGAACGCAGCTCACTCTAGCCTAACATTTTTGGAATATATTTTTGGATTATTAACGGTCAGAGGTATGTTTATCAACTGATAAAATCATGCATTAGCATCTCGCCCATAAACCTATGGAATCATCATTACTTGCCGAAAAGTATCGACGATTCCATAGGTCTTTTTCATTTGTTTAAACCAATGGGAGTTTCACATTCGTTTAAAAAACGTCTGGAGTTTTATTCAATGTTTGTCATACAAAGAGTGTTATATCCCAAGCGGTTATGAAATGGCTTAGATCCGTTAAAATTGACAATTTGCCAGAGGCATGTCTAAAATTTATATACTGTTAAGCTAGCCGAAAGTTTCCAGCCGAAAGATGGTAATGCAAATACTGTCTTTGCTATAAGACAGTATTTGCATTACCATCTTTCCAGATGGTCTCGATAAAGAAGATTAACTTCAATATTCACACCGCAAAATGCCAGCAATACAGATTTAAAAATTACAAATGAGACGCAGTCACGTTTAGCTGATGGGTTTGTATATTTCAAGATTTTCACAGATGAAAGACAATTTGACTGTACCTATTGGATGAACCATGACCCTAAGTAGAATATGATTATGTGTTTGGAATAGGTTTTATTCGGTTATATTGGTGAAATGTTCCATTTTCCGTTGTTCCGACCATAAAATTGTTCATAATTCGAGATTTTGCTGACTATGCCAACTCGATACGCCATGAACAGAGGTAGATTTTGATTATAGGTCAGGAGTGGGTTTAATGAGGTTATAGTGGTGAAATTTTGCAGATTTTGCCATATAGACACAAATCTGACTATGCCGTTTCAAAGTTCATGCCCATAGGTAGATTTTGATTATAGGTTAGGGGTGGGTCTCATGGGGTTATAGGGGTGAAATTTTGATTTTTTCCCATTTTTCATCGAGAAAACCGTTCGTCATTCGAGATGTTGCCATATGGGCACCAATCTGACTAGGCTGATTCAATAGCCCAGGACCATATGTAGAATTTGCATATCTATCCATGACCATAGGTATGGTATTCTGAGTATAGGCTTGGGGTGAGTCTGATGGGGTTATAGGTCATTCAAGATTTTGGCATATAGACACCAATCTGACTATGCCAATTCGATAGCCATTCGATAGCCATGTAGATGTTTTGGGTTATTTTGTTAATAAAAGCATATATACTATAGATAGTTAATAAAAGCATATATACTATAGATTAAGGGTGGGGCTCACGGGGTTAAAGGGGTGAAATGGCATATCTGCTTCATACAGCCGAAAGTAGTCGATAAAGGAGATTGAAAATTATCAAACATCGTTAAGAATCGTTCGTCATTCGAGATTTTGCCGTATAATCACCAATTTGACTATGTCGATTCGATAGCCCATGATCATAGTTAGATTTTGATAACATGTATGAGGTGTGCCCGATGGGGTTATAGGAGTGAAATTTTGATTTTCTCCATTTTTCATCGATAAAATCATAAAATAATTTTGGCATATATACAGCAGTCTGACTATGTCGATTCGATAGGAAGAGATTTTTTTACAAAATCTCGAATGGCGAATGATTTTTTCGACGAAAAAGAGGGGAAATCAAAATTTCACCCATATAACCCCATCAGAGCCAATCCAAACTTATACTCAGAATCTACCTATGGTCATGGGCTATCGAATTGGCATAACCAGATTGTGTCTATATACCAAAATCTCGAATGGCGAATGATTCTTGACGATGCTACATAATTTTCAATCTTATTTATCGACTACTTTCGGCTGTATGAAGCAGATATACCATTTCATCCCTATAACCTTATCAGACCCACCCCTAACCTATAATCAAAATCTACCTATGGTTATGGGCTATTGGATCGGCATAGTCCGATTGGTGTCCATCTGGCGAAATCTCGAATAACGAACGATTTTATTGCCAGAAGAAGGGAAAACACAAAATTTCACAATTGATATGAAAAAATAAATTAATTCGGTTAAACTGAAAATTTTAATTGTTGTTTGTTATAATATATGTTTTCGGCTGATTTGGTAGGCTAGTCACTTTCGGCTGGGATACTTGAATTTAATAGATAATTTGTTTAATTTTCGGCTGAAGTAGTTAAGACACTATCTGCATTATTATTTTTTCACTTTCGGCTGGCCACTTTCGGCTAACTTTAATAAGGTAAAATTTATATTAGATTCCAATTTTCATCATTAATCTGAGTTCTTCCCCCTTCAACTAAGATGACATAGTTCTATTGAGAAACAAGACGTAACAAATTTTACAAAATTATAATCCACTAGCTGACCCGGTGAATTTCACTCCGCCTCAAATTACTACGTCCGAGCAAATACATTTGTCCTTCACGAAAATTGATTTTGATGAGAGAACAAATCAAACAACTCAACTCAATTCTCAATAGACGATTGAGTTGAGTCAACACTAATGTATTGAAAAATGAATGAAATGTCGATTCAAACTCAGGCATCTATCGACAATTAAGTTGTTTATTGGATTTTATTTTCTCAGTGTGGAACTGAATTGGAGTCAGTTAGAATTCAAAAGAATTCAATGTATTTACTTCGTGCGGAATTAAATCGAATACAGACGCAAATCAATACAATGCATTGTAGTAAACCATATTTTTCCTTTTGTGTTATGGCGCGTAAATGAATAATGATGATGGTTTGTCAACTCTCGAACACGCAAAGTACAACTGACCATGAGAAAAAGACGGAAATTTAAGATTTTTCCGCACACGTTAAACAATTCACTTTGCGGTTTATTAATTGTCAAGTCGAACGAAATGTTAGTTGGAATCAGATCAAAGGAATCCACGGAATTAGAACATACTCTACTTTGAATGTGCTCTTGATGATCGTTGCTTGAATCACATTGTTCATCAGTTCCTTTACACCAATCGCATTCCGTTACACAATCTCGAATGGTTCAGATTTCGCAGCAATATTATCTGACCTTGATCATCAAGTTATGTGGTGGTAAAACTCGGTCGTATATTTATTTGCCTCGCCTTCAGACATGTCTATACATCCTTGTTCTTCGCTGCCAAAATTAGCTCGTTCGCTGAGCCAATCGTGATTCATATAATTTCAGCGAATGTCCAGAAGCACTTCCTTTGACGTCGTGAACATGCAAAAATTCGAGGGAAACGAAATCAATTCGTTTGAAACATGAACACTGATTTGACCATGACCAAGCGCCAACAGTTGGTTTTGTTCCACGTCTTTGTATTTGTTCCACAATTCCAATGCGTTCGATGGATGACTCGTCGCTATGATGATCGCGAATAATGTACGAATTTGATTTACCAGTGCAGTAACAGTGGCATCGGCGAGTGTTGAATCCCAATGTGAATCGTTTTCCAGAAAATTCAGGCATTGACAAGCCTCTCGATAAGTGGCGCACAACACACCTTCTATAGTACGAAGCGATTCGAGCGATGTGGGACCACGAACATGGAACAAGAGCAAACGAAGATAAAAGAATTCGTCTTATCGTGGATGAACAATGTGTGTACATCGGCTGTACGGCTTACTGCATTAGTCGAATACACATCGACATATCTTGCATAATAGGTTGACTTTTCCTTCGATATCGAAACTACTTCGTCGAATGGTTCGGAATAATAGCACGGAATTTTCCAATAAAGCAATGTTCGTGCGAACGGATCGCTTTGGTAAATTTCGAAGCTGGTATGGTCGTTCTGCTCGTGGTGTTGCATTAGCTTCCGTGAAATAGACACGTTGTCCATTTTCCAAGTTTACCCAACAGGTCGCTGCCTTTGTTCACGTATTTGAAGGCACACTGAATAAAGTTAATGGAATTAAAGTACTCACCATTGCAGTGTATTGCGAATGTTTTCGATATAAGCGATACGTAACGATCCAGCGATTATCGACCACGACATCTTGTCCTTTCACCATCATCGTGACGTTCTGCCACCATTTTCGGGTCAACGACACCGATATAGTGGATAACCATCGTTTTCACTAATTGTGTATGTCAGCAACGGACGCGGATATTGCTTTGGGCATTTCCCATCGGCCATACATGGTGAATCTAGATTGTGATCCCAGCACGGACTGTGAATTATGTTTGTTGCGACTACTGCGAGCAACTCCGGGTCGCCTTCTGGATCTGGTATTTTGGCGCTGATGAATGGATTGATTAGATCTGGTGTGATTTTCTCAATTAACCACACCAGAATGTGTGTATTTGGTAATCCACGCTACTGAGTACATCCAACAACGTGACTGTTCGAAAACCATCTGCTTAACGATGAAGTTCATTAGCATTCTAAGTTTCTGTTTGAACACACGTGCGGAGATGTCGTAGCGATCGCTGGAAGTGTGTCCTGGCAGTAGATTACCGGTAATTTATGCCATTTCGGATTGCATGTGAACGTGATGAACATATTTGGCCGTCCGTAATGCCGCACATACGTCATAGTATCCTGCACATATTCATGCATATGCCGTGGGCTGACAACATATGTCGCTGGGAGAATGGTTAATTCACCGACGTTGGTTGCATCTCCTTCCGAAACGATGGCATTTCTCAGATGAATGTACTGCTCGGAACGTAGTTTTGATTGATTGCGGATTAACCGCTCCAACGCTAAAATTGCTTTAAATGTTCCGTTGCGGCCTTGAAATACATATTGACGCAATACTGTTGAAAAAATCGACGATATCTCAGGATCATCACGCCTTTTTGCATCATCAACCGATAAGTATAAAAACGCATGGAACTGACATTCTTATTTGTTTCTTCACCTGCAAAATGAATATGTTATTTGTATATGAAAAGTAGTATGAAAGTACAATTGACAGCTGAGTAACTAAAAGGTCAGCAGATTGACCATCTTTATCTGTAAGTGGTCACAACTCACAATCCTCTCCATGAGAAAACATCAATGGATATTGAGCAGAATTATTTGATAGAGGTGTTTCGCAAATGTCATGCACTTGTTCGTCATCACGCCGCTTGACCACAATATCACGCGATTCCACATTCTCGCCAACAATCATAACTGCGACTTTGCCGATAGTGGGAGGGTTTTACTGGCGTACATGGCCTCCGGTTGGTTTTTTGTCATCGGAAGTCATTGTCTCCGAAGTAGTTTTAAACAAACGAACCACCACGTTGTGTTCATGCAAAATACATTAAAGTTCTCCGATTTTCTCTCGTTTTGATGTATAAAGAGCAAGATGATAACTTAGTTCAAATTCGGAATTTCCAACGAAATAAATTTGAAGAATAAAACAAGTTTCTCGAAAAAGTTATTGAAAAAACCACACCGATCTTCCTTCATATGATTGTAATAATGATACCGTTTCTGGATGCAATACACACAATCCGAATATCATAAAACCGTGAATTAATATTAAAATTTCCAATTTATTAGCAGCAAGAAAAATAACACGTTCGCACAATCGAATTTGACAATGCGCAAAGTACACCTGTCAAATTACACAACGCCTAGACAAACGTACAACGCCATCTACTGAGTTGTGGCATTAACGATCACACCTCAGCGCCATCTCTTATTTATCCCGTTAGCTTTGTGTTTTTATCAATTTATTTCACGATTTTCTGAGATTTCCCAAGCTTTGCATCGACTTTTTACGCTTTAGAACGTACAAAATCATCAAAACATGCAGAAAATTCAAAATTTCATTGAAAACAAAATCAATTTTCTTCAAGTTTTCCACTCAAATTCTCTTCTAAAAGACCATCTGGATCGGACACTCACGAAATCCAGTACAGAAAAAAAACTTTTCAAATTTTGGAATTTTTCCAATGGATTTCCCAAAATTTTCTCCTGGAAATTGCGAACACAACAAAAAATGTTTGAGCCAAATCGGTTCAGCCGTTTTCAACTCAATATACATTTTTACACCCGTTTTTATATATTTAGATTCCAGACATTTCCTGACGTTTGCAAATATCCTCTCAAATTAAATTATTTATCATTGTTCGAGATAATTTTTTTAAATAGGAACGGGTTCCTATTTAAAAAAATTATCTCGAACAATGATATCGTGAGTGGGGACTCACCATAATCAATTCTCTACACGCGAAAGCCCATCTCAGTCATTTTTTTAAAAATCGTTCAACCCGAAAAACCTTATTGATTTTTCCCAAAATTGAAACTCCTCGCAATCCATTCCTGACATTACAAAACTGTTTTTATTGCAATTTTTATCTTAACCGTTCCAAGCGAAAAAAATAAGGAAACCATGGCCGAACCAGGTGACAACAATATTATTTGAGGTGGAAATAACGTTCATTTTTGACGTTTCAAGGCAAAACATGAATTAAATTATGATTGAATGCTATACAAATAAATATTGCCACTCATAACAACCAACAATTTCAAAACGACGTATACCAAATGTGTCACAGTAAACAACATAACATGGTCCAACATTCCGCAATAAAATCGAACATATCGTCAGACATCTAAATAACGAGAAACACTAGAACCAAACATGAAGCAACAAGACGCAACACAGCGCAAAATAGAGCAACATCACAAAACATGAAGCAACATTATGCGATACGTTTAAGCAACATAGTTCAACATCTAACAACATTGCAACAATAGTACTCGATGATGTAAGTTTGCGTTCCTCTCACATCAACTGGAAGTGTCTGTCGAAACTCGCCACCAACAACGAAAACCTTTCCGCCGAAAGGCATTTCGCAACCCATTATTTGACGCAACAGCTTGTCAATGCAGCGAAGTTGTGCTTTGTAAGCATTGAAATCTCATCGACAATAATAAATGAAGCTTCTTGCAAAATGTTTGCTTCGGATGATGTCAATCGCATCACAGAGACAGAAGTGTCAATCATTGCGTTCTTATATATTACAGGTAATTTAGTCAAGTAGTTGCTTAAAATGAAGAATGAGTTGGTGCGTGCTGAAATTTAAATAATAAAAACTGAAATTCCGAATGAATTATTAAAAATTGCAAAAGCGTTATTAATTAAACATAAACGTAAACGGAGAATCCAGAGTTAATCAATGTGCTTTAGATTTTAGAGTATTTGACAGAATTATTTCACTATTACCAGAGACAGTACATTTAGTGATACTGGTTAGCTGTTTCTTGCATAATTGACTTAGAAGCATAACTGAAACTGCATATTTACCAACAGGATCCCTAGATGAAGAAGACCATAACAGATAGGCCATATAAGTCCTGGAGCATGACGAGAAACTACTGGGAAAGCTGAACAATAAATGTCAGATATTACATCCTGGGTGGGTTTGCATAATTATTCTCAGGATGCCGGAACGAGCCTTTTTTCGTTCATTTTATTTAATAAATGTTTTTAAATTTTCATCTCGTGATATAAAGTTAAATCGACGTTTCACAAAAATTCAAAGGATTGGTAAATTTCAAAAAAATTTATAATTTCTGCACAACTCCACTTCATTTGTGTAAATACCTCACTTTTTTATAAAGTACTTTCCACACTACTAAATTGTATAATGAAGCTCATCTCAGACGGCTCAACTTGAATCCAAAAGTTGAAAGGGTCTCTACTTTACTTGATACTTGAAGTAAAGTAAAATTAATTTGAATTCAAGTAAAATACCACGTTCATATCAGTCAAGTAGATTCAAGTTACTTGAATTCGAGTACTTGAAATCAAGTAACTTGACTAATGAGAACGAGGCTTAAGGGAATTGAGTATCATGTCTTGCTTCTTTAGAATAAAATGTGACACTATTTCACATTTTATATCATTTAGTTGCTAGATTGAAAAATTGTGATATTCTACTCCATTTCTATCGCGAAATAATTTGTTTTCGATACTTGAACGAAATTAGAGAAAGACAAATTGTTCGCATTTGTACTAGTAGGTTGTGATAGCAATAGAAAAGAAATAATTCATAAATGAAACAGTTGTCCATTTTAGTTAAGAAAACGAGAAATAAACTTTGATAAAGTATCAAAAATTGTGATGGTATAACATGTCAGCACACGGTTTTAACAAAGCAAACTCATGGCAAAGCCACATAGCGTCACCGACGGACGCATTATATTATATAGACAGATTTTAATTCATTAATCATCCTTTTGAAACTTTTTGTTTGCTTTCCTTAAACTCTTTTCAAATTTACAGTTGAAATACAAAAACGATAAAATAGTTTCTAATCTCTGACAACAATAAAAATTAAAATAAAATTATTTAATCAGGAAATCCCCAACGACCTCGCGCCCATAGCGTTTGCCTACTCCCTGACATACATACATAACATTAAGCATAATTTTCTATGTTATGAACAAAATTAATTAATTTTTATAAATGATATTTAAAAGATTTGTCACTGTAAAGGATTATAATTATGTATAATTTAAATATTTTGAGCAAAACAAAAAATATTTTGTAGAAAATTGATTAAAAGAAATTAAAATGCTTTAAGGCATTCTTTTGTTTATGTTAGACATCATCAGTGTTTCGCATTAATTAGTGTCAACATTAGATTTTTTTATGTACTACATATTATGCCGTTATTAAATAATGTATGTAGGATTAATTTTTATGATTAATATTGCGTCAATTTTCTAATCCATTTATGTTTATGAATGTTAAAATCTGCTGTGAATAAATTTTCTTATAATGTGCCTGATGATATTTCATAGGGTGGGCGAGAGGGGGAGGGGGTGTATTATAAAGTAAACCGAACGTCATAACATAATAATCCTACATAAAGATGTGATTTAATGTGTGCTGCTATCTCGTGTGACAAACTACTAAAATATCGTTGAACGTTTACTGTTTGTGTCTGGTTTTCATCATTAAATATATTATAAAGCCTACGGCAAATAACAATATGGTGCAAAGAAATGGACCAGTTGGGTCAATAATTAATTTAATTTGCATTCCAATTACAATCTTTTAAAACTTTTTACTAAAGTTATGATTTCATAGAGAAATCGGCATATCAGCTCCCAGCGTGATGTTGGCTTCCTACCAATGGTAGGAATTCAACTACTTCAACAGTCTATATCTTACAAGGTGGGACAGCCAAACGATTCCAAAATCTAGAATGGAATTAATTGCTTCTGAAATGCCAGTACTAGTCCAGAAGCCGAGAAAACAGGAAATAAAAATATAAATTTTACCTTAAAGATACTGGATTTTATTAATTGCAAATGGATTTCATTCTATAATACGTAATGGCATTGTTTGTTGTGAAGCTTTTTATTGATGTGACTACTTGTAATATTGTACTTCACACGTGATGAACTTGATAAATTTTAGGCACGGCCTGCAGATGCTGAATTTCAATCCCACCAGAGGCAGGATGTAAAATGGAAATTATGAAACAATTCAGATTAATTCCGATCTGTGATTTGATAAACTAAGCTATTTCGAGAAAAAAAAAATTTGTATAACATCATGGATCTTTACAACTTATTTTCAATAGTCGATTGTTGTACACAAGTGGCGTTGTTGTTAAGCATCACAAACAAAAAATAACGACATCCTGGCCAACAAGACATATATACCTAATTGTTATTTTTGCTTAATAACCCGTTTTTATTTTTACAATTTTGAAAACTTTAACGTGTTTTGATTCACTAAATATAAACACAAGTTTTTATCCAGATTTGGCTGGTATTTCCGGAGATATGGAATGTTCCATAAATGGAACAACAGTAAAAACACTATTTATTTTTTTTAAATTATTTTTTGTTGTGAAACTGCGGTGAACATTTTAAATGAAGTGGACTTTCATAACCATGGCTTGAGCATCGGGAACATTTAAATGTAGTGTTCTTTTTGCAGACACGGCAGCGCTTTTGCTTACTGTTTGCTATCTTTATTATGTCATACCACTGATTCGATAGTTTGAGTTGTATCTAATGGCGTCCCCACCATACGACCAACTATATTCAGTATTATAGCTTATATCTGTTGGAGTTGATAACAATGCCAAAATTAATTCTCGAAAAAGACCAATAATGGCATAGGTTTTTCATACACCATCTTATGTAAGCACCAGAGATTTGAAACTGCGGCATGCAAACAACTCACAAATAAAGGCCACCACCATTTCTTCCCTATAATTTTTATGCGATATTGGGAAATAAATCTATAGAATAAATCGACTCCACCCATTTCTTTATTGTAAGCTTTCACAATTTCAGGACAAGGTATTTGAATGTAGCGTTTTTGTTTCTGCGAAAATATTTTAGCATGTGCAACAAAAATGTTACAATGGAATTATCGTTCTATCTTAGTCCAATATATTGATTATAATCATCAAAAGCTCCTTGGTAAAATCCTCTTTTTTTTAAATTCTTTTAAGCCCAGCAATGGGCATTTTCCAGTTCGGTTATCGCGGTTATCCAGTTCGCCTGTCGCAAAATAGCCATCATTGTTCAAACCCGCCATCAGTTTATGCGAGCTGAAAAAATTATCAAAATATACGGGATGGTTCTCCGGCTGTTCAACGATTTCTAAAACATTGCGTACTACATTTTCTCTTAGTCCTCTTTCTGGATTGGTCACCTTTCTCGAAGTCTCGGATTTACCGCCATATGGAAAAAATTTATATAAAAATCCATCTGCAGAGGTCATGCACCAAATCTTGTAACCAAATTTAATAGGCTTGGCGCGAATGAACATTTTGCAGCTATGACGTCCGTGATTTGGCCACACTGATTCGTCTTTAGAAATTTCGAACAATTTAGGATATCATGCTCATATATGTTCTCACTTTATAAAATTTATCTGAAGCATCAATTTTATTGTTATCTGCTAAATGCAATCTGCATAATCCAAAGGTACCGCCCAATATAGGTGTTGATGAGGCACAGGATGATGTCCAGAAAACAAAAGTATTCCCAAAAAACGTTTTAAATATGAAAGAGTCAAGTTGAAGTTGCTAACATTTTTTTGATGCATATGTATTTATTTGCATATGTATTACTTTATTGAAGTATCAAGTTGTATACAGATGCATCAAAAAACTAGTGAAATAATTCAATTGGCGTTTTTTCATCTAGTATAGGTTTTTTAAATGTTCTTTTCTCTCGAATTCAATATTTTTCGATTTTTTCTAAAATTCTATTTTATGTGATTGAGGCAAACTCCCTAATGTTGTATATAGGTATACTGTTACGGTGTAATAGTTGGCTCAATGGGACCAAATCATATGCGTCCCAGATAGCTCCAGCATCCAAAACTGTATCATCCAAAATTATTTCCATTGTACCTGCAATATCATATCATGAGTGAAATCTTCGATTATATTATTCACGTCCAGGACATCTTCGTCCAGAAACGTTTCGACACTTATTCCTGCGAAATCAGCAGGAGATATTAATAGTAATATCCAGCAACTCGGGTTCATCCTCATTTTCATCCTGCCATTTCACCATTTCAGCCACAGCTTCGGCCAACGTGTAATTTTTTTTTGTCGTCTAGAAAAAAATAGTTAGTTATACTACGGTTATTCCATCTTTTGGACACAGACTAATCACATCCTTTTTGGGCAACTATTATTTCTTAACTAATTCATAAATTTAATAAAATAATTGTTTTATTTAAATATTTTTTTTTATTAGCAATAAAAAAACCTAACATGCAGACTAAATTTCACTGAGTGAGTATATTATTTTCATATAGTCCTACTGTAATATAGATGTCATTCCCGTAAGATAGGGAATACATGATCGTTGGAAATTAGGTGTAAATTTATATGCCCAAAATTGGAACAACGGTAAAAACCGGAATCGTGAAAAACAAAAGTTTGCCTTCTGCAACTTGCTTTGATTGAAAACAAAATTTTTGTATAACATAAATGTCATACTAAACTAATAGAACAGTCCAAAATAATTATTTTAAGTTAACACGGGTTTTTGGTTTAAAAATTAAATTTATGCAGCGAACATGTTAATAATACTGAATTCTAAATAAAAATACGTCGAAATATTCAAGCCTGTATACAACTTTCAAGAGTCTAAGGTCTGTGAAATATTCCCTGAACCAAATATATTCATCTACCCTTTTCCAATATTGTAGTTTAGAAAGCGTCTATTGTAATTTAGATTAGTACTGGACATGTGGTGCAGTGGTTAAAGCTTCGACACTTGGAACGGAAGGTACTGGGTTCGAATTCCATCAAAAGCTAGATGCAAATTGTATCTTCATCATCGATTACAATCGGTGATATTAATCTGTGTCAACCACTGAAACCTAACCTAACTCAGATTAGTCAATTGTAATTCAGAAATAAAACAAGTTTTATTAACTATTTATTTTTATTTTATTATATCAAAAAAATTGCGATGACGATCCAAAAGTACATACATAGTATTTTGTAATATTTTTTAATTAGATTATCGACCGACCGCCATGCCATTTATTGCCAAGGCAGTAGCTTTGTGAACTGTACAGTGTTGCACAGCACGAGCAAAATCACCCCCAGTTATGGTGTTCGTTGCATGATCTATAATATCCTCCAAGTACCAAAATCTTTATTCCATTACACCAGGACCTGCAACGTGTGGAACCACGAATGTTGCTTCTGGTATAGGCTTTTACTTAAGAGCAAATATTCGCAGTGGAATTTAGCAACGGAGAATAGGGTACTAGCCGCAAAAGAGAAGCTGGCGTACTATCGATTACTATTTCTAGCCTTTAATGACAAGGTACATTGTCCGTAACAATCGCACCAAATCTTCCAGTTGATTTCTCATATCTTGCCACTTTTTGCATTAAAATAACTATCCAATCGTTTGCTAACTGGGCAGTAAATAAACCTTCGTCTGTGTTCCATGTGTCGCGGTGATTTATCCGCATTTCCGAAACACAAATAAAAATACACAAATTACATATTTTTGATTAAAAACATTTTTTATACTTTATTTCTATTTCAAACTTTTCCACTTGAATGCTTAATTTTGACTGTGTCATTTTATATATCATTTTACCTTTTTTCTTATTTCTACTCAGCAGTTTTTTGTACGTTGCACTCAGGTGGTGTACGTTTGCATTCTTGCACTTTTCCAAAAATCGAAATTAAATACTTTATTGTATTACCTTGTATTCAATTTTTGGAAAGTGCAATGTATTTTTTAATATGTTAATACTGCTTATTAAAATATTTTACCACAGGGTAGTACCTACATTACACATGTATACGGTTCTTGTAGTTGAAATTGTTCCTAACATTCATTTCGTTAGGACACCTTGATGCTGGAAGGTGTTGTACTGTTCTTTTCCCAACTTTTGCACGGCCCCTCGTTCGACGACAAAACAAATTAAAATTTGTTTCATCCATCCAACCCACTAGTTTCACCTGCTGTATGCACTAGTTCAAGGATTGTACGTATTCTTGTCGTTTTGTTTTGCTCGCATCGGAATTTATTGTAACAGGTTCAACTTGTACTCTTTTTGTAGTGAACAGTCTGGCTTCTCAAGTACTCATAACTTTTTCGTTTAATTGCTTTAATCAAAGTGTATGTATTTTTATAAAGAGTAACGAGACAAAGAAAAAATTTTCACGAACAAATGCATGGGTTATGCAATTTAAATGGGTTATACAACACACTTGCACATCTTTATTTAGCGCAATTTTTAATGCTTTCTAACAATAGCCACGAGTATTACAATATTCTTTACAAATAAAATAAAAAACTGTTGTGTAAGCGGCGGGGTAGGGTTGTATAACCCATTCAATTAAGCAATTTTTTGATGAAAATTTTTCTTCTGTTTCGTTTCTCTTTATAACATTTACATACTCTTTGCTTTAATGTTATGGTACAGTCTTCTTCTATCCACGAAATCATCTCCAGAAATACTTTTTTTCAACCCCAGATTGGACCCAATAATAACCGGCCTATATTTAATTTCTAGCGTTGCAGCCAAAGCTATCCAATCATCACCTCTGTTAGCACAATTTACTATCTTTCACGGTCTTTTTCTGTATTTTTTTTGTAATTTTTTCTTTCAATTCCTTTTTTTCTAATCATTATTTAGTTACGACACAATTTTGGAGACATTTCTGTGTATACGTACTTATTCAAATAAGTCACCTCGCGAGGTTACTTATTTGAATAAGTACTTCTATACAAATAAGTAATTGACAAATTTCGCAATTTTCCTTAAATTCCATTTTTATGGAAAAAATTTGGGTTTGAACTGTTTAAACTTTTAAATTAATCGTTTTAAATTGTTACATGTATGTAGAAATGAATTCAGATGTTTTAACTGAAAAAATACACTGGTTACTATTTTTGTTCAGAAAATTGTTTGTGGTTTTTCTGAATTACAATTGACGCTTTCTGAATTACATTTGGGATCACCAGGCTGAAGTCGAAAGTTGCTTTATGGCTGGAGTCTGATTTGTATGTGCTAAGCCGAATTGCTCGCTTGTAGAAAACTGATCAACTTTTGTTCGCCAGAATAGGTTGCTGACGTTTGTTCGGTTCGTGTATTTGTGAATTGTTTGTTGTTGACTCATGAATTGTCTAAAATTCATTGATCATCGTTGGAACAAGACCAAACAACTCCTAAGTATCTAACGATTGACTTAGTTCTGGAGCTACGTGAACACGCATGCTCTTCGTTTTCCCACCATAACAAACTTTTGCTATTATGTGTCCGAGCATCCTCTGTTTCTGCCTACTGAACCATTATTATTACCAAACAAAAGACACGGAATAAGCCACATTGGTGTTCGAATATGCAAAAACCTGAAGAAATCTACCAGGAAACTTAAGAATAGAGCCTAAACATTCAGAATAATCCGGAACAACCTTCAGAATAATCCAGATTTATTAGTATCTGCGCAAAGAGAATATAGAAAAAGTTTATGATCCATTCGTTGGGCTTAGCACTACTAGACCGGATGTACTACGACTCTCTAATGGCAGGCTGACCGCTATCAAGAAGGAAACTCAATAATTACTACTGACTATTCACTTTACTGGTTGCGATTTTATTAAATCTGAGTCTGACTGGGACCTAGCTTGTAGGCTAGTTACTCTCGAAGTCCCGTGTTAGAGTATTTTCTCCTTTGCACTATATAAGGCAAGCGGTCCTGATTGGGTCTTCGGAATCACTAACTCAAACTTTTTCTAGGTTGCTTTGCTCTCTTGCGGAGCAGAGAGAAAGTTATTTTCATACCTAATGGTGGTAGGTCGGGTTAAACTGCCTGTAAGTAATTAAGACCTATTATTCTCTCCGCAACCTATCTATAAGCTCTTGAGTGGATTGTCGACAGATTTATCAGAGGTCACCATTTATAGTTGAAAAATCGTGTGAAACTAACCTACATGAACTTGTTACAAGCGTAGACCACTTAATATAAAACAGTTTCTCGTGAGAACGTTCCTGCATATTGCTGGTGGTTGCGCACCTTGATTTCTATCAGAATCGAGGACTCCATTCATTTGGTATTGACCAAACTATCGTTGTACTGGTTAAAATCATGCTCAGGTCTCTTATTGATGAGGTCAAGCTGGATTGTTCTTCAGTCTCTGCGTAGTCTTTCATTCTAGTAATGACTCTAAGTTTCAGATGAAAATATCATTTTATTTATACGGATAGTAAAGCTGTGCTCAATGCATTGCAGAATCCTTATGACTACTTCCAAATACGTTAAGGACTGTAAACATTTTATTAGCTGATTATGCTGCACAGTGTCAAGTTCATATGGGCTGATTCTTGGCCGGGGTGAATTCGCATCTGGATTTCATCGGACCCAAGATTGTAGCTCTGTTGAATAATAGGGGCAAGAATGTTACTCAGAACTGCGTTCGCTATTAAGCACAATCGGCATGCTTCCTCTACCTGCTGGAAGGCGAAATACTTTATTTGTGAACATAATTTGAGATTAACTAAGTATGCTCTTTCTCTGTAGAAAGACCCAGGTACTAGTTTTGGTCACGATCCTTACGGGTCATAGCCGTTTCAAACTCCATTTACAAAGAATGTTGCGAGCTCGTGGATGATTGTGTGATGACTGTCTTAAAGAGATCGACGACGGCATTCCATTGTCTAGCCTTCGAGTTAGTTTGGTTCCGGTTTCTTGATCACAAGTCTTTTAATATTGATCAGCTGTCCTCACTACCTTGGTTCAAGCACTTGCAGGTTGTCAAAGCAGCAAAGCGCAGTTGCGATTTTTGGTAGAATCCACGGTGTGTACCGTTGGCCTAATAATAATAAAAAATCATCAGCAGGCTTGTTCCAAAGTTCCTCTAGTAAATTAATGGATGACATATAATCGTCTATTTTCATAATAACCCTTTTTCAAAAGAACAACACAATCAAGGACCGTGATTATTCATATGTTGAAGAAATTAAAGGAAATTATAAAAGGATCATAATTTTCCAACCAATCAGCAAACAACTTTCTAATAACGCATAAAATCATTAATTAATCATTACGCTAACTCAAACATAATTTTGTGTAAAGGTACGAAGTACACTCCAAGCACGCAAATCGAAATTAATTTTATCAACCAGCAATTAATGAGAAAGATAATTATGGTACAAGGATACAGTTATTTTCTTAACAAAAATCGTTAAAAAAGTTAAAAACGAAAATAACGAGAAAACTCGAGAAAAAAATGTGTTTTTTATATAGAAAAAGTTGAAAAACATTTTAATTGGTGAGTTGAAAAGGAAATGCGAACGTAAGGAAAGCAATATACTCTTAATTACGGATTCCTTCTTTATGTAACGAATTTCTTTTTTCTAGCCATTGTGAAGCATGTATATGGTATATTTACGTCGGGTACAACAGAAACCAAGCAATTCTTGAATTTTTTTTTTTTTGATAATCTTGACTTCTTTTTTTTTGTTCTGCTTTGTTTGTTTCTTAAAGATTTAAATTTTTTATGTACTGTAACTATTACACAATATAAAGTAATTATGACTTTTTGCGCACAAAGAGAGCAGCAAAAAAACTGTTAATTGCATATTCCGTGAAAAAGAATTTTATTTTGATAAATTTTTCTTTTACAAGAACTTAAAGAACTTTAAAAAAAAATTGATGCTTTTTAGTGCAATGGGTTTCGATTGTAATTTTAGTAATTTATAACATAAGAGGTCAATTGCCTTCAAGAATTATACGTGCGTATATTCAACCGAAAATATTTCACACGAAAGTTGAAAACTGGAAAATCCAAATAATTTTAAATTTCTTAGGTAAAAAAGCAAACGAGCTGTAAACGAGCTGTACTGTACACGTAATTTTTCCCTGTTAAAATGTAAAGTGCTACGAAAAGCAGAAATAATTTAAAAATTCGAATCGAATACAAAAACTAAATTAAGCCAATTAGTTCGTATTTTATTTGTGAAACGATCCAAACTGGTTTCAATTCATCATTTTAATCCTTTATTTATTTTCTTAATTTTCAATTTAAATTTTGGTCCTTGTATACAAAAAAAAAAAAGAAAAAAAATTAATGTTGTCACGTATTTTCCGTTATTTTTTTTATTTTAAAGAAAAACAATAAATTTTTATTTCTTGAAAAAGGTGAAGATTTTGTTGCTGATGTCGTTCTTGTAAAAATGTGTGGCGCACGATGAACATGCGGCACGGATGCTTCCTTTTATGTTCAACAAGTGTTTAGTTATTTTTAAGTGTATTTTTTTTTTTTGGAAAATAACACTCACAAAAAATTCAAACAATGAGAACGTTTTCGAAAACATTTAACGGAATTTATTTTTAGAGGTTTATTAAAAGGATAGTGAATTGAATTATATGGCAAATGCGAAGTATTTAAGATGTAATAAACGCTTGATTTTTCTAGATAGGATCAAGTAGATATACCCCGTAACTGATAGATTGGTTTGATCGTGATATTCTAATTGATTAAACTTAGTCTACTTGATCGACAGTAAACTACTGAAGTATTAATTATTTTTCGTCCACCAGTCATCGAATTTTGTATTCTACCACAAATTAAATTATGTGGCAAGTTTGGAATATAGGGTCACGGCCATAGCCCGCTATTCAAATTTACTTTTGAAATTTACTTTTACTGTTGCTCACTTAGTCGCCATCATTTCTTGGAATATTTGAAGAATACTATGAATTATAAATAGGACCTCTTTTTTGATTGGAGAGTAACTCAAACGTACTACAATCAGTCTAGTAAAATGTGTTTTGTTTGTTTAATACTTCAAAACGCACAACGACTCATCAAAGCTTTGGTAATAATCTTTGATAATACTAGATCCAGTGCTGAAATTATCAGAGAATAAAACATAAATAAACAGAGAGCGATATTGCATTGTCTATATTACGCCTAGGTTATTTAGCTCCAGGAGTACTATAAACACATCATATGAGCTGCACTCCAATTTTGTGGGAATCATAAAGGCTCTTCATTTTCGTGTAGGACCGTTACCAATAGTAAGGCCCATATTTCCTACATTCAATGTATTGAGTGTGTGAATATGACTCCGTCTTTTCCCAATAGGTGTCGTAGGCATTCCTTTCTGAAAAGCGGTTCAGTTGAAAGATGGGGGAAAGTTGTAGCAAATGTGTTTTATTTTAATAAAAAAGGAAGTAGGCATATTCGCGCACCTAATAATTTCTCAAAACAACCACAACATAACTACAACAATAACCGTAACCAACCATATTTAAAACTCACCCAATAGATGTCACTCTACGTCATCAATAGCCTAAAATCCTATTTATCCCTAAAAGAACGTACGAACAAATGGTTTTAAAAATTATTTCAAATAGCGGAAAATGATCTATGCTTATATTTCTGACTCTAGATTCATCGATCAAACTAAAATTGATGGAAGACAATCGGATTTGCCATCATAGATTTCATATCACGGTCTTCTAGCGGTGTGAGATTCACGCTCGGAAGTGGATCAGTAGAGCTGACCAAGAATCTGAATGTGAAATTGCATCCATATGATTGTGAAATCCAAAAGTAATACGAAAAAGACGGGAAAGGTTCGGAGCCGAACTCTTTAAGCATTTTTGTTGCCTATATAGAACTTCTATGCCATGTGATTTGCGTATTTTAAATATTATGACCACCCACTCCCACACCCACCTAACCCCATCTACACCCAGTCCCACCGATCCCAATCCACCATATCTCAACTGACTCCAATCAACCACATACCACCACATCTAAGCATTATTAACATCCCCCATCCGCTATCCAATTAAAACCCCAAAACCCATCTCACCCGCACCACCCTATACCGCACCACCCATATTATCACCCTTTAACACCTCCATACCACTTCCACGCACACACACACCACCCACACAAACTCTCATCCACCAAATCCCAAATTCTCACACCAAACCCAAAACGCCTCATCCCACCCCTCCACCTCCCATACCACTACTCCTACCCCCCCATAACCACACCACCCACACAAACCCACATCCAGGCGAGATATATTTTAATTCCACATTCACATGCTCGATGAAATCAAAATAGAATAGAAAATTAAAAAAAAATCTGTCAATTTTAAGGAGGTGGGTTAACAAAACCCTACATATCTCCGAACACCCTAAACACAAAAATGTCCAAATTAATAGGGATCATCCCATGAATTGCTTGAACTTTTAGTGAAGAAATTAAGTTGATATCTCCATCCGTTCTCAAGTTATCGTGCACACAGAGGGACAGACGGCAAACCGAAACCATATAGCATTTTTTTTAAACAAAAATGCTTAAAAATTTACACAGTTAAATTTAAAAAATATTCCAATTGGATTTGTTTTGTAGTGAAAATGAAGCAGCTTTAGATAATCACAGTAAAGATCAAATGATTTTATAAGAAAATGAGGTAAAGGCGATAAAATTGCGATACAATTTTCTAAGGATTTTTTAATTCTAAAAAAGGCTATTTTACAATGTTTCTACTTTTATATCTCCGAACCTGGATATGTTCACGGAGTTTCACCTATATGACCGAATAGCTAAATAAAAATCCCACGTGTGTGGTAAACAAGATTTAATTATATTGATTTTTAACTAGTCCAGCGTATTTTTAAACAATTGTGCTTTTTGATTTCAATCTATTTCTAATTTTTTTTTTTTGTTAGCGCTCCTAGAGATGTTCACAGTTTCTTTAATGTATTTTAGGATAGCGTAGACAAAGTTCTAACACTGAAATAACAATGGTTAGTTTATGATGATATTTACTGTGCCATAGAGGCTACTTAGCAATGACATGAATTTTAATAAATTTTTTAACTGGTGCACCGAGAAAAAAAATTGCATATACATAACGAATCCTTGCATTAATTGAAATAAATATTCTTTCGTATTTAGCCCACGAATAATTCGTTAATGGTATGTAAGCAAGTTACTTAAGCATCAAAATATGCATTAAATAATTTTTTTAAAATTAATTAAATTTCGTCAAACTATAATTTAAGATTACATTAACTTTGCTTTATTTTAAAGAATATTATTATTATTAATTTTAATGAAGCGTTCGTTATAATAATAAAAAATTACTTTAGTTTAAATTTGGTATTTAACGAAATTTAATTAATGTAATTATTTCACTTTGGAATTAAAAATTACGCTTAAATAAACTTAATTAATTAAATTGATTAATTATAACTTTCAATTTTTAAGAATTTTGTCCACAGCCATCTATGTTTCATTTTTTTTTCAAGGAATGAAGGATTCATAATAAAACACCAATAATTCACAATATTGATTTTTTTATTTCATTAACAACAATTTAATATTTAAAAAAAAATATAAAAATTAAAAATTAAATTCTTGATCTAGGTTCTTCAAACAAATGTTTAAATTCTTTTCATTATCAAAATAAAAATAATTAATACTAATAATTTAAATAATTAATAATTTAAAATAAAACCTATTCAATTAATAATTTAATTAAAATTAAATAACGAAAAATATCATCGTTTACTAATTAATTTTGTTTTAGTTAATATTATGTTTTAACTTATTTATTAATAAACTGACCGTCAGGAATGCATCGTCGTATTTGGTCTCTATTTTGTAGAAAAATTGTTGGATAAACTGCCAGACTGGTTTTGATTGGGGTGGATATTCCTAGTCGAACGCTTGGAAAAGTCTAAACGGACAGTCCATGATGGTCAATAGGCTAAAACATTTATATGAATCGCATAGTTTACGAAATACTGATTTTTTACTGTATATGTTTACGACGATTACAAATAAAAATGATTGTTTGAACTTCAATAAATTTATCGATATCCTGTGCTGTTGGCAAGAGTTTTAAAAACGAGTTTTGAGAGTCTTTAATTATGAATTCCATGTACTGATTATCCAAAGTTTTTTTTTTGTCGTTGGTTTTATAATCGCATGCAATGGCAGCAAAATCACACATGTTCGATCTTCTAAAATTAAACAAAAAAAACCTTGAATTTTTTGGAAAATCAAATTTGGTACTATTATTACCTGAAACATTTGTTATTGCTTATACTCTTAAACAACTTAACAACAACTAAATCTGGATACAAAGTAAGAAAATCCTATCTATAAGTCGAGGACGTATATCACTATGAGTAAGTGGGCCATTCATCAATAAATGAGTTAATATTTTTGTCGCTAACTTGTTTAATCCAATCCAGTCTATATGCAGGAGATAATGTAAATTTTGCTTGTATGTCATCCAAATTGTTGCCGTTTCTATTACACTCCAAATTTTGCCATAACTCGGGAACGGTTTCCGCATCTGAGAAATTAAATAATTTTGGTAAGCATTACTATATAATATTAAAATTACAAGCAAGATTAAACATTACCGTTGAAATTGTTTTCAATTGCACATTTATTTGATGAAAGTTTTATAATTCTATTATTATATCTGTTACTATTTCGAAGTATATGAACTGAAATATATTTTAAGGAGAGTTAATACAAATACTTTTTAAGAATGTGTTGCTGTTTTTCCACTTACCGTAGTTTCGTTCGGGAAATAGTGCTCAATTTGTGTTTGAAATTTCTTGGCATTGTGTAACAACCATTAAAGTAATATTTTTTATATAAGTAGTTATATCGCGTTTAATTTATTTCCTTAAATCGATAGTATTGCTTTGCTCGGGATAATGTCTTGTAAGATTTCTTTTAATAAAACCTGTTTATCTTGCGCGCTGTTAGAACGCTCAGATACCGTATTTGTTAAATCGCACGTAAAGGTCAGGTTGTGTTCTTATTTTGCCATTTAATTAAATTTTCCCGTGAATTTTATTCGTATACCTAATGATTCGTATTTAAGATGTTCTTTAAAATGTTGTTCCTTCATGCCTTTCACTGCTGCCACGTCAACTTGTTTAGCTAAAGAATAAAATAGTATTAGCTATATATACAAATGATAACTGGAGGGAAAAGTCACAACATTGCCATTTTTCTACTACGTTAAAATGTTACGAGTTGCAGACCAACTGATGAGATATTTGAAGTTGAAGGAGTTGAAACATCTATAAATTCTGTCATATAAAATTCGTGGTCATCAATTTTTGATTTGAAAATTTTGTTTTAAAAATATTTTATATGAAATTTTGGAGGTGCTTACTAAATTGATACTTTGTTTTATCGATGCTAATTTATATAATGATTATGTTTGTTGTAACGAAACCAATACGTACAGTATTTTCTATTTAGATTACACAAAACACTTTCTTTAAAAATAACTACGTGCATTTATTTTTGTTATTCATAATTATAAGCAAATCACTTACCTTTGAATTTTGATATAATTGGTAACACAATATTTCATTGTTTTTATAAATCACAAATTTTGGATGGATCCGCCATTAGACAATTTTAAATTATTTTTTATTATTTTGTGTTTTACATTAACACGAACTCAGAACACACAGTTAGGCATTCGAGAAGCTTTTGATGTGTTCGATTCAAAACTACGCCGAGAATTTGGCACTGTAAAGAATTTACTCTTTAATGTGAATCATCTTATTTTGTTTAAAGAATATTATTTAAATTAATTAATGGTTAATAATTAGCTGACGAATTTTAATACAGGCTATTAAGTGTTTTTAAACTTATTAATTTTTAATTATTATAAAGAATATTAATTTATAAACATTTTATGAAATATAATTAATAAAAAGAAAATTAGTTACCCAAATAGAGAAGCTAAGGTTTTCCGAAATTGGTTACTCACAAAATGAGTAATGAAAATGTAATATGTATTTAAAGTATTAAAAGCTTTCTATTTAATTAGCGGTATCGTATAGTTAGTAATTTGAACAGCGTATCATATAATTTGCACAACATTAATAGAATAAATATTCCTCGTCCTAATAAGGAACATTTTAAAAAATTCTTCAACTATACCGCTCCTAAACTATATAGTCAATTACCGTCAACCTTTTTTTTAACAAATAATGTTAATGATTTTTGCAAAATATTAAAGGATTGGCTATTTACTATTAGTAACATGGAAGTATATCTGTAATGAACATTTTACCATTTTGTTTGTGAATTTTATTGTTTAGTACCCGAATAGAAATAGTAATAATTTATAATTAATATTTTAAATTTGTAATAGTGTACATAATTTAATATTATTTAAATATTTTTTGTAATTGAATCGTAGCTCCGAAACATTATCTTTAATAAGGAGATTACTAAACTAGTTTTATTTCTGATTCTTTTCGTTTTATGTAATTATATGCTTTATATTTTTTATAGAAATAAAAACTAGGTATAAAAAAAAAAAAAAAAAATAATTGTTGCATTAACGAAATATACTTATATAGTAAAAATAATATTCATGAGTATTCTTAAATTTTAGAAATAATCTTTGTCGTAACGTCGTTATTTATTAATGATTTAAATTTAATTTTATTAATTTCATTGTGTTGGAGCAACGTAAAATTCATAAAAAACTAATAAACCATTTAAAGAATATTATAGTGTATTAAATAAACATATCTTAAATAAACATTATTCTTAAATATAATGAATTTAATTAAACTTTTTTCAAAGAACATGAGTTTATTAATAGGATGTAAAAATTTCTCTCGGTGTGAGCCCAGGGGCTTGATTCTGTGTCGGTGATAATGATAGTGAAAAAAAAAAGATTTCATTTAAATTTTCATTTTATGTTTATCAGTTCAAATTATCATTTATCCAGCAAATGCAATTCCTTGTGCTAAATGAATAAAATTAATTACTTAAAACATTTTACGCAAGATGTCAGAGCAAATTGTTATATAAGTTATTATTCGGCCACATTGCTCTACTATGATTTAAATTGTCCATTTAAATTTGTTCTATAATCTATAAATTACTTAAAATCAGTTTAATAATTGATATACACAAATTTCAAGAAAAGAACACAAAAAACAATTTTTAATACGGTGATAAATATTTTTCATCGACAAAATGTATATGATAAAATATTTAGTTTTTTCACTAAATTTGACATTTATTTATCATATATCACCAACTCGGAATCGCAATTTATATTTTATCGATGATAATTTGATCATTTATCATTATCACCGACACAGAATCGAGCCCCAGGAGTCCTAGGAATAACGTTTCTGAAATTTCTTGTTTAATCTCAAATAAATATAGTGGAACAAATTTGTCTTCTTTCAAACCATTCTCAAAAATGCATGTTTCAGATATACTACTTGAATCTAAGTCTATGAGAAAGCGAGTTATTGACAGTTTTCATTATTATCGATTTAATTCAAAATTCGAAGTATTTTAAAACAATTTTATAACTTCACACCAACGGGGTCTCATGATGATGTTCTCATATTTATCCATTACGGAAAGTAAAATTTTGTATTCTGAGCGGTCCCTTGGTGTCAACCAAATCATTGCCAATATGTTTGTCTAGTTTCAACCATTTTTTTCGAATTTCTTATTTAAAATTGAGATTCCACAATTTTTTCCCGGAAACTAGGCAAATATATTGGCAATGATTTCGTTTAATGAAAAAAAAATGAGAAAAAATCATGAGACCGATGGTTATTAGGGTTGACACCGTCTGAGAATGACCAAAATACAAAATTTCATTTTTAACAATGGTCAAACGTGAAATATGACCTTCGCATGATTTTTTCGAGAAACTAGGTAAAGATATCAGTGAAGACACTATCGATTCGCTTATTACCCATTAAAAGCACCATAAGACTATTGGTTTGATGTTACAACATTATTTTAAAATACTCCGAAAATGAGCAGCACTTCCCGATCATTGTATATCTGGGTGACAAGAACTCTAGCTTTTCCAAATCCCGGTTTTCAAAATCCTGGATTCAAAATCTCGGTTTTCAAAATCTCGATTTTCAAAATCCCGGTTTTCTTTTTTTCTAGTTCTAATTGCACAACATAATTAATAAAGTTTTTTAATTGCAAGATTTGGTACTAGCAGCATTTTGTAATTGCAACATTCTGTAGTTGCAAGATTAACAAAATACCCTTCATCCAAATTCCATCCCTATTAACCATTTTCAAGAACTCGCAAACTCTTTTTTGAATTTTGTCAAAAAAATCGTTTAAGAGTCCCATTTTCCCACATGCCAAATTTTAAAAATTCAAACCAGGACCTCCTAAAATCCGGTTTATTTTTTATACAAAACCGGGATTTTGAAAACCGAGATTTCGTTAAACATCCCTTATTTTATCATGCAACATAAGTTTTCAAACCCAAGCAATTTATTTTGTGTACGTTTGACTATAGCACGTTAGAGTAATATAGAGCAAGATTAAGCATGAATAAAAGTTTGAGAATCTGATAAAGCTTTTATGCACCGTATTACCGACTTTTTTTCCTGCAAGTGGTATGGAGCTTGTTTTCAAAATAATATTTTTAATGTTTTATGGAAGATCCTGTTTGCTAAATCTCGTCAGTTGCTTACTATTAGTTTTCCACGATGTATTGGACTACAATGAATTGGATTACCCTGTATATATAAAATTAATCACGTTTATTGCGATAACAATAACAAAATTACTACACTCAAATAAAAAGCTGGCAAGAAAAATGATTTAATTATATAAAATTTGATTTAATTAATTTAAACACTTTTATCTTAAATTAAATTAACATTTGTATGCAGATTTATTAAAATTTTAGCACAATTTAAAGAAAACAAAACGTGAGATTGGATAGGTATTCAACTTGAAGGAAAGTAAATAATAAACGAGAGAGCTGTATATGAGGTAAGAGTTACGTTTTCCTTAATGCTCTGCTCTACCTGTTGGTTTTTATAACTTTCGTTGTCTCCTCTTTCATTTTCATCTTGTAAAATTTTATTATTATTATTATAAATTTATTATGTAATCAGACAATTTTAAAATTTTATATTCTGCAGTTTTCTAGATTAGATAAAAATTAATCTTATTAAGGAAAATTAAAATCTTTTATGTATGACTCGGTGTTTCAATACCGTAGTAGAAATGTAACACAGTTTCAGGTGTATTTTGATGATTCATGTATAATGCTTATTGTGGTGAGCATTCCGTTTGGTAATATTAGTAAGCCGATTTTAAGAACAATTTTACTGGGACAAAACGGATAATCTGTTTTTATTAAATTTGTAAAATAATGCAATTTTGTGATTTTTTGGTAAAAAAAACTTCAAACAGAATTAAGTGAGTACTACGAAATTTTTAAAACTCTGCAAAATAATAAAATATTTACCAACAGAAACTTAACACACCTTTTGGCGTTCAAATTAATTTTTTTTTATATATAGTGATTTTAGCAAAAATTTTCAAATCAAACGAATTAATTGGTATCACTGACCATAAAAGCGACCACGAGTTTTTTCAAATGGTATTTCTTCAGGGGTGACTTTTTATAATGAGCAACACATTTTTACATTCCACTTGTCTTTAATGACCCATTAAACGTTTTTGTTGGTTTTACCAATTTCGAAAATGTTTCTTACAGAGTGACTATCGCACCTTTTGGTTCTCCGATAGTTTAAATAAAATGGAGGGGTGAATATGTTGTGTCTTACGCCTGTCTTTCTTTTACCAGGAATGTATACATAGATCTGGAGTACATCATACTTGATTGAAAAATTAAACGTCTTGAACTTTTTGTTGAACTGTCTTATATCATCAAAAAACGGTATTCGTGCTCAAATTTCAGAAAACGAAAAGAGGTCAACCCATTTTGGTTTAAAGTTAAATCTTTAAATTTATTCCAATCTTTTAATTCTTTGTCATTTTTTGTAAATAAAGTGAAATAAAGTGAAATAATTTTTTTTTATAAAAGCTCGTCCCTTCCGGTAATAAAAATGGTTTGAATTAAGTTTGATTGCGATTTAATTTACAATCTTTTTGTTTATATATTTTCCAAAATATTTGCAAAATACCATAGAGGTTTGTCAAAAATCGCCATTTCCGCTTAACTTAACAATACTACAATTGTCGAAAAATTAATTTACAATCTTTTTTCCATCTTTGCAAAAAACGAAAAAGCTTTTATGTTAAGCTTCAACATCGGGTGTACCGATTTCAGCCAAAAATCATTGGTATATCTCCCAATTTGTGAGAAAAGCAGACTTAATATCTGTAGCTTATGTACAGTCTAGGTGGACAGATTGATCGGGATTTAGCTCCATGCTTAATATTCTCTCATAAATTGGGAGATTTCAATGATTTTTGGCTAAATTAAATCTACCAGAACTGCCAGCTTCCATAGAAGCTGTTGGCCGTTTGCAAATATTTTAAAAAGTATACCATTTCTAAGAAAAACGCTTAAGAACTAAAAGATTTGAAATTAATTTTGCAACAGTATCAGCCTGGACCATGTTTCCAATTTAATTTCGATTAATTTCAGTTTTATTTAAGCGCAAAGCACGATTTTTGACAAAAAAAACTCTTTTATAAAAAAAATTCGATTCATGTACCCTATGATGATACTCTTATTTAAGCGTTTAATATATATTGGGAATTTCCAGTGCTATTTGGTTGCACCGAAAGTGGCCACTTCCATAGGAGCAGTTTAGCTCTTTGCTAATAATTTTAAAAGCATATTACATTTACGAAAGATCGATTAAAACCAAAAGATTGTAAATTAAGTTTCAAAAAAAATTTGCTCATATCGTTTGTTAAAGTATACCGGAAATTACGAGTTTTAATAGAAATACTTAATTTCTAGAAACTTTGACATCTCGAACTAAAAATACTTAATTTCAATAAAATTTGTACTTGGTAATCTGTGTTCCACAAGTGGCAGCTTTTCTCTGGGAGTTTTTTCAATTTTCGCAATGGAGTTGTAAACTTTATAATTTACAAAAAATGAGAAAGAGTTAAAAGATTTAAAGAAATTTAAAGAATAAATTGTCAAGAAAGGTTGGCCTTATTGGTTTTTCTGAGATTTAAGCAGGAATAATGATTTTTGAATATTCAAGACAATTTTACCAAAAGTGCAGTAAGTTTAATTTTACGGTTTAAAATTCAATTCTAAGGCAACCCACCCTAAGTTTCATTAAAATATTTAATCAGACATTTTTTGTTCGGAACTCGACTTGCTGGCATTCTGACTTGATATTATCGATATATCCGAACCTTTAAGGGGTCTGTTTTATAATTTAACCCGAGCGAACAAAGTTAGCGAGTGTGTTGTACACCGAGCGATAGATGGCACACTCGTTGTGCACTGACATTCACTTCAGAGTAAAATTTGACGACCCGAGGATACACGGTCACAATTTCACAAATAAAAACGCAGTGTGCAAAGTAAAATTTCTCAGGTTGAATAAAAAAAAAAGAGTAGAGTATATTTGGACAGCAGACTGCCTGCTCGGATTCAAATTACAAAACGGCGCAAGTATATAGTTTAGTTTACGAAATTTCAAGTTAATTATTTTGATTTTATGTGCCATTATGTAACTAGGATTGATTGTTCTTCGCTTTCGACATGTCAAAAATTCTTATCCACATTGAGAATGAGTAGAAAAAAAACGAACTTGACCTTTCCTTAACCCGAACGAGATTAAAAACATTATTTGCGATATTGACATACACAACATACCAGTATCATCTAAGCTGTTCATCAACAGTATACAATTATATCAGGTTTCCCTTTGGTAACATTGGGACATGTCATCTAATTATAGTAGTTAACAAAAAATCAAATTCTGAAACTAATTCTAAAATTAGTTGCGCCATTTTTGAATTATTTATTGCCATATATTAACTACATGTGTGTTTTCTCTAGTCGCAAAATTTTTAAAATCTTTCCGATATACTCAAAGTTATCTGCCCACGAAACATCTGATCATGAAAACATCTCATCATTCTGATATAATCATGTGGCATAACGTTTTAAAGGTTTTGGGCGAAGCAAACAATTTTTTCTTCAGCAAAACAAATCCTCCCGACACTGATCGCAAATTATTAATTTTTTATTGGATTGCTTTAATAACATAGCAAATTAAATATAATTCGGTACAAAATTCGACAAAACAAAACTGATATTTTTTCCATTATATTTACGACATTTTCGGAATCGACCATTTAACCTAAACCCAAAAAACATAGATTTTTTCATCCAATTTATAATCGATCGTATTATTTTAAAATGAGGCACCAGATTTTAATTCAAATGTCACATCAAAGGGTGTGGGTTAATTTAAAGTTTGCGAAAACATCAAAAAGAAAATATCAAATGAACAAAAATCGTAGCAATCGCGTAATCGTTTAAAACATTTAATCGAATTTTTGAACAACTGGCTAACCCGGCGAAACTCGTTCCGCCCCAAATTGCTTCGTTCAGATCAAATACTTTTGTCCTTCACAAAAATTGATTTTGATGAGAGAAAAAATCAATCATCCTAACTCAATTCTCAGTGGACGATTGAGTAGTGATAAGCATAAATTCAAAAGAATTCAAATTCGAGTGGAAATAAATCGAATACAGACGCAAGTTAGTACAATGGATTGTGGTAAAAATATTTATCGTTTTGTTTTCCGGCGCGTAAATGCACAACGATGGGTTTGCAAACTCTCGAACACGTGACGTACAACCATGTGACGTACTGACCATGGGAAAAACACGGAAATTTCAGATTTATTACACGCACTTCCAATGATTGACCTTCCGATTTGTTAATCGTTATAGCGAAAACGCCAAGCGAACGGGGAACTGAATGTGCTTGAAGTCGAACGGAATGTCAGTTGAAACCAGAGGTATTTTCGGAATTAGAAAATCCTCTTCTCAAAAATTCGAGAGAAACGATTGATGAGTCGCTCTGTAACGTAGCTCTCATGATCGAGGTCAACTCATTTCATTGAAGATCATGTATGTTTCGCGATGAATAATACATTCAATATGCACGCAAATATGATACATGGAATATCGAAACATAACGAACCGAAATTGAAGTATCAAGACAACACCGAGCTACGACGCAAGTGACTTTCGCATCCATTGATTGGTCCATCCGTTTAGGAGGAGTTCAGTCAAATACACACGTACAGAATATTTTTGTTTGGTGGGGTGATGAAATTTTTAAAATCGGTCTAGCCGTTTAGAAGGAGTTCAGTCACATACACACGTGCAGAAAATTTTGGGGAGGTGGAGGTGGTGAAATTTTGAGGTTATATGTTCTGATATGTGAAAAAAATAAGTAAAAAAATATTTCGTCAAAAACAAAAAAAACCCAAACACGATTGCAGTGCCACCTACTGGGTTCAATTGTAAATCTAAACCATCCAGGGGCCCAGCCAAACACACAAAATTTCATTTTAATCGGTTCAGCCGTTTAGGAGGAGTACAATCACAAAAAATCATACATAAGAATTACATCTATAAAGAGTGGGGTGTAGTGGGGGTGGTGAAATTTTGGGGTTATATGCTCTGATATGTGGAAAATAAAAAAAAAATAAAAAAAAATATTTCGTCAAAAAACAAAAAAATATTTCCTAGAACCCGGAAGTAGTGCCACCTACTGGGTCTAATTGTGAATTTAAACCATCCAAGGACCCACTCAAACACACACCCAAAATTTCATTAAAATCGGTTTAGCCGTTTAGGAGGAGATCAATTACAAACACACGTACAGAAGAATTATATATAAAAGATTATCGATTAAAATTTTTGGGCTATTTTATAGCCTTTTAAAGTTCTCCAAAATTTCCAGCCGTCAAATGTCGATAACGCAGATTTAAATTAATGAACAGAAAATGACACCCGATAAATGTCGTTAAAAATTTTATCCCAGGTGTTTCCAAAAATTAACTAAAATATAGAAAACTAATCTTTTGTAAGTCCTTTATTAAATATTTGGGAAAGTAAGCCGTGGAATGAGCCAATATAATGACACGTTTTTGAAACAGTTTAAGTGGAATTGTATTGTGTAGAGTCCGGAAAAATTTATTTGAAGAATGGTCAACCCTAGAAAAAATGAGGAGTCAATTTGCATGTCGGGAGCCAAGGAAAGCTCGTTTGAATATAAACGCACACTAAACCTTTAAACATTTTTAAATTTTAAAGTGTCATTGTTGGTAAAGGATTCAATAGCAAAGTGTTAGTGATTATTACGTCTGTAAAAACTTCAAGTTGACGTTGGCAATCCTGGAAAACTCGTAGAATATATTGCGTACAAAAAAAAATCTTAGTGATGGTAACCTTTGGAAAAATTTCTGGGAAATTTTCATGTGGCAAATTCCAAAAAAACTCGTTACACATAATCGATCGTACACAGAACTTGAAACTTTATAAATTTGATCTTTTATCTCTGTCATTGCTGTTGCGCGGAGTGTTTGGAGATTGAACATTTGAATTAATTTTTCAATGTTAATTATTTGGTGTTTTGAAACTTAACAACTCTTTGAAAAACACTGGTTTTAACGGTGCTGCACAAGGTTTGAAAATTTCTAAAAATTGACATTTTAAAATACTATGTGTGGGAAAGATTTCAAATGAACGGTATTAATGTTGTTTACCCCTGGTGACGAATTTAGGTGAATTTATATATGTGAGCTCGAGAAAATTCATTTAAATGCATCAAACAAACCAAATTTTAAAAACTCTAAAAATTGACCGTTTGAAGTGTCATGGCTGAAATAGATTCAAGTGGGTTACCCATGACAAAAAATGTAGTGACTTGCAAGCGGGAGGTCTAGGAAAACACATTTAAATATATAGCACACTCAAAATTATTAAATTTTAAAAAATACCTTTTAAAATGCCATGGCTGGAAAAGGATTCAAACGAAAGGTTTTAGCGTCGAATATACCTGAAAATGGGTTAATTCGATCAATATTCATGTGGGAAGTTCAGAAAAACTCATTTGAAGATATTGCCCACAAGAAATTTTAATATTTCTAAGAATTCATTGTTAGATTATCATGGCTGGTAAACAAATGAAACTAAAGGACTTCACGAATGTTTCCTCTCTCTCTCTCTCTGGCTTTCACATCCCATGAAGGGATTTCGCCGCCCGCACAATGGCCCTCTATCCATCCCGATCCATTGCTCTCGTCCTCCAGTTTCGACATCCTAATGCTTGCAGATCTTGTTCAATGTCGTCACGCCAGCGTAGTCGGGGTCTTCCTCTACGACGTACTCCGGCTGGTTGTTGGTGAAACACTTTATTTATCATCCGTTGTTGTGGGGACCTTGTAACGTGGCCGAGCCATCTCACTCGATTGGATTTAATGAATCCGATGATATCGCTGCCTCCGAGGAGTTGCTTTATTTCGTGATTCATACGAATCCGATATTCGTTGTTCGCAACTTTAATTGGACCAAAAATTGAACGGATGACCTTCCTTTCGAATGTAGATAACAATCTACAATCGTTAGAGGTCATGGTCCAGCTCTCGCTTCCGAAAGTCAGCACAGGTCTTATTAGTGCTTTATAAAGTGCGAGCTTGCACGACTGCGATAGATGTTTCGAACGCAATAATCTTGATTGGGCGTAGAAAACTCGTTGTCCGGCAGCGATTCGGGCTTTTATTTCTGCCTGGATTTCATTCAGTGATGTTATAACTGACCCGAGGTATTTATAGTTTTCGACACCATCAAAATTGTGGTCGCCAATTCCGAGATTTGCAATAGAGATGTTCCTGGGTGTTGTTAGATATTTGGTTTTACTGCTGTTCACCTCCAAACCAAGTCTTCTTGCGCAGCGATCGAGCGGTATGAAACTGTCTTTGATATCGCTAGGTCTTCGGCCAAGAAGCACGATATCATCTGCATATCCAAGAATTTGGCCGGATTTATTAAATATACAGCGCGAAGTTTCGATGTTGCTTTTTCTCACAACGTACTCAAGCGCCAAATTGAACAGTAAAGGCGCGAGTGCATCACCTTGTCGAACGCCAGATGTTATTTCAAAGGAGTCTGACACAGTTCCTTCAATTACGATTCTACATACAGACCCAGACGTTGTTAATTTACACAGCGAAACGAGTTTCTCTGGGATTCCTAGGCATATGAGCGCGGCCCATAGGTTGTCGCGGTTTATACTGTCATATGCCTGCCGGAAGTCTATATATAGTTGATGTATGGTTATGTTGTACTCCCAACATTTTTCCAAGATCATCCTCATGGTAAAACACTGGTCCGTGGTTGATCGGTTGGGTCGAAAACCACATTGATAGTCGCCAATGATGTTTTCGGCGAAAGGGATGAGTCTGGCAAGTACAACATTAGCCAACACTTTGTAAGCAGCGTTCAATAAAGCTATGCCACGATAGTTTTCACATTTGAGACGGTCGCCTTTTTTATGCAGCGGACATATGAGCGCGGTCTTCCAATTCTCAGGCAGCTGTTCTTGGTCCCAAATACAGACGACGAGGTCGTATAGACTTGTTGCAAGAGTAGCGCCTCCGAGCTTAATCAATTCTGCGGGGATTCCATCGAGACCGGGTGCCTTGCAGTTTTTCAATCGACTAATAGCTGCGTCTACTTCCTCCACTGTGGGATATTCGACAAAGACCTCGTCAGCTGGAGGAGCTATTGCTCTAATGGGGGTCACGTCGTCATTCCGATTTAGCAGATTTTGAAAGTAGGTTTGCCATACTGAGAGAACATCAGCCACGTTTGTTCTCAACTCTCCATTCCCGTCTTTGATGGCTGTACTTCTTGGGTGGAAGTCTTTAGTGAGATTCCTGGCGTTGGCAAAACAGTCCCTTGAGTTTCCTAGTTCCGCTTGGAAGCTGATGTTTTCGATGCATAATCTCATATGTTCGCGCTTTTTTTGTCGAAGGTATTTAGTCGTGGCTTTCCTAGCGCGGAGATATTCTGCTAGAGTGCTTCTAGTGTTGCGAGCCAACCATTTTTCACGAAGCGTTCGTTTATTTTCGACGACCCTACGGCATTGGTCATCGAACCAATCATTGAGGGCTCTCGGAGGTCTTCTTCCGATGGTATTTTGCGCCGCGGTGGTTATGGCTGACTGTGTAGCGTGCCACTGCTCCTCGATGTTAGAGGGAGCTTCTTCGTTGTTGCTGGGCCGCTCTAAATAGTTAGTGACAGCTGATTGGTAACTCTGCAATGACGCTTGGTCTTTTAGAGCATTGATATTCCATCGAACGGTCTTTTGTGCTTGTCTGTTAAACGTAGATGACAGTTTGCCCTTATATTTAAATATGACAAGCATATGATCGCTGTCCATGTCTGCACCCCTGTAAGATCTAACGTCAGATATGCTGGTGGAGTGTCTTTTAGACACCATGACGTGATCGATTTGATTTTCCGTTCTCCCATCATTCGATCTCCACGTTACTTTGTGGATTCTCTTATGTGGGAAAAACGTACTTGATACAACTAAGTTGTACGTTATTGCCAGGTCGGTGACTCGTTGGCCGTTGTTATTACTAGTTAGGTGCAGGCTATTAGGACCGATGTGCGATGTATTTTCTGCACTCCTACCGATTTTTGCATTAAAGTCGCCCACGATGATTTTAATGTCGTGGTGCGGTATGTTATTGATAACTTCCTCCAGTTCGACAAAGAAAAGATCTTTGATGTCATCTGATTTATCTTCGGTGGGTGCATGCACATTAACGATCGTGATGTTAAATTTCTTAGTGCGAAGTCTGACCGTGCATATCCGCATGTTGATAGGGCGGAAATCGATGATATGATGCTTCACGCGCCGATGGATGAGGAAGCCAACTCCAAATTCTCCTCCGTTCTGATGGCCGCTGTAATGAAGAGTGTAACCATTGGTGGTGTCATGGATCCCACTCCCAGACCATCTAAGCTCTTGTAGTGCAAGTACGTCTAATGTGTAACTCTTTGCTTGGTTCGATATATTCTGGAGATCTCCAGGTCTTAAGAGGCTAAGCACGTTCCATGTTCCCATTTTTAAAGCGTTGTCCGTGTACAATTTCCGAGGTCGAGTTTGTAATGAATCCGATATGGTTATCCGAGGCCTTTGTTTAGGGTTCATAACTTGGTGAGTTTTTATGAGGGGAGGTTGTTGGCCTTCCGCTCAACCCGCTTGTTACGTGTGTGGGTCACGTAGTGGTGAGAATCTTGAGGCATCCAGTCCTACCTTGAACACATTTATATAGCGAGCCGCTTGATACAAGACAGACGCCCGCTTCAGCCGCTCCTAACCTGGAAAACAGACGCTGGTTTGGCATTGGTTTTGAGGCGCCAATGGCTCGCCCTGACATGTAGTGTCCATGACTATAAACAGGATTTAGCTGCTCGTCTCCACTACACCGCCTGATTCATTTAGCGTTACCCAGAGAGCACCGCGAGGAGGTATGAATCTCGGACTTCGCCCCCCCCTTCACGAATGTTACATCTGGTTAACATTTGGGGTAAATGTTTTTGTGTAAAGTCCGGGAACATATATCACACACTCAAAATTTCTAAAAATTGGGTGTTTAAAGTTTCATGGCTGAAAATAATTCAAAGGTGGCGATGGTTAACACTGGAAAAAATTTCTGGACAATATTTATGTGGGGAGTCGGAAGAAGCCAGTTTAACAATATCACACGCATTTCGACTTTGAAAATCTCTTAAGTTTGGCCTTTTAAGGTGTTGTGGCTGGGAACGGATTCAAATGAAAGATTTTTGTAATGGTTATCCCTGGCAAAAAATTCAAGGTCAATTTTCATTTGAAAAGTTCGAGAAAACTCGCTTTAATAAAACAATTCGAAAATTTCGGATAATTGATCTTTACCGACCAAATGGCACAGTGGTTAAAGCTTTGGCGGTTGGTTAGGGAGGTACCGAGTTCGAATACCGATAAGGGCAGGATGCAAAGTGAAATTTCATCAACAGATTACGATCTGTGATGAAACGTAACACATCTATGACCCCCTGTCGGTGTGCAGAACCCATAGGCCGACCCATCTTCCATGCCAGTATAGGCTGGCATGGAGATTGCAATGTGCAGATGGTCTCTTAAATCGGTCCTGTAGCCGTACGTAAGGACGTAAAAAGCATAACCGCGGAAAAGCAGGGGGTGACCCTTCAGCCCCAAAACAGATCGCATAGTTACCAATAAAAAAAATGATCTTTTAAAGTGCGCCATGAGATGTGAGGAGCTTGTTTGAATATTTCGTACACACAAATTTTGAAATTTTCTTAAAATTAACCGTTTAAAGTCTGATCTAAACTGAAAAATAATTCAAATGAAAGATCGTAGTGGGTTATACAAAGAAAAAAAAGCATGGCCAATTTTTAATTCGGTCCGAGAAACCTTTGATTGAATATATCGCCCACAAAATTTGAAGATTATAAATTTTATCGTTTCAAGTGTCATGGCTGGAAAAGGATTCAAATTTATACTTCTAGTTTAGAAAGATTTTAGTGATAGTTGTCCATGGAAAAACTTTTAGGTCATATTTCATGTAGGGAAACCAGGATGGTCATTTTGTGGTACTTTATCACCAATTTATATTACGAGTGGAAGTTTTTTGGTGATAAAATTCGAAACAAAGTATTTACAATCCTTCTAAATGAATTTTTGAGGGGGAATAATGAATTTAAAGTGATAATCTGAGATTTCTGTTTTAGTTACATGAATGTTTTATATGTATGAAGTGATCTTTATGCGTGTGATATACCATTAAAATTAAAATAAATAAGTATTATTAAAATATTATATGTATTTTAAAAAAAACAACTTTTCATTTGAATAAAATAGGGTTAGCTACATTTATTTTATTAATACTCTTTGGACTTTTTAAAATAAGATACATTTTTTATTTTGAACACAACATGGAAAAAATTTCTGTTGGAGTCCATGGCTCTTTTAAAAGAAATAAGGGACGGAACTAGACGCAATTGAGGACTATATGTTTTATAATTAAAGACGATCAATACATTATGATAATTTAAAAAATGTTGGTTTATTTTTTCTTACAGTATATTATTTAAGTTGTTATACTAAAATATTATTAATAATTCTTTGGCGAACTTGGCGACCTGCTTTGAGGTACGGACTGCTTCCAATAAATCTGTGTTCACTTCTAGTATTAGCTTTGACCGTTCGTTCCTCAGAAGCACCGCATTCGCCTTCATACCCATTTAATATTAAAAAATTATGACAAACTTTGACTGCATTAATAATTTTTGCCCATTTCAGGAGAGCGTATAGTGCGTATAGTTTCCTTTCTCCAAGTACACAACGAAACCTATTTTTTTAAAATTCCAATGGCCCTGTCAACTTGACAGCGGATAATTGTTAGCCTGCGGCAGAAGTTCTTTTCCTGTTCAGTTGTTCCTTCTTCGCTCACGGTAATAAGGGAAGGCATTAAAGGGTATCCTTGATCTCCAAGGAGCCAATACCTTTGAGCATCTGGGGTGGTGTATTCATTTTGTAACATCGCCAAGAGTTTGCTTCGTCCCCAAACATAACTGTCATGCACAGATCCTGGATAACGTGCATTTATATGGGTTATTACTTATTACGTTTCAATCAGTTACGACAAATTGCATATTTATACTGTGAAACCGTTTTCTATTGACGTATGCCATTCAACTTCCTTGTTCAACCCTGCTACAGAAATTTTCATGCAATCGATCATTCTAATTACAACCGGAATACTTTGTTTAACAAACACTTGTGCTATTCTGGTCCGTTCTTCATCTCATCATTTATAAATCATATTTTGTGCGCTTTTAAACAGTATAAAGTGAACTATCGTTAGCGAACTGGTTTGTAAAGTGTGAGTGCTGCGAAATTGCAGCGCTTAAGAAATCACGATCGAGTAATAAGGCTCGCATCACCAATATACTTAAGGAGCGCCGACAAAGATACCTCAATCGAAGAATTTCGGACTCGCTTAGCTCAAGTCGAGCAACTTATGGCAGAATTTACGGCGATCGAAAGTAAAATCTTTGCAATCGATCGTAGCGAAGAATTGGATTTCGTGTACGAAGTGAGCTATTAACGCAGTCACGAAGCTCAACACGTGTATTCGTAGCAAAGCAATGGCGGCCGGAAAAACATCAACGGACAAATACATTATAAAGCCAACCTATCACCATAATGAATTAAATTGCTTAAGATTAGCATACCATCATTTTCGGGAGAATACACTAAATGGCAATCGTTCTATATGATCTCTTCACCAGCACGATACACGAATCCACAACACTGAGCCCAGTTCAAAAATTTCAGTATCTGAAAGGACACTTACGCGGGGGAGCAGCTGTTTTACTGAGACATATTAATATCATCGAAGCGAACTACATTGGAGCATTGAACAAGCTCAAAGAACGGTATGATCGAAAGCGTCACATCATAAATGCCTTTGTTCGGCCTTTTATTGGACAACCATCCATTTCCATCGCTACGAATTGATTGATTGATTGATTGGACTGTAGAACCAAGTACTTGACGAGTGTCCCGGTTAACGCCGGGCCTATTCCTACAGCCTTTTTACACATAACAATAGGAGGGATAGGAAAGGTTTTTTTTTTTTTTTTTTTGGGACAGAACGACCCGGTTTCAGACACCTAGCGATCGTACGGCACAACACAATTCTAATCTACGGAGGGGGGATAAAGGTTTAATAGGTTCAATGGATAACGATGATATTGGTCTTCAAAAATTGCTTCTTTAAATCAGCAACCTGATAAAAAAATAATATTATTTCACGAGCATCTGGAAATTCCCTGAAATATAATTCAACATTAATAATTTCCAGCTACCTAAAATAAAATTGATTGATTAATTCACTCCGAATACAGTCACCTAGGTAAATCCGATAGTGAGTAATACAAACAACACAATTCTAAACTACACAATCATCAATTAATATTTTAAAGAAGTATTAGTCCACAAACATCTTAAGACTCCTGAAATTTAATTCTTCATTAATGTTTTTCGGCTTCCTAAATAATACAAACATTTATTGATTAATCCTCCTAAAACTCAACAACTTACAAAAGAATTTCCTGAAATCATAGTTATTAGAATTATATTAATAATAAAACTAAACTGAAATCCAGTAGCATTTAAAAATTATACTGTAAACATGGTTGGGCTGTATAGTACTTAAATTGTCAGACTAATATTTTGAAACTTACAACCAATTTCTCAGAATTCCATCGTCAAACAGCGAAACACTTAACATCAAATTGGTAAGAAACACAAATCGAAATATACAAAATTTTCAAGATCAGTCTCGAAATAACACCAACGATAAATTTTGTTTTACGCCGCAATGATTTCATTGGGTAATTTAACTATATCCCGCGAATTTCTTTTTAATTAATTTGTCCAAGATAAAAAGGTAATTCAATTATTACAACAATAATGTTAGTTCCGAATAATGAAAATTAACAGAATTATTCATTAATTTTACAAGTATGAGCACTTTAAGTAAGAACTAACAAGCAATTTATTCAAGATTTCAATATTCTTAGCTTATTAAGGAATCAAATCAATTGCATACATTAAAGGGGCAATTAAATATCTATACTTAAAAGATTTTTTCTCAGTACAATACAGCCATATCCTTCATAATAAGCCAAGCTTAATAGTGAAATTTTATTTGCACGTAACAGTACATAATAACAATCTTAAGAGTTTATACAAAATAATAAGAAATCATATAGTGATTTAAACAAATAATTAATCGTTCGTTAAGAGTTAAACTTAATAACATCACAATACTGTTAGTAAGATAAAAAATAATTTACATTTAGCGTTCATCTTCTGAGTATATTTCATTTGTAACTTATTTATTAATACTTTAACTTATGGAAGTTTATAAAATTCCAGGAGATGGTAATTGCCTTTTTAATTCTCCATCAGCTACAAATGAAAGAAAGAAAGAACGAAAGAACCCAGAAACCATCCTGCAGTGTTAATCAGTTACGGACTATCGTAACTGAGTACCTCAGGAATAATCTTAATGATTACATTCCAACGTTCTATATATTCATCTAACCTTAAATTGTCTGAAAGTGATTTAATAACAAAATATTTAACTAATTTACAACAAGATGGTTTCTAGGTTGGTGCTGAATGTCTATCAGCAATTTCAAAATTAAAAAAAATCATAAAAATTAATGTGCATTACCCAAATTCCCAACACCAAGTCAATTTTGTTCCTGAAACTCCAGAATAAAATTTTGAAATTAATTTATTATACACCGGAAACCATTATGACAGTTTAGTTCCACCATGTAATTCATCTATCTGCACATTCTCTGAAATTTAATAATGAATTAATATTTTCCTGCTACATGTTACGACATGCTACACAACTACTATATCATCAAATTACAATGTTTTAAAATAATTAATAATAGTTTGTAGATATAAACATATGATTTCGGTTTTTTATCGTTTTCTTAAACAAATGGACAATAAACGCACTTCTATTTTAAATAAAAAACTTATTTGAGTTTGATAAGTATAGTTGAAGAATTTTTAATTATTTTCAGTTAAAATCAAACATTGTTTACCTAAATAAATCATTTAACAATCTCAAAACGAACATCAACTTTGTAATTGGGGCCTTCTTTAATTTGTAGCCAAACCCATCACCTACATAAACCTGATAAGATTAGAGATATTAACACTTCGTTGTTTAACAAGCGGAAATCATAAAATAACAATGAAATAAAATCGAGATTTAATTTTAATTTATAATTTAAAGTACATAATCTATTTAAATTAATGAATTCTTAAGACCACGAATATTTTGAAAATTGTAAATCGAGAAACATAGCTATGGACAATAATTTGTGAGCTGAATATCTTTATATACATACATATATACAGATATTCAGACGTGACAATTATTTCATAATAATACAGACAGATACATAATATTTTGTTAGTAAACATATGTATTAACAATTTTATAGCTTTATGTTATATACTCATAATATTCTATCCCTATTTTGCCATCGGTTTGAAAAATATATCTCGACGGATTATTTTCAGAAATATTTCGACCATAAAATGTAACATAAAGGGTAAACCATAAAAAAAGTGTTTAGTTAAACTATAATTATTGTATATCTTTTCAAGCAATCAATCGAAAAATCGGCATGCACACGAACAGATCCACAGTATCATACATAAATGGCTACATACACACAAATATATTACACACAAATATAACATGAAAAGTAAATAAAATATAAAAAGGAAACTTCTCTGATAGTATGCATCTATATACATAGAGAGTGTATCGAAACATTACAACGACATAGTGCATTATGCATAGAAATATTCCGTTATAAATATTTCCACTCAGTTTTATGTATATAAACACATTTTTCACTGGACACGATTTTTATTTTATTATCACATTATATGTATTCATAGTGATTTGAACATTAATGTGCATTTATGCTTTCATGGAATGGTATCAGAATATATACGGAAATAATTATATATTTTACGTATACGTTCTACACAATTTCACGTGCATCCTATACACAAATTAATATTCAAAAGACTAGGCACACATCACATCACTTTATCACTTTGTTTATATTATATACTGTAAAATCACATTTATTATTATTATTAATTAATTTTTTTATTTAATATTTACACACACACACACACACAAAAAAAAAATATTTAAATTAAATAGAAGAGCGACAACAAAACACGTCTGCTCCGTTTGAAATCCAAACTCCGACCCCATCCATTTCCATCGCTACGAATGTCAAGAAACTAATAGACACATCGGACGAGGTCATTCGGGGATTAAAGGCATTAGGCAACAGCGCGGAGACAAGAGATCCTTGGTTGATCTTTCTTTTAGTGTAAAAACTGAATGTGAAATCAAGAGCATTATGGGTTAAAGCGATTGGTGAAAATCCTGGTTTTTCGAACTTTCTTGAGTTTTTATCACGACGAATAGACATTTTGGAGACCACCACAAGCAATTCAATCAGAAAGCAGGCACCAAAACCGAGTCACATTATACTAGTGCCATGTATGTCATGAAAAGAACCATTCATTGTTTGACTGCAAGTAATTCAACGAAATGAATGTAACACAACGAAGGTCATCATCCAGTAAAGGAACCTGAAGCACTGGTCACATTCACATCATCATCATTCACACTCTTGAATCACAGTAATTATAGTTTTATATTCACTTTTATTAGAATTAGATCATCTACATTTCTGTTTATTATTAATATTTTATTCAAACTACTCATCAACTATATTTCCAACTTTTTACCCACTGTATATTATTATTATTGTTATTGTTGTTGTTGTTTACATGTTTTCTATGTATTATTATTATTTTCTCTTTTGACATCAAATAATTTTGTTTTGTCTTGTTGTCATACTGGAATTGAATTAAAACCTTATAAATGTCATTTTGGCATTTGTCTAAAGGCTCAACTACACTACAATATTTTTTACCACTACATGGTCGGTTTATTTGATCGATATTTTTATTTTGATGAATGGCTCGGTAGTCTTACCAATTTAATTAAGCGGCGCGAAATAATTTTATTTATTATGAATGGTTACATTAATTTGATTATTATTAATTTCAATGGGCAGCTCAATGAACTTTAATCTTGTTTACCAAAACATACGTAGTATAAGGAAAAATTTAGATAAGCTGCTTGTATACATAGGTTCCGGTAATCTACAGCCTCAAATTATTGGTTTGTCTGAAATTTGGATTTACGACAATGAAGTCACGAATTATGGTGTAAAGGGGTACGATCTATTCACTTCTTGCCTGCATGATAAACGTTTCGGAGGTGTTGCTGTTTATGCCCATAGCAGTCTAAATTGCAAACAATTTAATCTACTTTTCCAAAGTTTCAACGCGGTCGGTCTGACTTTCTTTATAAATTCTAAATTAGTTTGTATTATTTGTATTTATCGTCTTGGATATACAGATATCTCCAGTTTTATTGATGAATTCAGTGGGCTTTTGGAAGGCCTATCCCACTCTAACTTAATTATCATGGGTGATTTTAATATCGACTTCCTCAAGCAGAACGCAATGCTTGATAGGCTGCTAATTTTATTATCGGAACATGGTTTGGATAATATTCTTGAACCAACACGAATTACAAATACCACAGCTACTTGTATTGATAATGTACTAGATAGATTTGATCAAAGGTATTTTCCGGTAGTTTCTTACAGTGTATTAGACCTAAAAATTTCAGATCACTGTTTAATTGAAATTAAAATAACAGGAACCTTTAACATTAAATCTAATTCTCGGCGAACCTTTGAAGTTTTACAGATTGATTTCAATAAGCTAAAGGAACTACTATTTTATGAAGTATGGACTGATGTTTATTCTTGCCTAGATGCTTCTAAGGCCTACGATAATTTTATTAAAATCTTTAAAGGTCATATTAAAAAAAGCACTTCCATTAAGTTGTTTGCCAATAGATCAACGAAGCTAAAGCCATGGATGTCTGATGATCTATTGAGACTTATACGTAAAAGAAATAATATTTGCCGCCTTGCAAAAAAACATAACAGCAACCGTAGATTGAAACAATATAGCTTGACGCTGTGTGACTCTGTTAACCTACAAATTGATATAGCCAAAAAAAAGCTTTTACTCTCAAAAGTTCAGCAACAATGGTAGTGATGCTCGTAAAAATTGGAAAACAGTCAATGAAATAATTAACGGACAGCCTGATTCAGTTGAAATTAAAGAAATTGTTAATCAAAGAGGCTGCAAAATATCTGGTCCAGTGCAGATTGCAAATGAATTTAACGAGTTCTTTACTAGTGTTGGTGATGCAAATGCTGCCAGTCTCCTCTTGAATGATGACAAAAATAGATTAATATGTCAATATTACCAATCTATAGATAGTTGCGTTTTTTCGGAAATTTCATCTGAAGAAGTGTATTTTACAATTCTTTCGCTAAAAAATAATTCAACTCCTGGTTTGAATGGGATTTCAAATAATGTTGTTAAAAAAATGTCCTGGTTCTTAGTTGATGTCTTATCTTTTATTTTCAATTTAAGCTTGGTAACTGGAATTTTTCCTACATCGTTAAAGCGAGCCTTAGTTGTTCCGATCTTTAAAAATAATGATAAAACAAGTATGAACAACTATAGACCAATCTCTCTACTTTCGGTCTTCTCGAAAATATTTGAAAAAGCCATAAAAAGTAGAATCGTTTTCTTCCTAGAAAAAAGAGACTTTTTCTCTCCTGACCAATATGGTTTTAGGAAAAATAAAAATACTGAACAAGCTATTGTATCTTTCCTAGAACAAGTAACTGAACATATTGATAAAGAGTCCAAGGTATCTATTCTATTTATAAACTTAACAAAGGCTTTTGACAGAGTTCAACATAGCACATTGTTAAAAAAGCTATATTGTTGTGGATTCAGAGGGATAACCCGGGATTGGTTGTCCTCGTATTTGAATGGGCGAACGCAATTGGGTAGAGTAAATGGACAATTAAGTAAAGAGTTACCGATAAATGTGGGAGTCCCACAGGGTTCTGTCTTAGGACCTTTATTATTTTTAGTGTATGTAAACGGTATCTTTCGACAACAATTTCGAGGGTCTCCAACTGCTTTTGCTGACGATTTCTCGTTTACATATGCTAGTCCAAGTTATCAAGATAATATCATGCTCATAGATCATGATTTAAAAAGTTTGTCTATTTGGCTGGAAGCACATAATTTTGTTTTGAGTCACAAAACGAAATTATTACATTTTAGGGATACCTCATCGTTGTATCTTGAGACAACGTATCATACTTTCAAATGCAGTAGAAACAATAACACGCAATGCCCTCCTAATGACTGCTTCTTAGTGAACACTGTTGATGAATTTCGATATCTAGGTATTATTATTGATCGAGATTTAAATTGGAAAGCGCACACACAAGGACTGAAAACTAGACTATCATTGGTCTCCAGAAAAATGTATGTCTTACGGCTATTTTGTCCGCAATATTTACTTAGGACGATTTACTTTGCGTTAGCGGACTCAATACTGCAATATGGTTTATCATGTTGGGGTAGTGCTTGCAATGCTACACATTGTCCTATCTACGTGCGACAAAAGCAGTTAATCAGAATAATGTGCTTTAAACCATCTTTTTCGCCTTCGTGGCCATTATTTGAAAATTTCAGCATACTGCCTCTACGTCACATATTCGTCTTCAAGGTACTTAGAATATTCTATGTTAAAAGTGGGAATAATTTTGTGACTCATGCAGGGTATAATCTCAGATCAAATCATACTTTCTTGAAACATATTCCTAAGTTTAGATTAGATCTACGGAGAAACTTTATTAATGGTTGCACTAATCATTTTTAACAATTTACCGTTGGATATTCGTAAGTGCGGCAACTTCTCTAGTTTTTCAATATACCTTAAAGAATGGCTTCATCAAACTAAAAATATTGACCATCTTTTTCAACTATTAGTTTAAAATATTATTGTTTTTGTTTTTATTGGTTTTAAAATTATATATGTTAAAATTAAATGGTGTAGTTTAAGAGGTTTTAATATATTCATGTGTAGTAAATAAGATGTAGTTATAATTTTATTATACAATTTTTGTTTCTCTCAATTTTAACTGTAAAATAATTTGATTTTAAATTGATTTTAATTTTGTAAATAGAATTCAAATATTTTTTTGTGGCTTAGAATCAGGGGACCAGTCACGTGATCTATTTCATCCAATGGTTCTCTTATCTTACCTTCTTAATCTTGTTAGTTTTAATAATGTTTTACACACAATGTATTTTATTTATAATGATTAAGCTGGTAATGAAATAAAATAAAAAAAAAATAAAAAAAAAAAGGGAATGGGCAACTCGAGTGTCAGGTGTTTCAATTGTCTCAGCAAACGACATCAAGTACACAAATGTACTTCAAATCGCAATTATCAACGGTGTAACAAAAGGCATCATTCATTGCTGCACTTCAACGACACTGAAACAACAATAGCCCAACCAATTCAGTCGCCTCCCAGTACGCCACAAACTTTATCTCATTGTCCCCGAATTATCGTCACTTATTCGATCTTGCCCACGGCACTAATTAAAATGAGGGATACTTCTGAATTACCGAGCCGGGATTATTTTACCATACGAATGGTAGTTTCCGAAGCCAGTCTGTTATTTGATCTCCTTGGTTGGATAGCTCCTGTCATAGTCATATGGTTAAAATATTTATCCAAAAATTATTGGTCACCAACTTAGGTTGGGATGACCCGCTGCCGAAAGAAGTGTTAAATCAATGGATGGGAATCCGAGACCAATTACAACACGTCAACCAGATATCCATACTTAGATGGATCCACACTAGCGACAACGATACAATACAAATCACGGGTTCACTGACGCCAGTCAAAACGCGTATGGAGCAGTAGTGTCCAACAGATCAGAAACCTTAGAAGGATATGTCTCCATCAGGTTGATTTCGGCTAAGACAAAAAAGGCTCCAATACTGAAAAAAATAATCGGTGATATTCACAAAAAAACAGAGTAATATTTAATGAAAACTGATTAAAAATTCAGCCACACAAGCGCTTTGTATTTACTGCGATTTTAGCAAACCAATTATTACAACTTGCTGAGTAGATTTTATTATTTTTATTTTACGGTGGGTAAGCAATATTTGCTATTGCTTTGATACATTTACTCTGCAGTTTGTAAAATTATTTTGAAATTCTTTACAGAGCGCATGGTAAATATTGACAGCAAGGTGGGTAATGGTTTACAATGCATTTTAAAATTTGCGGATCGAGAAAATTGCAGCGCATTAATATTTACTCTACACAGAAGCAAACACTCGAAACTTCTAGATTGGAGGAGACAGAATTTAATATTTAACATATTAAAACCCAATTTTAATGAAACACATTTTTTATAATTAATTTTGTTTTATTCACTTTTCACAAAAGGCCATCGATTTTTCAATAAATATGATAATTAGTTACATCTCCGGATTGACAATAAACTAACGTGCGAATTTTGATCAAACAAATTTTTCCTTTTCACAGCCTTGAAATATATTGAATTGTTGTAATGTTGCTAATAATTAAATTCTCCTCATATAAGAAACCATTTAATGTTCAGGGAACTGAGTTGGTCCGGTCCTCCATAATTGCTTTATAAAATTCTGAAATTAAAACAAGAAAGCAACAAATATAAGTTAATGCACATAAAGTTTTGTAAATTTCATTTTTGTGTTTACCGTATATCGTTTCAGCACTTCTATCGTTTAATCCTCAAGGATAGCGGCCATTTGTTGTGTCGCAAAGAAAGGTTGCAAAAACAACTGCAAATGAATGATAAAAATAAATATAATTTATATTTTATTTTATTTTGAAATAATTACCATTTTTCCCAACAAATCCGGAAACTAGACGAACTGGCATTTTTGCTGTAATTTGTGTACTGCTTTAAATTCACTTTAAGACTAATTTTTGTTTGAAATTTTAAATAAAATTTGGAGAACAAAATGCAAAGTCGATTAGAATAAATGATTTGATTGGTTATAATCTCCCCGCAAAAATTGTTTTACAAAGTGCAAAGTAAATTTTGAACAGTATTTGAACATTTTAAAAACACTTTGTAATTTATTCTCAACGAAAAAAAACAATTTTTTTTCATTTTTAATATGTTTGCATTGAAAATGATGTATTTAAATTGCGCAGCTCAAATTTACCTAGCAGCATTGCAATATGGTTAATCTAATTTGTCATCAGACGCTGCTCAGCAATAATTTTAATATTTAAAAATGCACTGTAAATAGCGCACTGCAAATTTTACAAGGCTCGTACTTTATAAAAACATTATTGGTAATAATTGCAAATTTGGGTTTACACAGCAAAATGTGTAAATATCTCCGCGCGATTTTTTTCAGTAACTAATAACTGTTCCACGATTGGAACTTTGTGCTGCTGTATTGCTGACTAACTTGATGAAATCAGTCGCCAGCGAAACCAGGAAGTATCGAAAACTTATGCTTGAACTGACTCCCGTATTGTTTTGGATTGGCTCTTGAGCCAAATCATCATCCATATAGTTTTAATACACTTGTACACAAACATAAATTTTTGTTTTTTTTTTTATTTTTAATTGTTGTACTTTTTTTTTACGAATCAATTTATATAATATTCGTTTAAGTAATTTTAAATGTACATGCCACTCAACATTCTAATTATTATACAAACAATGCCCTATACTTTTTATATGGATTTTTTTATTTTATTTTTCCTTAAATTTTGCGGAGTTTTCCAATCTTTTCGCGCACTATAAATAACCAAACTTTTACTATCTTACTATCCAGAGACTTTCTTTTTTCTTTTTGGTTCACAGCTTTTATACCCTCTTTCCCCGTTTTTTTAAGTCATTTCCGTTCATAATTTTATTTTTTTGTCTTGCTTTAAGTACAAGTTGTACCCGATGTGATTTACCATAAAACAGTACCGGAAACAATTTCATTGTATTTAAAATTGGAGCGCGTACCCAATTCGAAGTTTGTTTTTTTTTTCCAATCGTTACAATGCTATCACTAAGATACCCGAGAACGATGTATCTGATCATATCAAGACACCATATCTAACAAGGTGGCAAATGGTACAACACTTAGCTCAACATTTCTGGAAGAGGTGGCACCTCGAGTATTTGACGTCGTTGTAGCCTAGGTCGAAATGGAAAGTAAGACAAACATCCATAAAAATCGGTGATTCAGTAGTCATAAGAAAAGCCAATATTCTAATCAATAGGGAAGAGTCATTGGGGCACACCTTGGATCCGAAGATTGTAAGAGTGGTCACACTCAAGACGAAATCAGGGGAAATTAAACGTTTAAAGAACAAATTACTGTACAATCCAGTCAACGCAATCACATATCAAATTATTGAACCCGGTAGTTCAAGGGTGGCGGTATGTTCGGGGTTCTGTACAAAAGAAAGTAGTTACCTGCATCCTGCTGTGTCACCCTATAATACACCAAAAATACAACCAAAAATCGGAGTAAACTAAAAGATTAGAAATAAGAGTAAAAATGTATTTAAATATCTCAACATTCAATTGTAGCTATGCAGTTTATATAATTTATAATTTGTCTATTATAATACATTTAATTATATATTATATGTGGGATGTGTTCGCAACACATCACACAAAAGAAAGAAATTTCAAATAAATTTTTTGTTAAATTAATCTATAACATAATTTTTTGTTTTATTTTCATTAAAAAATATAATGGCGCCATTATATTTAGTTCACATGCCCCGCCTCTTTTAAAACACGTGCACACTCACACATGCATACGTTTTAGTTTACTCAAATTCATCATTTGTCCGACTTTTAGCGACAACATTCATAAGAAAGATTTAAATATTTCGGACACTTTTACGGATAAAAGTCGGTGATGATTTCATCAAAATGTCAGGAAAATCCAGACATTTTCGGAAATAAAAATACTTGGGAATTTGGTAAAAATGGCGCACCAACATGACATTTATGACAAATCGTCGAATGGTAAAAAATTGTTTAGTCATTCATATTCATTCATTCTTGTGCGCTTCATAAATGTACATAATTATAAATAAATCAAATTAAAATTAAAATTTTCTAAAACAAAAGTGTTTAACTTATCTCGAGCCACAAAACACAACAGGGAAAAATCGCAATTCCGCTTGCAATATAAATTACACAAAGTAAGCGAATTGCCCTTACATTGGGTGAAAACTATATGGAAGATATTGTGATCTTTTTGGACAATCCATCCATAATCATTCAATTCATTCATGGACGATTACTTTATATCATACTTCTTATCACCAATGGTGATAAAATACCATAAAATGACAAGCCAGGAAAAGTTATTTGAAAATATTACCGTTTAAATTAATATAGCTTGAAAAGTACTGAAACGAAAGGCCTTAGTGACTGTACTGATTGCTACCCCTGGAGAAAATTGAATGACATTTTTCTTTCGAATTTGAATTTTTTAAAATTAACCGTTTAAAGAGTCAAGTGTTTAAAGGATTCAAATGAAAGATTTTACTGATGGTTTCCTTTGGGAAATAAGATAGGGCGATATAGTCAAATCAGTTTTCTAGAATTTTCCACTTGCAAATTGTTTTATGACTTTTTTCAGGGGTGATCATCACTATGACCTTGCATTTTAATCCTTTTCCAGCTATGCCAAAAAGTACTCGTGAGATTTTTGTCGTATTAATTCTTACACGAAAAATCAAAACTCCTGAAATTCGTTTACTATGCGTAAGGGTGACTGAGAAATTATTTAAAAATTTGCAAATTGCTTTACTTTAATTTATTTTCAGATATTATATTTACGATTTCTCGTTATTTGGTGAATTGTTTCGGTGCTGAAACCTCTGTTTTCGGGTGAATTGAGATTTTCAGTGAATTATCGATTTGACTGAATTATGTTTCATGTAATTGTAGTGGGACTAGGTTCATCACTAAGCCAAGGAACCTAGGAAATACTCACCTCACACGACAAGCCAATATATCTCATCAGCAGCAGTAGTCCCATGGTAGTCAAAATAACCATGAAATTTCACAGAGGCGCAGTAAAAAAAAATATTATCATATTCGATAAAAACTTGTTGAATAATTTTATCTTATGTGGGATGAAACCCTGGAGTAATATCACATACCTATTTTATGTTATAGCTGTCAATCTTCAATTTTGGAGGAATCCAACATTTCGAATATAATAATGAATTCGCAACTGTAAGATAAATCAAACCTTGGTAGCGTGCTCGTACATAATACAATTTATATATATATTAAACAATAAATACACATTGTACATCATATAATATTGAAAGCTCTGCATTCAAAATATTTTATCGACACATGCTACCCCATTTTTGATTAAATCATTTATATAATATGTAAAAATTTAATAGCCCGTTCATATATTATGTATCCCATTACCACCCATCCATAAAATGTTCAATTTGAAAGATTTACTCCTCATATAATGCATACGAACGAGTATAACATCCAATATGTATATAAAGAGGACATACGGAATACTTCGTCTCCCGCATTTACCGTCATTCTCGCAAACATACTCCCATATATATACATATATATACGGATACCCATTAAACACAATAAAATTCATGTTACATAATAATCCAAAACGAGAGGAGTAATGAAATGAAAACTCATTTCCATATTTGTATAGTTTGTGCGATTGGTATATATTGGAAAACTTCGATATGATTCTGTTGAACAATAAATTACAACATACACGATGGTACTAGAAAAAGGATGTCATATTTGACTATAACGGAGTACACTATTATACAAAAAAAGGATAAAGACAATATTGATTTTAATTTTATGCACCTTTATAGCTTCCCGAGACCTTATATATGTCCCTCTTTATGACACGTATATATACAGAGTTGTTTGCTGTACAAAATAAATTTGGTGATAAGGGTCAAAACAAATTTTATAAATGTTTTGTGTGACAAATTCGCAGACACAACAAAAAAATTGTATGTAGACCGAACGAAACACAGAAATAAAAAATTTCTCGTGTACATTCTGATTCGCCCCGGTATTGCTATTGTCGTTTACGTTGGTTTTATATTATATACATTTCAACAGCGATATGAATGAATCCGACAACAAAAATACCAAAGCGCAAATCTTAAGTAAAATTGTATATATGGGGGGTTTTAAAATCCACAGATTTTTTTTTTTATTTGTTTCATCATCAGAATTTTCTTTTTCCTTTAAATTTTTTTGTTTTTAGTGTTTTCCATAATTTTCATTTTTTTTTATTCCAGTTTTAATTTCCTTTTGTAGATTTTCTTCTTCGTATTTTACAGTAGACGTTGTTGTAACGATTTTTTTTTGCCATTTTCAACACAGAATGAGGAAAGCTCTATGATAGGCGGTGATCCGTTGAATTTCACGGTCTGCGCTTTACAACTTGTCTGTTATATATTTTCCCAGTAGTTTTTGTTTTCATTTTCATTTTTTTCATAACTTTTTTTTTTATTTTTGCCGGAAAAAGAATTTCTCTTGTGTTGTTTATTTATTTTTTCTTCAGTTAGCGATATGATTTTTTTCTGCTGTGCCGAGGATGAGATTTGCTTCACTGTTTTTGTTCCTATTAAAATAAATAAAAAGCAAGCGAGAAAAAATGTCTATGTTTATGTTTATCTGACTGTCTGTCTGTATAAAAATGACGATAATTATTTTTTTAACTTGTATTCTGCAAATTTTCCATTTTTTATTTTTGCATGACACAGGGGCGGGGGAATATTAAATGGAACAGTAGCAGCAACAACAAATAAATTATTAAAAAACAAGAAAGGTTGATTTTGATTTTTAATTTTATGGTAAAAGTTAAGTTTTTAAATTAAAATTGAAATATACATACGAGTGTATATATTTTTCTATAAAATATTAATGTTTACAGTGTAGTATTTTAATTTTGCATAGCGTATGCATTTTAATCATCACACAATCGGATTTATCTAGATATGCTGTGTGTGCATGGTTAATTATGAATAAATACAACTATACGCATTATGTATACAGTCTGCAGGTGAAATCAGCTGGAAATTTTAAAGCAAGTTTTTCATTTTATGAGTTTGAGGCAAAATGATCTGCTGTTTCAAGGATTAAAAATAAATTAATGGTAATTTTATTTCATTATTTATAAAGGCTACGTCCTTGCTCACATTTGTAATCCAATGCAAGTCAAGTTATATGGAATGTGCGACTCGGTTATGTGATGCAGCAATGCGTAGAAGAGTGGTTAAGCTATATCAAACGCTGATAATATGGAAGTAGCATCCAGATCCACGGGGTTGGCCATGTAGAGTAGTACAATCGAAACCAAAAATTACAAATTTGACTACTCTAACATGACCACATAGGATGCGTACGATTGTCTCCACCTCATTTCCAGCTTAATTTAATTTTGCATCGAGTCTGTACCGCTCGACACAGCCCCACCAATTACGATAGAAGAATTGATGCCAGGTTGTGCGTAAATTGGAAATATTAATGTCCTGGGCCTGGATAATATCCCAAGCATAGCAATAAAGTGGCAAATTGTGCTAAACCAAGAGAATTTCTTGGCCTGTTAGATTCTGCTTTAAATAAAGGCACACCACATAGCAAAGAAAGAGCAGAGGATGGATCTACTTCCAAAAGGAGAAAAACAACTAGAAAAACTATCTAAATATCGGCCGATATGTATGCTATAAACAACAAGCAAACTAATAATACTTATCACCGGCTTAGACTCGAAGAAGCCGTCGATAGAGCTGGAAAACGTGCGCAGCTCCAAAATGAGGTTCGAAAAGCCTTTAACCTTGTGATAATATACGGGTAGTACAGAAATATATAAGAGGCAGCAAGTGAAATGGAGATAGCAAAACACACTGCACCATCGTTACATGTGGCATCAAAAATGAGTTCAAATCCTTTAGATGAAGTTACATCTTCGCACAATTGGCGAAAAATCTCGTGTGTGTGCTCGTGGCGTGGGACGCATACTAAAAAATCAACTACGGTTGATGCCCTACAAAATACAAAAAAAATTGGGTCTGCGTCGGACCAGACGGTGGAAGAGAAACTTCTTTGGCCATTCGCTCACACACGGACACAGACAGACAGACAGGATACATAAATGAAATATAACACATTTTCCCTGTTATTCAATATATTTCTCTTCAATATATTATAAGTGATTTCAATATTATATTACTTTATTTACGTAAAATCTAAAATCCACTCGTAGGACTTTTTAGATTACATAACTTCTGCGTAGCCAGAATTAATAGGTGTTTTGCCACCTCTCTTGTGGTTATTAGTTATTGATGAATTTGCTCTTGAACTTCAGCACTAGCCTTACTGCTCAGTGCTTTGCTGATGTTTGCTTTTTTTGCCGAGTAAATATCTTAATGTACTTTCTGACTTATTGTCAGATGCAGGCTTGTACGTTAATGCATCTAAAACTCGTATGGTTGTCCTTACTAGACGTAAAATTATTGGCAAAATGTCTGTTCCTTCTCTTTTTGCGGAAACCATCGCCAGATGATTGAATTGATATGATTTGATATGATTTGATATGATTTGATATGATTTGATATGATTTGATATGATTTGATATGATTTGATATGATTTGATATGATTTGATATGATTTGATATGATTGGGTATGATTTTTGACATGATTTCATATAATGATTTTATATAACTTGTTATGATTTGATCCGATTTCACATGATTTGATATGATTTAATGTGGTTTGATATGATATTTGAATTGATTTGATATGATTTGATAAGACTAGATATGATTTTATATGGTTAAATATGATTCAATATGATTTGATATGATTTGATATGATTTGATATGATTTGATATGATTTGATATGAGTTGATATGATTTGATATGATTTGATATGATTTGATATGATTTGATATGATTTAAGATGATTTGAAAGGTTTTTGATATGATTTGATATAATTTTATGTGATTTGTTATGATTTGATATGATTTGATCCGATTTTATATGGTTTGATATGATTGGAAATGATATTTGATATGATTTGACATAATTTTATGTGATTTGAAATAATTTGATATGATTTGATAAGATTTGATATGAATTGATATTATTTGATATGATTTGATATGATTTGATATGGTTTGATCTGATTTGATAAAATTTGATATGATTTTATATGATTTGATATGATTTGATATGATTTGATATGATTTGATATGAGTTGAAATGATTTGATATTGATTTTATATGATTTGATATAATTTGATATGATTTGATATGATATGATATGTTATGATTTGATATGATTTGATATTATTTGATATGATTTGATATGATATGATATGATATGATATGATATGATATGATATGATATGATATGATATGATATGATATGATATGATATGATATGATATGATATGATATGATATGATATGATATGATATGATATGATATGATATGATATGATATGATATGATATGATATGATATGATATGATATGATATGATATGATATGATATGATATGATATGATATGATATGATATGATATGATATGATATGATATGATATGATATGATATGATATGATATGATATGATATGATATGATATGATATGATATGATATGATATGATATGATATGATATGATATGATATGATATGATATGATATGATATGATATGATATGATATGATATGATATGATATGATATGATATGATATGATATGATATGATATGATATGATATGATATGATATGATATGATATGATATGATATGATATGATATGATATGATATGATATGATATGATATGATTTGATATGATTTCATATGATTTGATATGATTGGATATGATTTGATACGATCTGATATGATTTAACATGATTTGATATGATTTGATATGATTTGATATGTTGTAATATGATTTGATATGATTAGATAGTGATTGTTTTCAAAACCACCGCACTACACTACTTATAAGCACTCAATTTACACTCTGCATCTCATTTTTCCCAACCGTCCTATTTACCCACAATAACAAGTACATAAAATATAATTTTACTATTTATAACCGATCATCATTTCCTAACAAGTTATGTAAAATTTCAACAATATTTAAAATTTAGGTTTTCGCATATTAATTTGATGCTTTCTTGCAAGGCTGTTGATCATATCCGTGTTCATAAAAAATATGGTGTTATTAAGTTGAATGCGCTGTTTTTATGGCACGATATACAAAATGTAAGCTGATTCTCAGTTACACCACATAATCCCAATATTTTCGTCTCATTTAATTCTCCTTTTCTTCTTCCTGATCGTCTTTATCAAGTATATGTGTTTTCCAAAGAAAAAGTTGTTTTGCACGTTGGTGTCGTGCTTCAGAATTTCTGATGAAATTTTTATTACGGTTCAGCAATATGTAAACAAACAAAACGATCGTGTTTGGTTAGAGTGTAAATCAAAAGACAATTTAGACCAGCGAATTGCTCTGCAAAAGCAAGCGAATGCATCAGTAATGATTTAGGCCACTGTAATTACCATAGGACGCTCACCGCTAGTGTTCATTGAACAGGGCGTAATTTAAATCAAGAAAACTTCCGTGAGACAAATTTTAAACGATACTTTGTTACCTTGGGCACGTAATCAGTTCGGTAGAAACCACATTAAACGTTTCAAGAAGTCTCAACACCATCCCATAAAACCCGTGAAACTCAACCTTTTTAACATAAGAAAAAATTCACAGCTTCATTTCTTCACAACCATATCCACAGTATTCCACGGGTTTAAACCCAATGAATTTTTCCATATGGTCTATAATGGAGGCCAAAATATCAACTAAAAATATGAGACGGTCGACGCTTTACATTCGTGCAGCGTGTGAAGCCTTCTCGGACAGGCTCGATGCTATTTTTTTTTTGTGATATACCAAGTTTTAAAATAAAAAAAATTGACAAATTTACAGCAGTTTTAATTGGTAACACTTCGAGTGCCGATCCCTGAGGATATTGGGATGAAATTTGATCAAAATAAGTCTATGAGCTTGAGTTACTTAAAAAAATAATTTCTTTAAACGTTTGAAATGATCTACTGTCCCCGGTTAAGGGAATTTCTGAGATGTTAACAAGTGCAGGTATATGTCGTTTAATAGTATACCTCAAGAAAATAAAAAGATTTGAGGTGACTCCACACATGTTTTAAAGCGTCAAATTTTTGAAAAACTCAAATGTTGACCAAAATACTTGCATAGCTGAACAAAGCCGATTAGGGCAAGCAGACGCTACCATCTATAGTCATATTATTTTTTAATAGTGGGTTAATTGAGCAGCATAAAACAGTGAACAAAATAAAAATAAAAAGGTTTGTAGTTACTGTTATCAGAACTTTTTGAGAAATTCCAGACAGCATAAAAACAAAAAGATTCTAAATTATATTTCGAATAAAATCAGTTCAGATGATTTTTTTAAATTTTATCGGAAATGACTTGTTTTGATAAAAAAAATTGGTAAAAATCTCAAAATCTCTATATTCCAGGCAGTAACTTGAACTTTTACGATTAATTAGGATTTCCTTGATGAAAATCAGTGTACTAAAGTGGCAGAACCACTGAAATTTTTTCAATTTTATATAATCGAAGCGTCATTAAATTAATAGATTTAAATAAATTTAAAGATTAAACTTTCAACCAACAAGGGTTTACCTTGATGTTCTGAAATTTAAGCAGGAATAATAAATTTTTATTATACAACATAGTTTTGCCAAAAGTCCGGTATGTTTAATTCATCGCTTTAGAAATCAATTGCGGTTTATTCTAGATCTATGTACACATTTTTGGTAGAAGAAAGCGGAAATTGTCGACAACATATTCACTCCCACATTTTTTATTTTTCACATATTTTCCGGATAGGTCATCACTAATTCTGTTAAAGTAGTTAAATCGTAACTGCGAGTACTTCATCGCACTTGTCTATTCTGATTGTTTGACTTGGATATTGTAATTTTGATGTGTTAGTACTGAATACACCGAGCTAGCTTAAATTTAAAATTAAAGATAGAACTTCTAACTAATATGTCAAGTTGATCTATGTTTCAAATCATGAAGATGCCCAATTACAGATTGATATAAGCTAATTTACGTCAATTTAATTTTGCACTTTAATGTTATTTTTATTAAAATCCTTGAAGCCGATACTTTTTTAACTCGATAGTTAGACCCTATTTGATAAGCCAATAACTAAATTGTTCTGAAATTAAAACTTATCGCACTTGATTACTGGCACTCGAAAACTACTACCATCCATTTTTAATAAAATCGTTTGGCCCGATCAAAATGCATACGGATCCTACCAGCGGACCCGCTTAATGAACATTCCCAAAATTAGGACTCATCCAATTGATTCCTGGCACTCATGACAGCCATGAAATTCAAGAAACTAATTTTGCCTCTTCCAGAGCACTCCGCATAACCGAATTTTTCTGAAACACAAACTCACCACAGTGAATTTCTGGCATTCTTAACCGCTTCACAATTTTTTGCCAAAATTGTGGGAGATAATTTAATGAAAACAGATGACAAACCGCACCGTAAGAATACGTAAACGATTTTCCCCGTCTTTTGAGATGAGAAAAATTAATAAAAAAGACTCGGGCCTCACCGAAGGACCTCGTAAATTAATCTTTTGAACTCCAGGACCCATTGCATTCGATTTTTGGTATTCAAAATACCCTTACAGTAATTTTTATCAATGCTGTTTTAGTTCAGAAAATCCAGATGACTCTCTTTTAATGACTTTTTCTTTAGTCAAAGCCCATCGTAATCTGTGTCTGGTACTCAAAACCGGCAACTTTTATAAAAATCGTGAGGGCCGAAAAAAATAATGAAAGAGATTCGGGCCCTAATTTCTTCAAATTAGTCACAATTAGTCACACCACATCACAATTGACTAATGGCACTGATGTCTCACCAATTTTTATAAAATCGGGCGATCCGAAAAAAATATAGAAAGGAACACAGAAATCACGACCCATCGCAATCGATACCTAGTACTCCAAAAAGCCGCAATTTTCGTCGAAGTTCGTAGATCTGAGAACAAAAAATTACAAAACGAAACTCGAGCCCCCCAGGACCTGCATTAATTTTCCTGAAACCAAGACCAGTACCTAGCATTTCCGAAACCTTTGATATATAAACATATAATTATTCAACGTATTATTCTATTTGAAAGATAGATTAATTATTGACAAATACGTTAAAGCAGCTTTATAATTAAAACTATATGTTGTCAGAGTCGTTAATAGCTTTTTATTCGCCCTCATCCTCCTATAAATTAGAAAAAATACGTACATTATATTCAATTTGTCAATTAATTTCTAAATGCCTGTATGACACGACAATTAGCAGCATTTAATATGTGTGCAACTTTGGATGGCCGCACCTTGCGTGCCGGAGTTAAAATTGTCTTTTTGAGAAGTGATCCTTTTAGGAAAAAAGTAACAAAACAAAAATAATTTTAAAGGAATTAAACTTCTTGAATTAAGCAGTCTGCAGAATGTTAAGCGATTGCACTCGTATTTGCTGGCCTAGCAATGCGATATTTTATTTTAAAACAATTTATTCTGGCCCCTTTAATTATGAATGGTTTTCTTGGAATTGTGTTCGGTTTATCATGAATACCAACTTCAAATTACACGATAAAATAATTATTTTCTTTACTCACTACTGGATTGCAAATTTTATTTTTTTTCAACTTTTCATAGGAGACATCTACAATTTTATAATGTAAGTGTAAATTTTCGTCAAAATTTCTATCATATGGTTCTTACACGATTTTAACAGTGCATTTTATACGATTAGATCATATCACATTATTATTTCCGTTTTTTTTTTTTTTGAAAAATGGAAAATTTCAATAGAAATATAAAGTGTAGTTTATTCTAAGTATTATCCTTCGCTATCAACATATTTTTGCCATCTCTCTGGCAAAACATGAATACCACGACGATAAAATGACTCGTCTTTAGGCCGAAACCATTCATCCGTATAGTTTTGCACTTCTTCGAAACTGGCCGTACCATTCTGGTGTACCATTCTGGCCGTTTTTCGAGCAATGCATGGTTCAGATTGATGAGTTGTTGACGGTAGCGTTTCCCATTGACAGTATCGAGATGTTCCAGAAGCTCATAGTACACGATTCCTTTCTGGTCCCACCTAACGCAGAGCACTGTCTTCTTTCCGAAGCGATTTGGCCATGCCGTTGATGTTGATGCTTCGTCAAGTGAAAGCCACGCCTTTTTGCGTTTAGGATTCTTTAAAAGATCCACTTCTTATCTCCCATAACAATTCGATGCAGCAAGTTCTTTCTGTAAAACCGTAAAAGCAAAATGCTCAAAATGCTCTCCACCTCAAGCAAATGACGTGCTTCAGCTGCAATTTTTTTCAAATTGAAGCAGAAAATTCGTTGTTTTGGTTCCTAGAAAAAATATTTTTGCTTTGCGATATGTGCAACAACTGTGGCTCTATTCTGGTAATTGTTACAAAATTTTGACATATTAATTTTTAACCTCCACAAAAAGATAGTGTTAGTTAGGTATTGATTTGGATATCGCTAAATTTGAATCACAATAAAAAATAGGCATTAAATCTAAAACGCGGTTAACTTCATTGTATTTATCATACGACAAAAGTTAAAAGTTTAATAACTTTTTAATGGACAAAATTTTTTTTTTCTCAAAATTTTTTTCATACTTTTCTGTAAGGCAAACGACATAACTTTTCTATTGGGAATGCAGTGTTAATTTGCCCAAAAAATAAATATTGTAGCGTAAGGCTGGTTAGTAAAGTTTGATTGCTTCTCCGAGGTGGTCTTATTGGAGAGACTTTTTAAGTGGAAATGGGTTTCTAATAAAATTAGCCGTCAAAGAACAGAGTCTTCCCTTAACCCGAGCTTGGAAGTCTTATTTTTTCACTTAAATGATTACAAAAATTCACGTGCTGTGATGTAGAACCGACTATTTTAATAATTTGATAGCTATACCATGCTACCAATTCCAATAAGAATCCTTTAGGTTTATGGGATTTTTAAAGCTCATCAAAACTAGGCCACAATACACCGAGATTTTTAAAATATTTATACTACGAAGCTAAGAAGATAAATGTATACGATACGCTTTACTAATTGTTTTTATTGTATACTTTTATGTTTATGACGTTATTTGTATTTAAAATCTGTATCTACTCGTATACTTCATAATAGAATATAAAAAGAGCAACATCACAAAAAATGTACATATGGGTATGCAAATTGCAAATCCACAAATGTTGTTCTCGTTAAAATAAAATCAATAATGTGACATCAGCACAAAATACTATAGTTTTTTTTTTCTTTGAGCAAAAAAATTAATAAAAAATCGTCCCCGCATAAATTTAATCTCAAGAATATTATTTTTCCATTTAAAAAAATATCTGGAAAATTAATTAAATCCTAGTAATATGTTTGCAAACAAATATCAAGTAATGTTTGAAATTTTCTCGGTATTTGCTATGCAGACCTACTCGGAAAGGAATAAATATTGTGCAGCTGCAGAAAAATAATATCTGTTCCAGATTAGCTGTTAAACAGATTTTATTTCTGGTACATCTAAACATCAATGGTACTACTTTTTTTTTCTAATTTTTGTCATCTTCACTTCACTTTTATAAATACGTTTTGGCCCAAATTAATTTCACCACCCTCATTGCAATACCTGCTGCGTGGATTCGTTGTATTAGTTCTTCTTTTGTTACAATTTCTTTGGACATTGTAAAAATTTGGACGTTTTGCATTTTTGGGGGTTAAAGTAAGGATAGCCGAAAAATATGCCGAAAAATGTTAGACGTTATTTTTAACTTTCTTCCAGTATTCGACGTAATACTATTCTTTCCTAGTTAAATTCGAAAATAAAGTGTTATAATGATAGCGTTTCACTGCCAAAAAATAATAGTTGTAAAATATTACTTTACGTTAACTATATTACCAACGAGATCAATGTAAATACAAGGTTCCAGTTAAATCAAGGATGTTAAATTTGAGTACACCTAATTCTGTTTTTACGCGATAGATACGTTCCGCAAAAACTCGCGCAAAAAAAAATTCGCTTAAAAACAAAATCGCGGAAAAATATTGCATTAGGGAATCCAAGTCGGTTCTACCCGAATTCGTGTAGTTGGGCAATTACGCCTTCGGGAAATGCTGCAAACAACCGAAACCGACAACCCTCCTATGCATCTTAACGAAAATGGAAAAAAATAGAAACGTATGTTTGTAAAAACCGGTGGGGTAATGGTAAAAAAACGAAACCGAAAGTCGGGTACCCGAAATTCGGGTAATTGGACTCCCTAGTCGGGTAATTGGATTCCGTAGTACATACGTTTATGTTTTTTCCATTTTCGTTCAGATGCATAGGAGGGTTGTTGGTTTCGGTTGTATGCGGCGATGCCCGATGGTTTCGGGTGTCTCTGGGGGTGAGTAATTACCCAACTACACGAAGTCGGGTAGAACCGACTTGGGTTCCCTAATTGCATTATATGGAAAGTAGGCGAATCAGAAATTATGATGACATAAGTTGATTGTTTTTTTGTGCTTAAATCACATTTTATTTCATGAAGCTAATCATATGTACATTAAATAAATTCAAAAACATTCATAATGAAAAAAATTGAAAAAAGCAAAATATCTAAGGTGTCTGTAATTCATTCAAAAGAATCAGTCCATTTAAAAAATAAATTGCCACACAATATGTAATTATTATTTGCTGTCGCTATATGATCAGAGACGCATTCGTTTGCGAAAAACTTGAACATCACTATCATCGCTCGAAATATTTTGGGTTTCATCAGTTTGCTCAATTAGTGCCAGTGGTTTCATGCGTCTAGTTACAAATTCTGAGCTTAAACGTTGAGTACCGGATATATCCTTATATGCTTCTCGGTAGCTACCCATCAATAGTTTTAGCTCACGCTGAAACTTTGCAGCTCGTTCATCAATGTGATCATACTTTTGAAAATGGTTGCTTGAATTGAAGTACAACCAACACAACTATACACACAAGTTAGTGTTTTTTTCGGATGAAAATAAGTTTGAAAGGAATGCACAAATGTGTAAGTTGGTTCAAAAAACATACAAAAATTAATTTTTGACATGGTACTTTTGCCGTACCCACACAATTGTGTTACCGGGCAGGAATAGGGATATCACATATAACAGTAGAAGAAAGCAGTATCTCTTTTCTTTTACACCTTCAACAGTAAACACTCGGAGAAAGAAAACAGTGTTTGTGACTATTGGCCTGTTTTTTTTATTGTGTCCGAGGTACCAGATAAATCAGAGAGATAATTTATCTGACAAATCTGATAATATTTTGAGACTGAAAATATGTAAAGACCACTGAATATTAGACAACCGATTGACATTTCAGCTGAAGTGATGACCTGTGAAACATCAAAATAATAAAAGCAAATTATACGAGTAATATATAAAAGTACAAATTAAAATAAAAATGGAGCAAAATATGTTTGTATTGACGGAAATAGTTAAAAGCACATAGGTACAACATTATACCATTTTGGAGATGGAACTCCGTTTTTATTTCATTTAATAAAAATAATATATTTGTTGTTGACCATTTAATTTGGGTGTCTACCACGAACAAATAATAAATTAGCGTATTAATTTTACAACTAATTTATTTATAATTATAAACTAATATAAATTACAAATTATAATTACAAATTAATTTACTAATTACCATTTTCCATAACGTCCGCCATATTTTCTGTTTAAATATTTCAAATACGTGTTTTCTCTGAACTATCTGAAAACAAATTCAGATAGAAAAATGACTATCTGAGATTGGTCAGAGAAAATAAAAAAACCAAAAAAATTTATCCGATCGATCCGATAAAATAAAAAAACGGAAAAGGCTTTCTTTTTATCTCTGTGATGTCTCCGATGTAATAAAAAAACAGGCCATATGTACATATGTATATATGCACACATTTATATGAGAAGGAAAGAAAGGAAAGGAATACATAATATCGTTTTTGGTACATAACCGATTTTTTTTTTGATCGCGCAATAACAAGTGAAATCGCGTAAAAACAGAATGACTTTTTTTTCTTGATTCGCGCTTAATCAAATTCGCGCAAAAAAAGTTCGCGCAAAAACAGAATTGGGTGTACTTATAAATATAACATGTTCATTTTTAAAATGATAATAAAAATTGCGTTCCTTGACCTTTAAATTAAAGAACGCCATTTTTATTATCATTTTAAAATCATATGTCTCAATTGAGCAATTTCGTAGATTCTCTTGATTTTTTGTTTATTTTATATAAGTTTTTATTTTTTGGAATGACAAAGTTAAAATAGCTAACTCGTGCTAAAATTCATTTAAACAAGAAAAATGTGTAATTGATATTTATTGATATGTAGTGGTTTTTAGTGGATAATGGATTCAATTTGAACAAATGCGTGATAAAAATACATACTACCTAGTAAAACTCAACCATCCTTAGCCTCAGGGCCGGCGCTAGGCCTTTTTGCCCCCCGTGCACTTTTCAAAAATGCCGCCCTAAGGAAAGGTTTGTCTTAAATAATCCGTTTCCATATCACCCCTAGGTATAGTCCTCAAAAATATATATTTAAAACATAAATAAATAGGTTAAATATTACTATCGTACTAATTCACCGTACGAATACACAACAAAATATATACAAAATATCTATAACAAAAAAATAAACTAAATATATTTGTACAAAAAGCACTAAAATTCACGGGTGCATTTAAATACATAAATCAAACAAATATTTTGTAAAAATAGATTAATTAATTAATTAAAATTTACTTTCCGTGCTTTAAGTTTGCAAAATCGTCTATCAAGTCAGTATAATCCAAGTTGCTCAGAAAATCACTTTCTAAAGATATTCTAGCTAAATCTACCTGTCTTTCTTGTCCCGTGGTACTACGTTAATAATTTTTAATAATTTTTAACTTGGAAAAGCTAGGTTCTCCAGAAGCCACTATAACTGGTATTGTCAATAAAATTCTAAGCCCTACTGCTAGATTTGGTAATATCGACTCTAATTTCTTATTAAATATAAAATCTAACGATTCTATAGGGCTTAAAAAAATTCCTGAAACTGTACTTTGAAATATTTTAATTTCGTCTAATAATTCTAATCCTGCTTTATCGGAATTTGAGTTGAAAGTTAAATGCTTTTCTAGAGAAAGGCATTTACGTAAAAGATCAGGATCATTTAATGAAACTATACAGAAATATCATGCAAAAATTTGAAAATATTATTGTGTTCCGAAATTTGTTCAAACCGTTCGCTAACAGATTGAATAGCCCTATCAAGGATTTGGAAATAAAATTCAACTTTAAACTTTCGTTCAGGATTTGATATAGTTTCGTTTCTACCTTCGTATGAAAAAAGTTGAGGTTTTTGACTGGGGCGTCTTAGAGCATCAGGGAAATGCGGTGGAACATTTAATTTTAAAGCCATTTCTTTAGCTTGAAGGATAAACCCCTGAAATTTTTCCTCATTTCTTAAATTTGTTAAAAACTGATTTGTATCCTTAATAAATTTAATAATTTTTATTAATCACTTGTTTTTTGTTTCGCAGAATATTTTGAATATTTTTCATATTAAAATAATTAATTAATATATTAATAATATATTAATTTTATTAATTTAATTATTAATAAAATAATTATTATTATTTAAATATTAATTTTTTCTAAAATACTATTCCAAATAAATAGAGAACAAATAAATTCAAATTGAATAATTTATTCCGTCCTTGTCCGTGTCGTTTCCTATTTCAAATAAATCGTCATAGATATTATCTAAACAATATATTAAAGGTTTTAAAGCTTCTATGCGACTTTCCCATCTTGTCGTACATAATGGCTTTAGAGTTAGTATTTTGACATTTTTTTTTAAATTCCCCATCTTGAAACAGAACTAGAAAAAAACACATATAAACATTGGATACTATCAAAAAAATTTACAGCTTGAAATGAACATTGAACTGAATCCAAAAGAACTAGGTTAGCTGAATGTGAAGCACAGGGCACAAAAAATGCTCTAGGTTCTAAATGCTTAATTTGAGCTTGCATTCCAATGTTTTTTCCCTTCATATTCGAGCCATTATCATAGCCTTGCCCTCTGCAGTCACTAATTGAAAATCTTAGAGAAGTTAGTCGGTCTAAAACTAAATCAGTCAAGCCCTTACCCGTTGTGTCTGTAGGTTTTAAAAAACCCATAAAAAGCTCCATAATTTCAAAATTATTTTGATTTCTATGAACAACTCTAATAATGAGTGATAATTGTTCATTGCGACTCTGATCTGGAGTACAATCCACAATTATCGAAAAATATTTTGCTCCTTTTATGATGTTATTTATTTTTTTTTCAATAACATTAGAAACGATCGAAATAAGCACATTTTGAATGCTTTTATGCAAATATCTGTTTTGCGTCTCACCGTTAGTTATGCGCCGTAGGTGTTCTGAAAGAACAACGTCAAATTCAGCTATAGCTTCCACTAACTTTAGAAATTTACCATTATTTTTCTCGTATAATCTGCCTGACCCACCCTTGAATGCCAAAGATTGCACTGAAAGGAATTTAATGAGAATAATAAGTCGTTTCAACACATCTCTCCAATGTTGAACTTCTTTGCACATTGTATTTTGAAAAGTGCTATCAATTGTGGAGTTTTTCGAAAGTCTTAGTTCAACTTCCTTCCATTTTTTAGAATTCTCTATGGGAATGACCTGTTCATGTTCTTTAAGAACAGTAGCTATATGATTCCATTTGTTGAATCCTATACTACTAATTGGAATAAGAGAATTTTTCTTAAATAACCTACAACAAAAACAAAAAATGGAATCACTTGAAACTGAGTACACTAACCACGATCGTACAACTGTTCCCCATTTGACAAAATCCTTGTAAAATGTTTGTTATTATTCCTACCGGACGTCACAGGATAACAAATTTCTTTGATTTATTTGCCTTTTTCAACAAGGTAGGTTAAAATTCTATCATTTAAATCTCGCCAGACTGCCGGATCATCTAAATCTAATTTTGGACTAATTGGCATTTTTTCTGAAATCGTTTCAGAAAATGAAACCTCATCAGCGTCTTCTGATCTACCTAACACAGATCTATCATCACAACTTGAATTATTTTGTGGATCATCAATAACATTGATACTTTCAATGACATTGGCAGTGTTGATTTGGGTAGCTATATTGTTTGTTGCTGTATGTTTGCGTTTCCTGCTTTAAAAAATTTATTTAGAGCATTTTGTTGTTTTTGACCCTTTTTCTATATTGAATACTCTTTATTCGCTCTCCATTATTAGGCATATTATTTTTTAATTATCTATGTATGCGTAAAATTATGTTCATTCAAAATCCACGCAAGTGTATAAATACAAGTCGTTGCACTTGCGCACAGAATAAAAATACTGTTATTGAGCGAGATGCTTTTATATAAGGAATGGTGGGGAATTTTTATTGATATTTTTTCTTTACATATGACCAACGTTAAAATTTTGTGCTGTAAATGAAAATATTTTTGTGTATATGGTAATGTAATGACTGTAAAGTTGTTCTGCAAATTTAAATAGAGTTGTGCAATATAGTAAACTGTAATTTAAAATTAAATATTTTCTAATAAATAAATTTTTTTAAAAATATATTCGCGAACTGAAATGTTTGCGCCGCGGCAAGCTGTTCATACTGTTCTATGTGAGGGCCGGCCCTGCTCACCCTAATTCAAATACAGTTACGTCGATTATAGAATCCGCGGAAGTAAATCATATGCAGTGTTTAAAATGCATATAAAAAAAATAACCTGGAAATAATTTCCACACAAATCAATTTTTATGATTCCCCACACAAACATAATAAAATATTTGCGGATCTAATCACAGACACCTATATTTCAAGTCGTAATAAGGAAAATGATAAAATAATCCCAACATTTTGTGTCCCGGCTATTATTTTTAGATTAAAATGAATAAAAGCACGGAATAGAGAAAACTGGCATCCTACAAAATATTAAGATGTGTGTTTTGAACATTTCCTTTCGGAAGATGTCCAAAGAAATTTAGAAATAAAGATGGAGGACACTGATTATAAATTATCCGGTTCGAAATTAATAAATGGGGCTGTGAAGACCAATTATACGTTTAAGATTAAAAATGACGTTTTGAAATAGTATCACACTTCCATTCAAAAAAATTCTTTAGTATTTTGATGACGTTATCGAAAAAGTCTGCAATTTTAAAATAAGAACTGTGATAAAGAGTAATTTAAAAGTTAATATTTTTTACTTTTTACACTATTTGTCGTAGGCACTTGGCGAAACACACATACACTTAATAAACACTTGTTTTTTATTGTGCAGAAAAAGAAATAAAAAACAAGTGTTTAATAAAATGTGTTTATTACGTGCTAATATTTTTGGTTGATGAAATTTCTGTGTGCAAAAAGGACTTTCAATAGGTGCTTCCAAATACGCATAAAATTACACTCTGGCCGCAGTTGGAAAATTTTTTTGGTAAGATACAAAAATTTGTCAAATATTGATTCAAAAAGTGTTTTTGATGCTATTGGAAAATGCTTTAATAAATTTAAATGCGACTTTAAATGAACTTACTTTTTTAACTAATCAATTTAATCGCTACTCGAAGAATTCGATCATTTTTGCCCATCTTTTGCATTCACAATCAAGCGCTGCAAATAATATAATTCGACAGTATTTAAACTTACGGCATCCCGAACACATTCGACATTTCTGCTTCTTTAAACATCTCGCCTAATAGTGAAATTTCAAATAATAATTATCTCAAAAAAATTGTTTCTACATTAATTGATAGGGGAATAAAGACATCTTGATGATTGATGAAATATATATAAAATCAGGAATTGATTATAAAGCTGGCAATATAAAAGGTTTTGCTCAAATATCGGCAGAAATTTTAGCGAAAACAGTTCAAACTTTTATGATTGTCTCAGCTTTTGGAAACTTTAAGGAAGTTGTAAAATCGGCTCCAGTTAAAGACTATACTGGCAAAGAACTTTATAGCTTTACAAAAAATATTCTTACATATTTGCACAGTATTGGGCTAGAAGTATTTGTTATTATGACTGATAGTTGTAATCGACGGATGTTCGAACTTTCTACTTCAACAGGCGATTTTTCATTTCCTCAATTTTTCATTTTTCTCAATTTTAAAAATATCCGAAACAATTAGTTGAACGTTAAAAATTTCGATTTTCCATTCGTTTATCCAGGTTTTGAAATGCGCGAAATCAAATATGCTCACTTTGATAATATTTTCGACAATAGTACAATTGCAGCTCTTAGGCCAAATAATAAGGCCAAATAACAAACAGCAAATTTTTTAGAATTACTTCGAAAGTGGTGGGATATAGTAAACGTAAAATTTAAATTCAAAGGTATCGCAAAACGTAATGACAACTGCGTGAACAAATTTTCTCCCCTAATGACGATAGACTTCTATTTTTGCAAAAATTTACTGATTGGCTAACAGACTGGCACAATAGAAGCGTATCTATAAGCCTAATCTATCTACTCAGCAAGTTTCGTAAAGTTCTAATGAATTCTACAATTCTATTATCAAGGAAATCGATGCCAAAATCCTGCAACTCCGTTTAGTATTACGTGCTAACCGAACGGCTTAAAAAATTATGGAGTGGTATGCACTCCAGGCACCAATAGGGTAGGTAGAATTCATTAGAACTTTATGAAACCTACTTAACATCCGGCGAGTTAATTTTTGGCGATAATTTATTGTCCCTAACTCGTTATTTTATTCAAATTTTTTTTCTGCTTTTTGCTTCGTCAGTTTTTCCAATTTGGAATCAATATATTTGAAATAAGGTTAAATTTTATTTATAGGCAACCAGTTAGGTACAGTAACCAACGAAAAAAAATATTTGGTTTTTAGGATAAATTTAGTATACATAAAATCTGATTGATGATGATCATCGCTGTATTATATTTTAGTAACATAATGGCCGCCATCGGAATTCAACGCTTCAATTGTATGTGAGTCGACGAATTTAATTTGTTATAATTTATAAATTTGTATATTTAAATTGTTTTGTTAAATTATTAATTTAATTATTTGTTAAAATCTTTCTTTTTATAATTTACCATAATTTAATCATTTTCTTGTTGTTCTAAGCTTTTAAATATTTATTATGTTTTTTTTGTAATTTAGTAATAATATTTTTGTTTTATTATATTTAATAACAATTTACAAATTTTCATTTAGTATTTAGATAGAAAATACGCATGAATAAGTTAGAATTTGATACTTATTACATAAATTGTTATGACTTGCTTTAATTTCGTTCATTCGATTAATTAAATTTAAAATTATGTCAATAAAAATCATTATACTAAACTATCAGCATAAAATTTTGGCGTTTGATAAATAATGTGGATTAAGTTGAAAATGGCGTAAGGTAAAAAGACATGGGAACTTAGACTGGTGTAGGTGTGGTGTGTAGGTTAGGATTATTGCAAGTTTTCTTTACCTTACTTAATTCTTTTTGCTATGCGGTTTTTGTAAGCATCGATATCGTTAGACCCACCCCAGGCTGAGCAGCTGCCAGAAAAACCGAAAAAATTGCAAAAAATGTGTTGATGACAAATTTCTTTAACAACTAGTCCTCTTGACGGAGGCTTGTTCGTTACAGGGCCGACATGCGGTTCCTCGACACATTCGGTCCTTCGACATTAGGCCCTTTGACAGAAGGCCAATGTTGATTGGCAAAGGGCCGAATGTCGGAGGGCCGAATGCGTCGAAAGGCCGAATGGGTCAAAGAACGAATATGTCGATGGGCCATTTTTTGTTTATCTTTTTTTTTTTTTGTTTATAGAAATATATATTATTTTTAATTTTTTTTATTTATTGTACCGTATACCTATTATCTGAAGACCGAATTATCAAAATCCCTTGGCGGCAAAACTCGTACTTTTTTTTTTTAAAATATTATATATTAAATTTTGTTTTTTTATAAATAAATAAACAAAATTTAATATTTAATATTTTTTATACCTACCTACTAGAGTAGTTGTAATTAATAAATTCTATATAAACCGCCCAACGTGCGGCACGCAGTGCATGTTTGCTGATCCCGGCACCTATGCCCAGAAGTTCAAATCTAAAGCCCCTCGGATGGCTAAGCGGGAGGAGTGAGGAGCGCAGCGGCCTTTCGCGTGCCCGTGAGAGTTATGGAAGCCGTCAACCTCTAAAATTATTGCATTTTAAAATGCCGGGATTTTGTTTTCGGAATTTTGAAAATCGGGCAAACGACCTCAACAACAAATTTAAAAAATTATATTTCTAAATATATTTCTTCGACCCATTCGGCCCTTCGACATTCGGCCCTTCGACATTCGGCCCTTCGACATTCGGCCCTTTGATACATTCGGCCCTTCAACACATTCGGCCCTTCGACATTCGGCCCTTCGAAATTCAGGCCTTCGACACATTCGGCCCTTCTACATTCGGCTCTTTGACATTCGGCCCTTCGGCCGTGAATGAAATTAATATACTTGTGACTTTTGTCATTTCAGACTGGCGTTTAGATACTGTAGTTAATTTAGTTTATTAACTGTTCTTCTAGCTGCACAATAGGGTTCTGGAATGAAAAATAGAGCAGATATTAAGTCAGCCAATGCTAAAATATTTATGTTTTATGGTGTAAATGACGACATTATGGCTGATAATTGGTTTTGCTCAAGGGCAATATATCAAAAGTTTACATCTCATTTGATCAAAAGCATTTCCCAACAAATTTACCATAAAATATAATGAAAAATTGAAAAACGTGTACCCTAAACGGTAAAATATTGTAATATACTACTACCAGTGGCACTATTTTGGTAGTTCCACGGAAATATGGAATTGGGGAAATAATTTATTTATAATTCCTGTTCAAATATTTTTTCCTGGCCTCCTGTGGCACTATTCCCGCTTTCCCTGGGAATTGGGAACTGGTCTACTGTTGGAATTAGTTCGCCTTAAATATTTTAGAAACCAGGTTGATTAGAAAACTTTTATTCCATACAATTTTTATACAATAAATCGGCCATCTCTGTCTTAGTTTACGTTGGAGCTGAAATGACTCTCACACATAGATTCCTCTGGAGATAGTATTGATTTCACGTTCGAGATAGATTCTAAATCCCATTTCTGTTTCTGTAATACCACATTTTTGAACATAATTCCATCGTCATTACTCATTCTAACAAACTGAAGAAAAAATCTGTTCCGATCAAAACATATATACGTGCGGATCGATAAAAGTGAGCATCGGTTAATTGAATTTTTGGCCTTGATTGGAATACAATACCCTCGATGGAATGAGACTGTAATTTGTTTAAGAATTTTTTCGGCTTTTCGGACAAAATATTATTTTAATGGACACCCATACAATGTTTACGACTATTTTAGCCGCAGAAAACAAAGAGGCCATTTATTAACAATATTTCTACCACAAAAGTAGAAAAAATGCACTCCCCTCCCCCAAACCTTTAACCCCAGGGCATACTTGTGTACACGATTATAAAATTGGACGATTATAAAATTCTTCTTAATTATATGTGTTGGCTTGTTACACATACATAGTGAGAATTCCCTGTGGTTTCTGATTTAGTGATATATAATTCGCTAAATCGATATGTTCTTGTTTTGTATTATCGGTACAAAGCAAGAGTTGGATTTTTGCAGTTTGGTCGTTGCAACCTGATGAGTAGACCAACTTTTTATCAGTACGAAACCAAGCTGCCAAGAAGCTACCTAAGGGAGTTCTCATTTTTGCAAGGGTTTGTGTTCTTTGAGAAGTTTAATCAAAGCCGTTGGGAGAATCGACGATTTTACAGCGTTTGGTTTGGAACAATGAATGGACAAAGTTGCTTCTTTTTGTACTTAACGGGTTTGATTTGAGATCCGATGACTGGCTATCCTGTGCGTGATGGAGGGTACGTATGAAGCTTTCTATAACCAAATTGGCATCAACGCTTCGATGAGCATTTCTCAATTAAATGTCTTCGACTCAAACAGTTAAAGTATCTAAGACCCGTCTTTGCCCAGTTTTTGCGTTGCTCGACGTCCATTTGGTTCAATTTCTGGCATGAAATTAACGAATGATCGACTTCCGCTGATCTAGAGAATTTTCAGTTTTCAAATTTTATGGATTTTCTAACAAGGCAAATAGACACATAACAACCAACTAACAAACAACCAGCATGTCATTCGCCTTGCTATAAAATCCATAAAATTTGAAGATTTTCTAAATCAGTGCTTTGGATTTGTCATCAAATTTGTGTACCAACATAAAGATGAGCCTGTGATCTCATGTTTCTCCATTTTCGCCTAACGATTTTAGAGTTTAGACCACGGACGAGTTCATCAGACTTGTAGCACTATTAATTGATGGTTGCTCTATGTCAATGCTTTTAATTTGTTTAGAGCACCGATGTAGTTGCCCTCCGTTATAAAACGGGTTTTTTTAGAGCTTCAGACCTCTTAAAGTTGGCAACACTGTTTTGTTTGACAAACGATTTGCCAGCTGACATTTGCTTTGTCATTAGTTTGATTTACCATTTCATAATGAATAGATTTAGCCTAAAGCAACAAAAATTTGGCCAATGGGCTGAAGCATTGATATTGATGTTGATTTTCCACACAAAATTTTGTTCAGCAATGAAGCTCACTTTTGGTTGAATGGTGCTACACAACAAGTGGTAAAAAGATTGTCATTCTCGGTAGTCCCCAGAAAATGGGGGTATTTGAATTTTCGGAAATTTAATTTCGTGGTGATGACCTGAGTTGACCATGTTGAATGATACCACCGGCGATTTGTTGCCCACAGCTATCGACTTCCTGTTAAGGCCCGTCACGGCTATATAATAATTTTCCGGTCTGATTCTCCTTCGGGATCGAGATCAATAATTTTATTTTCAATACTTCTAAATTCGTACATTAATTGTTCCACGCGAGCGAGACGATTTCTATACTCTTCAATTGAAGTTTCATCGTGAGGGGCTGTAATAAAATTTATAATGTTCGTAAGTCTGCCTTTGTTAGTCGCGCATTGTTTTTTGAGAGCCGATATATCCCGCATTGCAATTATATATTTATTTGTTCTCTAATCACTTTACTTAATTATTAAAATAAAAATTTTGTACGTGTGGATGGTGCAACTCGTTGATAATTTTCGCGCACTGGATACCCATGCAGTGTTGCTTAATATTGTCGCTCGAAATGCGAGCGCACTGGAAACCACTAGGTGTCAATGATTTTTTCGCTCGAAATGCACTGGAAAACCACGCGGCATAGAGAAAAGTAATATAAACAGAGGTAAAGCTGCATACAAAATTTTGAAACAACTTTTTTAGATTGTAACCCCAAAATACAAACTCGTTTTACGACTTACATAACAAACATAGAATATCCAACTCTTCGAATATTCATTTAGCGTTTTTTTGACTTTTCATTTGTTTTTGTTTCAATTTTTTTTCGTTCAGATTAAAACCGTAATTTTAAATTTGGTCAACATAAAACCGGATCGTGACCCCATATTTTACTATGAAAATATGCGTAAACATTTTGTATGCAGCTTTACTTCTGTTTATATTTTTTTTTCTGTGCACGCGGTGTGTTTGATGGATGTTGATAAATACTTAATGGCTTCGATAAAGCTCTAGTTTGGAGCACTGTTAGTTGCCATTCGGCTCGAAGAACCAATTTGTGTACTGGAAGTGACTTCGCCGTAGCTTTTTAAAATTTTGCAGAATCCGGTAAGTCCAATTTTTCGATTTATAAATTAAGTGTGCTGTATTCTAGATGTATATACATTTGGCGTAATATAAAGTCGGGTGTTGGCCACAACATATTTCAGTCACAAATTTCAGTTGTCTTAGTACAGCATAAACAATTATAAAAAATGGAAAAAGGACAATGAATGGAACATTTAAATTAATCGTAACGTAATTTGAAACTGATCGAACTAAGATAGAAAAATACAACATACTCTTGATTTCGTCGCAGATATGCGTCATGATGATTAATTGGAAGATATTCAACATTTTTTGTGGATCTTCGTTCTTATTGAAAATTTCCCAGTAAACCGGGGCTCTGCCTTTTTAAACCCCATCTAAAGGTTTTGGCATAAATGATGATTGAAAAAATCAAAAAAAAAACCCGTGTAGCACCTCATCGCAAGAAACTCATACACTTTATGACAAATTTTGATAGGTAATCGTTAAGTCAGGATTGGTCAACACAATTTGGCGTTTGGTCACCAATGGGTAATTTTATTTTGCAAAAAAACAAAGGCAAAATTGTAGTAATTCAACAAAATCAGGTTCGTTGCTTATTTCATTTTAGAAAATTAATAATAAATTCAAATCTCCAAAACAGATCGCATAGCTAACAATACTTTAGATAAACAATTAAATTTTTTGGTTATTCATAACTCGTTGAGGATTGTTCACTAGTTCCATTCGGGTCATCCCTACTTATTGATGTATTGCGAAAATTCGTTAAAACTCACCATTTTCATATGATTCGAAGTGTACAAGGCTGGGAACTTGGCCAATACTAATAATTTTATAAATTCAATGTTTAGGTTTGTTTGAATCGCTGCATTTATAAAATTATTAGCATCGGTCATTTCAGGTCTTCATCGGTCTTCCAGACCCGAACACTTCAAATCGTGCGGAAATGATGAGTTATTAACAAATTTTCGCAATAAATCAAGTATAGGGATGGCCAACGAAATATGAAGAATCAAAAAGTTGAATTGGTTATATCTTAGGTCTTCCACTTAAGCTAGAATTCTTTGAAAAACAGATAAATTTTTATCACAATGGTTTATTCCAATTGGATTTTTTTATTAATTTTGTAAAATGAAATTCCCAAATAAGCGACGAACCTGTATGTCGATTTTGTCTCGTGAGTTACTCATTTAAAATGAGTGAAACAAAAAAAATCGCATACGTACACAGTGTATAATACACAATCATGTCGTTGTATTTGTATTTTACTTTTGCTAGGATTTGTGTCATTTGTATGATGAACAGTATCAAAAGAACGCGATCCGGGCGAATCGGTTTAATTTTTACGGTGCTTATTCCTTTATTACCCCCCCCCCCCCTCCCCCCAGCACATTACGTCTGCTCTCGACCTGTGAAGTCTCATTATTTAACATGCTAATATATTTTATATTTTTTTTTGATCATAAATTAATTTTATATGTTTTAATAAACTATCTGTTTTTCAGAGAATTCCAAGAATTTTAAAAAATAAAATTATTTTAAAATTCATAAATTTTAAAAATAAAATATTAACTATAAAAAAAAATCGAAAATACATATACAACACAAAAATATGTCGTTTACAATAGTTAACCCTTTGAGTGCCAAAAAGCGTGATCGTGCTCTTCAATACACTAGCCGAAATCATGTTGGCACGTGAAGAATGACACGCGACTTCCATAAGCAGTAAAACAATCATTCGCACGAAACTAACACAATCACAAATGCTACTACTATATCTTCCCGCTTACACTCATTTCGTTTTACACATTTCGAGACAAAATCGATATACTGATTTTGTTGAATTGCGACAATTTGGTTTTACTTTTTTGCAAAAAAAAATGATCCATTGGTGACCAAACGCGAACATTTGGTGACCAAGCCTGACCTAACGATTACCTAACGAAAATTAATGAAAACGGTATGATTTTCTACCAATGATGTGCTAACCCAGGACTTTATTTTTTTAATTTTTCATTATTATTTACCGTTTTGTAAGTGGCCAAACGATAAAAACTATTCCTGACCAATCCTGTTCAAGTGGATTTAATCATCATTTTTGTCAAAACCTTTTGATGGGGCGCTAAAAAGGCGGAGTCATAAACTAGAATATATTGTTTTTAAGGTTAAATTTTAATTTTTTTTTAATTGCATGACATTGCGAGTTTATTAAACACTGATAGTAAGCGATTAAACCCTAAATAGCAATTCAGCCCTTTCTTGAGAGTCCTAGCTCTCGAACCTTTACAGTTGTTTACGTATAGGAAGTACAAATGTTCTAGTTAAAATTACCAAACAAGACGCTGCTTACGGATCTTGATCTTTGACTCCCAGTGAACCTTTCCACACCTCAAAAAACTATTACAAACATAATTAAGGTAGAATTGGTGACAAAATATTATTTATATATGTATGACCATAACCATACCAAAGTTAAGGGTTATCAAATATTTAAATATATACATATGTGTACACCGTTATGATTGCTAATGTGTAATTATACGGTATCCCTTAAAATAAATAAAATCTAATACACATTAAGCCTATGTAAAGTATAATAAATAATCCGTATATCCATTTTGTACTCGTACTCGTACACATTCTCTAACCCTTGCGTGCGTCAAAATAAAATCAATTTCATTTGTAGACATTTCATAATAAATTGTTATTTAATTACCATGCTTTTGGGTATGTGTTGCGTTGTTGCTGTTTGTAGATTTTAATTAAAATTGATTAATTCGAATACTAAATGGTATTAATGGAAATTGATAGGAAAATTTATTAAACTTTCCTTTCTGTTTCTCGAATATGTATAAATTATGGTTTTTCCAATGTGTGCAGTGTGGTGCGGCATATGTTCTAAATTAAGTTAAAATTTACATTTTTTTCTATTTCCACTCGTTTACCCGAGCAATATACAACACACTTGTGGATTCCCATTAATTTTATTTTATTTATTAGAGTGTTAGGAGGTGGAGGTAGCGGTTCAATTTTATCACTATTTCTTAATTGCCAACGGCGACACCCGTTGACATAATTATTACAGAAGAATGTAATTGGTATTTACCGAGATTTCAAATTGTTGTTTAATAATTTTGTGTTTTGTGGAAAGGGACGTAATTGGGTGAATTAAAAAACTTCTCTTCATCTGCCATATTGAATATGGTACCAAGCAATACATCTACAGACAGTTGTTGAAGAGATCAAAAGATGAAACGCAAAGGCGAATTTAATTAATCACTCTGCAATTTATTTAATCGAACAAGATATTTTCGATTAATAGATCTGTACACTTCGATATTTTTCTCTTTCTTCTCGCAATAAATACGCGGTGATGGCTCAACTAGCAACATGTCGTCAAAATATGGGTCTGCTAATTATGCATTTTCCGATAACGGCATACTATTTTCTTCTTGAATATTCTAATATATGTTTTAAGATTTGGTCGATCGAAATTCGATTTGGGCGATTGCAAAGTTTCTGATAGAGATCTATTTAACTCTTGCGATGGAAATGGAACTGAATTTAAAACATATATTTCGTCAGAAATACTCTCCTGTACATTTATGTTATTTACACCTACCGGAAATAACGGCATTTGAGAAACAGTACTCATAACACTTTGCCATTCCAGATGAAGAAGACATAATGTAAGGACTGCGGTCAGTTAAAGCTTCCGTTTAACAAAGCAACTGCTGTCAAAATGGTTAGACCGACCAAAAACAATGTTTTAACCAAAGTTCATGGCTTAAATAATTAGTAGGTTATAAATCTTTCTTTATCACCAGACATAAGCCGGTAGTCCAGCCAATAAATAGTTTCTGAGTTTGAAGGTTATATCTCAGCGCTACCGCATCGTATTACTAGGATGGCGGTTGATAACGATTACACAAATTAAGTAAAATTCTGTTACAACTGTTTCAATTAATCGTACAAAGTCATTTTACCGAACTAATCCTGATTGCAAGAAAAATTAACTCTCAATAAGTAAAATATAAAATGTAATCATCAATATGATCAAACAAGTATACAACCTTTTTTTTTACCGAATTAATTCGCTTGCAAGAGAAATAAATTCTGCGAAAAAATTAATTCGAACTGAATTTAAATTTAAACACGATCATGAACATTTTTTGTCACCGTATACTAACTCTATACAGGGTAAGTTTTTCGAATTGTTGATGGTGCACTATTCTATAAAAGTGAAATTGCGTGCGCACCCACCAGAAAATTAATTTACATAAACCAAAAGTTCTTTTGTTTACCTTTCTTTTTTAATACGATCTAGAAGAGTGTGCCTTTTCTATAAAACCATTTTTATAAGTTTCAATATCTTCTGTCAAATAAAAACTTTGGTGCTGTAGACTTTTTCTGTTTCTCAAAATTTGTTATTGATGTTTAAGTGACGCCAGCGGGAAAAGAATGTGCTACAGAAAGTTGTCCCACTATCAAAAATATATGCGACACTAATACCTGTGACAGACTTGCGATTTAACTCGTTTAGCTGACCCAACTAGCAAAACCGGTTCATTTGCACACAAAATTTTACGGGCATAGTAATATTTTGCTTTCAATAAGCACACTCGGTGACTGTGGTAACAAAATGTTATCTTGCAAATGCATAAGGTGTGTTAAGTCGCAAGGCGCACACATTTAGTATTGCTAAATCAGCACGTATATTGTCGCATCGCAACCAAAATGTACGGTTACATCGTCACCAAGAAGCGTACTTTTGGTAACCTATCAAAAAGTTATACTGAAATAGAACCATAAGATTACAATTTGGTTGGGACTTCGCAGAAAATAATCCCTTATGGAAATTATATATCAAATAAAGAGTTATGCACGAACATTACACACTTTCTTACCAAAATGTAATCATATCATTACAGCTGTCAATTTGTGCAAGACTAGCTAAAAAAAACTGCGAAAAACTGTTATCAAAAAATTTAAAATGGTAAAAGTAGTGAAACGATTTAAGTCTACGAACAAATACTACAGAAAAGGAAAACAGCAATTGAGTATTCAAAGAGGAATGTATTTAAAGCGAATGCAACAGGATGATAATTGTTGTATATCCATAAAAGAAAACTCAGTTCATGGCATGAATCGCACTTTTCCACAAAAAACGCAAACAGTACAAAATGCTAGCTTCGAAAATGCACTAAACGATGGCAATGCCGCGAACGATTTCTTTCTCGATATAAATGCAAAAAGTCATCAATTTGAATTTAGTCAACGATCGGATCTCTTTGCAGAAGGAAAAAGTTTTTCAATTGCGGAAGAACTGAGAAAGTGGGCGTTCACATATCGCATAACTCACATTTCATTAAACGCTGTGTTAGAAATATTGAGAACATTCAGGTTTTCATGGTTGCCACGGGATAGCTGCAGTTTGTTGAAAACACAAAGATCAATTCAAATTCAAGAAATGCGGTTATTTTTGCAAAATAGCCACCCTATGCACACAATACAGTATTATTTAGTATTATTTATGATAATTTGCAACTGAAATGTGTGCATCTGGTAGTAAAAAGATCATTACGTAAAACTGTCATCATAAGCACACATAACAGTACCATTTTGTATTATTTTTGAAAATTTATCACCGAAATGTGTGCACAACGTAGTAAAAAAAGAAAAATGTTTCTTATTACAAAATTGTCACCTATAATGTGTGTATTACAGTATCATTTTATCAAATAAAAAACCTCTTAACGAGGTAAATGTTCGAGTGACGAAAGCCGAATTCAATTCACAAAATTTCTGATATCAAATTTGTGCCGAAAAAAACAATTGTATTCGATTTGTCAACGATTTTTCGGAATGTTAGTGCATTCAGCGCGTTGTTGTTTAACATTCAAAAAACCGTTGACAAGTTGTTGTTTTTGACAGCTAGAAAGAAAAATGTAAACAAACGCGCCGAACGCACTAACATTCCGAAAAATCGTTGACAAATCGAATACAATTGTTTTTTTCGGCACAAATTTGATATCAGAAATTTTGTGAATTGAATTCGGCTTTCGTCACTCGAACATTTACCTCGTTAAGAGGTTTTTTATTTGATATCAATGATTTTGGCAAGGCAAATTAAAAATGAATTGATGAATCGTTTTGACTTCGACTTTGAGTTCACACACATACGATAGCACACAAGTGGCCGCTACGTGTTATTGTGCCTCATACACAGATGCGCGGCATTGAAATGACCAAAACGAACAACAAAGCCATGCTAGATAGTTGTATTAGAATATATGTGTACATCGTATGTGGGCACTAGTTTAATAAGTAGTGGTACGAACGAAAAAAATTAACATGGGATTGTTAGTGTAACCAATACAATCTTCTGTAGTTTGTTGAATATTGGCATCTGCGTTTCAGACTTTGTTCAGAGCTTAATTGTTTTTCGTTTCGCGAAAAACGAATTACGCATACTCTCACACAGCTGCCGGCTGTGTGTTACGGAGTGTGCATGATTCGTTCTTCTTCTTTCGATATTCGTCACACCAGTGGCCTGCATCTGTGTATGAGGCACAATAGAACGTAAAACAATAGAACGAAATTATTTCTATTGACAAATGGTTCAATACGATTTATGATTGGAAAGTGAGCAGATGATGGCGTAATCTCACCATGCTGTTGGCCTCGAAATAGTAAAGACTTATATTATCTTTTTTATGTTGAAAAGTAGGGTCAGGTCTCATCATTAGGTTCAGGTAGGTAGTTTTTTTATTATGTTCAGCACAATAACCTTTATTTTGCATGCAATTTTTCAATTTGCATGCAATTTTTCAATCTTCATTTTGTAGTCTTTTAGTAGATTTTATTTCAGAATACTTTACCACATGCCACAAACAGGTCATGCCGGGTGTGATCTTATTACACACCCGGTTCTCGTATGCTATCGGCTGAACATTTGTAGTTTAGTTTTTAGTGTATGATACAGAGTAGTAAAAATTTAAACCAGATGCATGTGTTTTTGGTAGAAATTCGATTGAGTAATTCAATAATTTTTTTTGCATGTATCTTGCTGTTTTGTCACTAACTGCATGCGGCTACCATTCATTCCTTAAACAATACAATAAAATATACATATTTTAGTGTGTTAGTTGGAAATAAAAGTTAATGGTAGTTAGCCTCTCGCTGATATTCCATCTTCATGCGATGGGAGGGGAGATAAGATCTATTTTTTTAAAGAAATCATCATAATGATAAAAAAGTATCGATTTTATGCAAGGAGACTCAAATGTTCAATGTTTTTGGTGATTTTTTCGATCATATCAATTTGTCAGTTTTTTCATTTTTTTTGTTATGAAAAAAGAGTCACTGGTAAAAATTCTCTTAGCAATGATAATAATATGATGTATTTATATTTCGTCGGCTCAGTATTATCTTGTCGTAAGCACCAAAATGTCGTTTTTCAGTTTTTTATACTAGTATTTTTAGTTTTTCTTCCTCTTTCTAAATCTACAATCCATTTTATCCTAGGTTATATGGTTTCTGAATTACAGAGAATTTATTTATCGTAAATCCACACAACATCATAAACTTTATATTTGTATCGTATGTCACAAATTCTGGAGATACGACAAAGTCGCTAACACACATTTATAATACAAATATCGTATGTCCAGCATAAACAAATATTTTGATATACGTCCAATTTTTTTCTGTCACAAAATAAACCAATAAGATCACAGTACTCCACCACGTGAGCGGAATATATATAAAGGTTAATCGCAATTTTAATTCAGTATCCTGGTTATTATTGAATGGTGCAAATCGCGGTTATTTTTTATTTCCTATTGTTTATTTTGAATTTTTTTTTAATATGTTATTTTATTTTGACACTACTGAATATTTGTTTTTGAAAATAAAAGATACATTCAGACGATGTTTACGAATGTTTTAGTTGCTTTCTAATTTGTACCATTAACAGTCAAACGTTCATTTTTATAAAATAATCTTACGTCTCCTAAGATTTTTACAAATTTTATCGTAAGTCCATAAATTTTAATGTGATTTATGTATTTGTTAGTCAGAAGGTGTTTGTCGTATGAGCAAATTTTTTATCGTAAGTCCATTGTTTGGTACAACTTCGAAAATTATACGACAAATTGGAAAACTGTTCGTGATTTTCCGGAAAAACTAGTGGATTTATCTAAAGTATAGGAAGTGGTAATCAATATATGGTATGATAGGTTTGGAATTATTCTATTAAATTAAACACTTCTCGATGTTATACTATCTAAATAAGCTTTCAAACTTAAAACTCAATTTCCCAAAAATGACATATTTGGACTTACGACAAGATAATACTGAGGCGACGATTTGTTTCATTGTAATACGTTGATTCACTATCATTATGAACCGCAACGGACCGATATTAGGGTGCATTTGAGCCAAAAAATGAAATTTTGCAAAAAATTAAGGTGGCTTTTAAGTTATGGAGGTCAATATCTAAAATATACGAGTTTTCTGGGACAAACGGTTGATGTCATATTGTAGGTGAGATTTGTGGCTAACAATCCTGAAAATATGAACCAAAAGTCTTGGGCTCATTTTTTAGCAATTCGGCCTAATGTGGCCGGCCGATTTCGCATTTTTCAGTTTTTTGGCCAAAATGACCCTCCAACTTAATTTTTTGAATTCTTTTTTTTTTGCTATTTGATAGCTGGCGTCAATACCTTTCCAACGATATGCATATGTCCAGGGTATGTCGAATAGATTCAGCACTGTGGACGTGGCAAAATTGCCAAAAATGGCCGTTCAGAGGCCGGCCGCGGCCAACATGGCGACCAAATCAAAAAGTTGTAGAACAAAAGTTGCTTAGTTTTTTAAGTACTACAACCCCTGAAAATATGAGATCAAATAAAAGAGGTACGGACAAACAAACATATATACCAAAGCAAGATTATTTGGTGACGTCATAGAAAAATTTAAAATTGTCATAACTTTGGTCAAAATCATCCGTTTTAGACATTTGAGGTGTCGTTGAATTGGTATTGACGTCTACAATCTTAATTTGCCAGTTATAAAATAATTGAGGCATTTTTTGGGGCAGTTATACGCGAAAAACTGATTTTTTGGGGCAATTTTTGGAAGGTCATATCTCCACTCAATGTTAGTAGAAATTCATGCTTTTATACATTATTTAGGTTTATTTTTCAAGACCTTTCCAATGGTATATAACATGACCCTGGCGGCCTCAAAGTGAAAAAGTTCGAAACTTGCTGTATAATATACTTCGTTCGACTTCCAGCACAGTAGGTGCTTTCGTCACTCGTTTGGACTGCCGCCCAAAGTGATATACGTTTTGAAAATTAGTATCGAAATATATGCATAATAGAGAAAAAATCTCTTTATGCAAAATTGTCTCCTTAAGCACACATTACAGTATTATTTCATGTTCTTAGCTAAAATTGCTACTAAAGCACATAACACGGTCTCATTTTGTACGTTTTTGAAAGTTTGCCTGCAAAATGCGTGCATAAAAAAACGATGCGGTATCGCCATTTTATTGTGTTGCTTAAGCCATTTTTTCATATATGCACGAGAAATCGAGAGCATAAAAAAAGAAAATTTGACTAAAATTTTTTTTTATTATTTTTAAATAATTTCCAATTTTTAATCGCTTCATTTTTTTAGGGGTGTAACGTTTACTTTCACCATAAATCCGAAATCGCATGTGTTTTATGTATTTCAAATAAGCTAAATTTATATTATATAAATATTCTAATTACAAAAAAAAAATATAACATTGATTGTTAACATTCATATTATTTATTAAATTAAAATATTTATATATTATTATATAAATAATTAGGTGACAGTCGATATATAGTGTTTGCAAATCGTCAATGGTTGATAATTGGTGTTGTGTATGCATACAGAGTAGATGATTATAACCAAATGTATATCTAGAATAACTAAAATGAGGGGTTTAACTACAGTTGGATATTAGTAACAAATGATTGCATACGGTTACAAAAATTGCATACATTGTGCATACAGATTTTGCACACAATCATTCCCCAAATCGCGTACATCAAGCGATTTAAACCTGAAATGTGTGCACACATGACTATACTTATACAGTGACAAGGTGTGCATTCATTATACATACAATTTTCTTTTATGGCTAGTTGGGGATACTGTTAAAGTTAGCCGAAAGTTTCCAACCGAAAGATAATTCAGATAGTGTCCTAGGTCAATATTATTTATACTATATTTATTGGTTAGGTCATAATCCTAATCCCCAAAATTTGGGGCAAGTCTGAAGGGTATAAGGAGGTGTAATTTGGTTTAATGTACCAGAAAGTCTGAAATTTTCGAAACTAAATTAACGAAATGTTCTGTAACTTTTGAGTAACTCACTTTACCATCAATCCAACAGTATTTATTAGAAAGGTAATGGGCCTAGGTACACACACGAGAAATTTAAAGCAAGTATGAAAGGGAAAGTGGGTGTAATTTAGTTTAATGTTCCAGAAAATCCGAAATTTCAAAACTTACAGAACATTTCATTAATTTAATTTCGATAATTTCGGACTTTCTGGTACATTATACCAAATTACACCCCCCTATCCCCTGCATAATTGCTCCAAATTTCTGGGTTTACCTAGGCCCATGACCTGTTCAATAAACATAGTGGGATCGATGGTAAAGTGGGTTACTCAAAAGTTACAGAACATTTCATTAAATTAGTTTCGAAATTTTCGGACTTTCTGGAATATTATACCAAATTACCCCCCCCCCCTCTTTCCTCCTCTCATCCCCTTCAGGCTTGCCCTAAATTTTTGGGATTGACTTAACCAATAAACATATTATAAATATTATAGAACTAGGTATATCAAGTATAATGTATCTTTTGGCTATAATTAATTTTATTGGCTGAGATAGCAAAGACACTATCTGCCTTATCATCTTTCGGCTGGAAACTTTCGGCTAATTTTAATGGGGTTTAACGGCTGACCTTGTTAAAGTTAGCCGAAAGATTCCAGCCGAAAGATAGTGCAGATAGTGTCTTTGCTATCCCAGCCGAAAAAATATACGATATGATTTTTCGAGACAGAGACACTATCTGCATTATCTTTCGGCTGGAAACTTTCGGCTAACTTTAACAGTATGTTTAGCCGATCGATCATAAATCCTCTTGCGTTGACATACTATAGTTTAGCTAATCGCGGTGCAAATGTAAAATACTATAGTGGCGCCGCGATTACACGGTCTTAATATTATGACAAATGGCATATTATAATGACAACATATAATTTAAGTTTATTAGTTATTTATTTCATTTAATAAATATTCCAATTAATTATTTAATAGTAAACATTGTATATATCTATTTACAATTAATTGTTATGTAATAATTATTAAATAATAATTTAGTTAACTTAAAGGTAAGTTTAAGTTGCATTACCGAGAATTACCAGTTATTTGGAAAACAAGAATAATTTTAGTTTTCAAAAACAATAAAAGAACCTTCAAAGAGTGGAATACGGATGAAACATCAAATTTAATTGAATGCTGGAGTATTCACATTGTGATTTAAGGAGAAAAAAAACTTATTTTGTTTATGAGGATATTCTAAAATGCTTAAAGAAATGAATGTATTGAAATCGGTTGGAGAAATTAAACTAAAAATAAAAAATTTAACTTCAAAATTTAGGTTTGTTCGATTTATTATTTCATATCGTGGTAGTCTGCAGTTGATTTGGTGATTGTTTATGTTTTAGAGTTCGGCCAATGACGAAAGTTTAATTAATGAGTCCATGATGGAAACTGTATCCGTTTTTCTAAAATTTTCACGGAGCTAACTAGTTCCGTGAATGTTTTTCTACTCATGCGATAATTCTCTTTGAATTTCGTGCCAAAAATAAAGAGGTCAGTTTTTTATTCCGGTTAAAATGAAAAAACAACTTTTGTTCCGCGCCTCGTACCAAGATTTCCAAATGTCAACCTTTATCATTAATTTCTTAGATTTGTTGGAATACGGCTTGCAAATTGGTGAATGAACTCATCATTTTCAGTTTTAGAATAAACAGGATTTATTGCAATTCATACGTATAGTTTTTGTTTGTATAAGTTTACTACTGTTTGGATCAAATGTACACAAACAATGAAATGTCATGAGAAATGTCTCCCACTAATCTCATAAATATGATAAATTTTCAAAAATTTTAAAGACTAGTTGACTAAAGCAGTTTAGAGCTACTAAGCCTCAAACCAAAACGAGAGAAGCTAATATTCTACTTGACACACTAGAGTTTAACTCGAAAAAATCCCTAATCACGTTTTAACATATTACTCCATAGTCTGTCACAGGTATAATGCAGATTTTAAAATGGTACCACACACATACTGTTAAAGTTAGCCGAAGGTTTCCTGCCGAAAGATAATGCAGATGGTGTATTGAATACAGCAAAAATCAGTTATGAACTCGAATTTATGAGAATTTAGGATCGGGTTACATCATTCGGGTGAAGGGGAAATTATTTTAGCTTATAGGAATTTAAAAATCGATAGGAGCGAGAGTATAAAGAGAGTTTAAAATAGTCAAGAAACTATCTGCATTATCTTTCGGCTGGCAACTTTCGGCTAGCTTTAACAAGGTAATGCGTGGACGCCCTAAAGCTGTTAATTATGATTTTTGTTTAAAGCCTTTTCAAGTTTCACACCTTTATAAGTTGGCCATTTTTTACGGTACCATGAGTGTCCAACTTACACAGTTTCCACTGTACATTTAAACAATGTTCGTTGAACACACAAAACGTTGAGTTAATTCCGAACGTGTGGTCACCTCTCCGTTAATGCATTTTATATTATTTTTTTGTGAATATAAATCAGTACAAATACTATACAAGCACATCCATCAGCAACTTGGTACATCAAGCCGCAATTATTATCAACATTTGCAACATAACCATCATTTTGCTGACTACGCAGTTTTATAGAAATTGTTCATTGGTCCTTCGAGCCGGTTCACAGTTAAGTACACATTATTTTACGAATAATCATAAGTGATCTGTGACAGTAAAAACAAAGTGAAGCAGTGACTATGAGCGAATTAGAGGGCATAAGGAAACAATGGTCAGTATTTAGAGAAATATTGACCAAATTAGTTAAATTCGCAAACGGCCTTTCTGAAGATACGCAAGTTTCAATTGAAGAGTTACGCATTAAAGCAAATCGCGCAAAGGAAATTCTCGATAAAATTATCGAACTAGAAGCAAGTATGTTCGCGCTCGACAGTGAGTAGGATTCTAAATTGGATGAAGCAGAAGAGTCATATTACGTCATCATGGTTAAACTAAATGAATGCATCAAAAGACGGGGTATTGCTGAAATGAGCAACACGGGCAACGAAACCACATTGAACACATTTGTGACAATTTCCGGGCCAGAAATACGTCTCGCGAAATTACAAGTTTCCACGTTTTCTGGAGAGTATACAGAGTGTCAGAGTTTCTTCGATCTCTTCCATTCCAGCATTCATAGCAGAGATTCAATATCATCAGTGCAAGAGTTCCAATACCTAATTGGCTTACACAGAGGAGATGCACTTTCATTAGTAAGGCACTTCAAGGTTACTGAATCATATTCTATCGAAGCATTAAAAAAACTCATGCAAAGATACGACCGCAACGCCATACAATCAATGCATTTTACGCAGCTTCATTGAACAACCTCACGTACAAGTCGCAAATGCCGCCAACATTCGGAAATTATTAGATACATCGGATGAAGCAATACGAGGTTTAAAGGCGTTAGGTGACAAAGTTGAAATTCATGATCCATGGCTCATATACTTGTTATTACAAAAGCTAGATGAAGAGACTCGCAGTCTATGGGCCCAGAAAAATACTGAAAATGAGTTTCCAACTACATATATCTCAATTCTTCGACTTCCTACTAAACCGAACTGATGCGCTTGAATGGATAAGGATACAGCCCGTACGCTCACCAAAATCAAATGTCGGAACGAAATCGAAAAATTGTTTCACTACAACCGCAACCACTGCTGCCTCTATAGTCTGCAAGAAAGTCTCGCACAGACTCATTGATTGTGATCAATTTAGAACTCTCGATGTCAAGAAAAGAAGAAACCTAATCATCAGTGAAAAGCGATGCTTTAATTGTTTAAATTCGGGTCATTCAGTTTACGAGTGCAGAATCCGAGGCAGATGTCGTCAGTGTTCCAAAATACATCATTCACTCCTACATTTAAATCCAGAATCGAATGTTGCAGCTCTCAGCACCGAAGCATCACATTCCAAATCCGAAGAAAGCGAAATATTAAATCTTCACACGAAAAATGACGATTAAATTGCCGCTGAAGATAATAAAACCGCATTAAAGACGACGATGCAAACAGTGTTACCAACAGCAATGGTAAATATTTTGGATAATATTGGTATCCCGCGATTACGCCGGGCTTTGCTAGATACGGCCTCTCAAGCTTCGTTCGTCACCGAAACGTTAATGCAAAGATTGATGTTACCTCGAGCCAATTGCAGAACACTAATAGCAGGAATTGGTCAATATTATAGTGGGATTTTACAGAAATACTCTCCTGTACATTTATGTTATTTACACCTACCGGAGATAACGGCATTTGAGAAACAGTACTCATAACACTTTGCCATTCCAGATGAAGAAGACATAATGTAAGGACTGCGGTCAGTTAAAGCTTCCGTTTAACAAAGCAACTGGTGTCAAAATTTTTAGAACATACAAATATTCTTTTTTTGGTAAAAGAAGTAATACCACAATGTTTTAGCCAAAGTTCATGGCTTAAATAATTAGTAGGCTATAAATCACAAGACATAAGCCGATAGTCCAGCCAACGAATAGTTTCTGAGTTTGAAGGCGGCCGCACGAAATTTGGCTCGAGTTCGACAAAGTTAAAAATGTGTGATCTGAAAACGGCGCTACCAACCTTAATTTTTTTTGCTATTTCTTGTTGCTCTAAATAATTGTTTAGCTCTTTATAAAAAGAGAAATGTCGTTCAGCATATTTACAACAACAATTCCATAATATGTATATCCATTATATCTATTTACATAAGAAACAAAATAATTAAAAAACGAAACGGTGTTTAAATAAATAATAATTTTTAATTGTACTTAATTTGTAATTAATTTTTAAATAAATAAGTTGATTTAAAAAGTAATTACAGATATTTTTTTAGCACGATCAGGTAAGCGAACCATATGTAAAAATAAATAAAATTTTAAATGTTTAATTAATATATTTCTTAATTAAATTATTTAATTTATTAATCAACTTAATAATTTTAGGATGAATATTTCAGAAGTAAAGTATAAACTAATAACTGAAATGATAAGAGCGGGAGAGAAATGCTGTGGCAGCTGAAACATCCGCTCTATAAAAACAACAATTGGCTAGAAATGGGCAACGCTCTATTAATTAGCATTGATGACTGCAGACCGATGTGGAAGTGCATCAAAGCAAAAAATGCCAGGGCAAAATCATCTGTGCGGTCAAGGAGTGGCAGCTCGTACCATCAGATTAACTCAAAAATAAAAGATTTTTTGAAACAAATGATCTACTTCGAGAGCGACGTATTTGCTGCTAAGCAACAAGTAATAATAGTACGAGAATATTTTTTCTGGCCTAGGCCGGGAATATATTCCTATATAGATTTTTAATTGTTTAGAAGAAATAAAAGTACACTTATAAGGCCAAACGCATGTTTGTAGATAAATCAGCAAAATACGCCAGAATTGACGATAATCCATAAAGCGTTTAAAAGCATTTTCGTATTTTTCCTTCGATTTTTGCGGGAGTAAATCACATGTAGCTGCTTCCACTATATCCGGCGGGGTACAAGATATGGATAATTCGCTTTCACCGTCCATATCCCTTAAATTTCGTTCACACGTTTTTTATAAATCAAATAGGTACACAAACTTGCCAATTTTTGGAAAAAAAAAAACAAAATGTATTTAAGCAATAATTTTATGTTATTTTCTATTTTTTACTTTGTTTTGGTTTCTTAATATGATTATTAATGAATAATACTAAAAATAATTTTGGGTTTATATTCGTTTTAAAGTCCGATCGGAGAAAAAATAGTATGTACAATTCGGAGGAAAAGTCCATTCCCGAACTCCCGTGGTTGCCAATTTCCACTATCGTCCGTGAATGCAGTACTTTTCTTCTTAATTATACAATATAATATACATCAAAGCAATACCACTACAATAATAGGCAATTTTTCTATATAGAAAAATTACATGAGTTGGTGTAGGTAAATACAAACAAAAACATGGGCGTCATAGGATGAGCAAAAAATTACATGGGACAAAAAAAAAATCTTTACTTGTCCCAATTAATCTGGTTTATTATCTACAAACATAATTTATCTGAAGGATCACGATAAATATTGATATTTTGAGAAACATTTCCAATAAAAATATTTCCCTGCTGAGAAACTTTTCATTTACTAATTTACTGATAAAGCAACTACACAATTTTTCAATGACACGTGCGCGTATAAGTTTTTTAATTTCTCTTGGCTCTCGGCACTTGTATTATTTGTTTTGGTTTTGTTTCACGACATACAGTACCGAAGAAAATTAGTAAACTTAATTTCACACATTTTTTTGTGTAATGAATTTTATATTAAAGGGTATAATATTTTGTATGTTACAATAAAATTTTTATTTATATTCGATTGTGTTTTGTATATTATGAAAATGAAAAATAGTATAAATAATATATTTTACCACAGCACACATAATACACAAAATTATTATGTGTGATATTCTACCTTCTCAAATTTCAATATCGTGGATAAACCGTATCCTAATTTTTAATCTTTACTGTAAATTTTACACAAGCCTACAAAAAAATCCAATTGTCGATTAAATTGGATTTTTTTTTAGTAACCAACTAAATCACGCAATTGGGCATCAATAGTATTGATTGATTAAACTGGAGTTTTGTTTATTACACCGTATTAATTAAAAACCAAGTTTTATTTGAACAAAAATAAAACACAAAATATTTTGTTGTCATACGCAAAGACGTACACGTACACCCATCCCGTTCAACATATTTTGGTTTACTAAAAAGTAAAAAAGCATGCAAGAGCGGCAGTAAAAAATCTCGTATATTTTTGTTTTTCTTTTGTTTGTTGTTATGGTGTAAAACTAAGTTGCTGCTTTAATTGGAATATTACTAAATGAAAAGTTTTCTCAAAACAATTTTTTTTTTAAATAATTCAATAACGAAATATCCCTATTTATTTTTGACAATCCTAGTGTTCAGTCCGACCAAAATGATAAAAATTATCATGATATTTTTTATCGGCTTTTGTCATAAAACGCACTCATTTATCACAAAAAAAACCAAAAGATTTTCGATTCTGGCTGTCAAAATTTATACATTTTATTTCTAAAGATATTGCGCTATGATTTTATATGGACAGGAACAACATTTTGTTCAACTTTAATGTTATTTCGTATTAACAATAATACATTAAAAACAATGTAGTTCAAATCAGTGTCTGGGGAGTAAACTCAAAAAAATATATTGTTTGTGTATGATTTGCGTGTGTAGTTTCTTTTCTGTGTTTTTGTTCAATCTTCAATGTCCATTTCATTTCCTCTGATGGCGGCCGCATGAAATGTGTCTCGACTCGAGTCTCAGCTCAAGTGAAAAATGAGCGATATAAAGCAAATTGTTGTTGTTGTAATGAAAATGTGTTGTACCGCCTTTTTGAGATCACACATTTTTAACTTTTAACTTTGTTGGCTCGGCTCGAGATTCGAGAGACATTTCATGCGGCCACCTTGAATGATTGATTATTTGCGACGTTGTGTGGATAAAATTATTCGTGTATTCATGAACTGAGCGAAAATATGATTTCCTCTACACATATAACACATATAAATGCCATCTAAAAACAATTTGTGAAAGTTTTTAGCGCAATCAATTATCTGCAAATCTCTGTCGTAAGTTATAATTGAATGAATGTTTAAATGTGTGAATAACTATGTGTACTCCCCGGGTTTGTTTTATTAGCTAAGAAAAGATGTGAAGTATTAAACTATTCTGAGATACATTTAGGCATTAGTAAATAGTAAATTTTTGTTATGACAGCGCCAACAATGTTTTGACGTGCAGAATCAATTTATAATTATTTTTTCAATTTGGTTGTTCACTCGGGTTTGACATAAAATTATAAGGAGTGAAGTTAGGGTCACAAAAAATATCATGATAAATTTTATCATTTTGGTCGAACTGAACACACCAAATGTATTATTCAATTTAACTTGAACGATACAAACTATTTATTAAAAATAATGAAATTGTTTTTTTGTTGCCATGTATTTTTGTTTCGTGGTGTATGGAATTCTCATTTCTTTTTGTATTTACATATACCAACAAAATTATTACAAGAAATGGCCTGTTATTGTAGTGGTATTGATCAAAGTAATCTATAATACACTTTACAAATATAATGATACTCACAATGCTTGCGACTGTCCAAGTCAGCAAATACAAAGAGGTAATCTATTTATAAAATAATATATCTAATCTACCACAAAAAGTAGAAAATTAACTCCCCCTTCCCAATTTTTAACCGCCAGGTCAATTGTGTAAAAAATACACACACAACTCTTACTTACACAACTCTTAAAAAAATATAATGAGAACCTCCACAAGTTTTTTCTCGGCAGTTTGGTTTCCTACTGACAAAAAGTTGGTCTTCCCATCAGCTCGCCTATTTTGATCCAGAATTGGGAGACGAAACCACAAATTTGTGTATACGTATACGACGTATAATACGCGTAACAAATGACAGCACACTTATTCAAAATTGTATATTGTACGTCATAGATGTATACACAAATTTGTGGTTTCATCTCTCATTTTTGGATCAAAATACGCGTTCAGGTTGCAACTTGCAACAACCAAACTGCAAAAATTCAAACCTTCATACCTTTAGTATAACATAAGAACATATCGATTTAGCGAATTGTATAAATAGCCCAAAAAACTTTTAAATATAAAAGAAAATATAGACCAATTGAAGAATAAAACAGCTTGATGTTGAGGATGCACCACGTTCTGGAAGGCCAGTTGATGCCGATGAAGGCAAAATAAAGGCATTGATTGATGCAAACCACCAAATAACAACTCGTGCGAGATCTCTGAGAGCCTTGGTTTAGTTTCAAAACTCGACATATGAGTTCCACATGTTCTAAGAACATGTAAGAGAAATTTGTTCCGTCGCATTGACGTCTGTAATTTGCTGCTCAGATGTTATGAAAATGAACCATTTTTGAAGCGAATTATTACTGGGGACGAGAAATGGGATCTATATAACAATGTTAAACGAAAGAGATCACGAAGTAAAAATGATTAACCGGCGCAAAGCACTTCGAAAGGCGATATTTATCAAAAAGGTGAAGCTTATTTGTTTGATGGAATTTCAAGGGAATTATTTTTTTAACTTCAACCCGACAATACCACAATAACTTCTGAAGTGTACTGTCATCAACTGGACAAATTGAACGATTCACTTGAATAGAATTGGGCAAAATTGATCAATAGAAAATGTATAGTGTTCCACCAAGATAATGCGAGAACTCATACAAGTTTGATAACACGCCAAAAACTATTGCAGCTTGGGTAGGATATACTACCACAGGCATCATATTCTCCAGATCTAGCACCTTCAGATTATTACTTGTTCCGGTCTCTACAAAATTTTTTAAACGGGGAAACCTTTTCTTCAAAAGAGGACGTCAAAAATTCATTGGATCAGTTTTACGCAAAGATCAGAAGTTTTGTGAGCATGAAATTATGCTATTGCCAGAAAGATGGCATATGCTATTGGAACAAAATTGAGAATATTTAATTCAATAAAATCGTCTTTCATTTCCACGATTTAAAATTAAATGTTTGAGATGATTTTTGAAACCGCAAGTTTATGTAAATCATTTTACATTTGTATTTAAATCGTACTCAATGCAACAAGAGTCAATTATATGACGTTTCCGTTCCTCAAGCATACCATCATCAAGTATGTACTTAGTACGGGTAAAATTATCTCAAAATCTTCGAGACAAAGATCGTATAATAATCATCCAATTTCACTACAAGTACATCGCTATGTTTAACGTATTTTGCTTGGGTCATTTTACATATCGAAAATGGAAAAGTAAGCGAAGTGAATGTAATGAATAATTAATGTTAATTAAAATTTAAATTCATTAAAACTAAAATTAAAAAAAGTTATTTTCTCCTCTTAACTACTATTTATTCGCCTCTTCTATTGTATATGTGTAGTAGTTTTCATCAGAATAAAATATTTTCCATTGACTTTTTCTGTTTTCTATCGCACTTGTTCTCGTCTATTTAATAAAAGTACATTTTATTTAATTGAAAACAGAATTAAAATACAAAATGAAAAAGTTCTAATTAAAAAGTATTTTTCCATTTTCGTTTTAACTTATATATTCTTTCACAAAGACATAAAACGAAAAACAAATCTAGAACTGAGACAAATTTAACAAAAGGAAAAAAAAACTTGAAACCTACACAAAAAACGGAAAATCACCTATTCATTAAACGGAAAATTTTCCCTATAGACACACATAGCCGTAGATAAAACGATGTAATTATCGTTTACAGAGTGAATGAATTATATTTAAAAAAAAATAATAATTTGGTATGCAAATGCGCTTTAAAAAACTTTTGTGTGCGGTAAATTTTGTATACGCGCATAGTAATACTCGTACACAATTCCAGGTACTTCAAAGTTGATTTCGGTATAAATCCCGCAAGCTTAAAATATAAATCTGATACAATTTTATGTTTTTTGCGGATTTGGTTTTATCGTCAAAATTGTCAATTAAAGCTTAATTCTTCAAATTTATGTAAGCATATACATTTATAAAGAATTCGAGCAACAACGACATAATACTAATTTATAAAGGACCAAAACGTAAAAGAGCTTTAATACCAACAAAAAAAAAAGTTAATTAAAATTCTAACACGTTTAAGGGTTTTTTTTATAATCAAAATCAAAATTAATAATTCAAAAATAATCTTTTTTTTTTCTTATTGTCTTCTTACGTATGGTTTGTATGGAAAAAAAGCTCAACACCCAAATATATATAACTTCAAGTAATTAAGAAAGAACAAAAAAAAAAAATATATATATATATATATATATATATATATATATATATATATATATATATATATATATATATATATATATATATATATATATATATATATATATATATATATATATATATATATAAATATATATAAATGAAAATGGAAATTTTTTTCTTGTATTTAACTTTTTCTATTAACCAAATAGAATTAAGATTTCGTATTTTTCGTTCGTTTTCATTTTACGATTTTTATTTTAATCAAACATGAAATTTATTATACTGAAAAAAATAAAAATAAAATGCCAAGAAAAAAGCAAAGCAAATTTTCTTCAGGCAATTTTCTTAAACACGAAACTTTTTTTTCGGTGTTGTCTCACAGGTACTTCCGAAATTATCGCAAATCTAAACATCTCAAATTTATCTTGATAATGCTGCGATCTAAATGCCGCGACAAATTTTCTTGCTACCGAGAAAGTACATGTAATCATAATTTGCTTTATACTTTGAATTAATATTATTTTTCTCACTTCGTATTGATTATTTCGTTTTTTAGGATTTCGGGCATATACACAATTATGTTTCAATTAAAAACAATTTTGCGATTATTATGATTACATTCTTTATAAATATAATGTACCTTCAGGTGTAACATTAAATCGAACTGACGATATAAAATATATGTTTTACAATTTATGAATTAAAGCTTATTGTTGTTGTTAATAAGGTTTCCAATCCCAAGTAACAAACGAGGCTCTATTAACTTATATCTTTGGCGCTTTATAAAGCATTGTTATTCCTTTCGAATATCAGAAATAGTAAATTCGTTAGGACTATTAGTGCTATCTGGCATATTTATTATTTCTTAATTCTTTATAAAAGTGCAAGATTATCTATGATTTAAAAATGAATATCACTTTTCCGGCCTGTCACAATTGTGTATGTAAAAATCGTGTACGAAAGAGAACCATGAAAAAAAACGCCGTTACAAACTATGGTTATTGACATACACATTTGTGAATATTGGACTAAAAATGAAGCAAAAAGTATTTTTTGTTGGCCAGAAAAGTGTTATATACAGGGTATCCCAAAATTAGCAGATTAAACGAAGCAGGGTCATAAAAGAGCTCATTTCTGACAAAAGCAGTCAAGTAAAGTTTTTTTCGAATTGTTGATGGTGCAAAAGTTATTCCACTTTTAGTGTGTTTTCTTCCTATCTGAATTCTTTTGTTTAACTTTCTATTTTAATACGATCTAGAAGAGTGTGCCTTTCCAACAAAATAATTTTTATAAGCTTCATTATCTTTTGTCATTGATTTTCTAAAATTTTTTGCTGATGTTTAAGTGACGCCAGAGTTACGTCAGGGATGCCACAACCACCGGTCAATCAACCGCAAAATAACATATTTTATACTTACTATACTTTAGTTATCATTTTTCATTTTATATAAAATTTTCCACGGTTTCATTTCTCACCAAAATATATTATTTTATCTAATTACTTAAAATATGATATTTTTGTTTTTCAATTAAACATAATTTTGCTTACTTAAAATATGAGATACTTGTTTTCTAATTTAACATAATTTTGCTTATTAATCAAAAGATAAGGAACATATAAAAATTGTAAAATTATTATAACGAATCAGTTCGAGATGTAACTTATTTGAATAAAGAGCTTAAAACCGAAAAGTAAATTTTTATAATTTGTAATTCCAGCGGGAAAAGAATGTACTACAGAGAGTTGATCCACAATTAAAAAAATATGCGACACTAATACAATAGAATGCTTTTTATCAATTTTTTTTTTCACAATGTAAATTTCGATGTCTATATGATGCTAAATGGAAATATGGGGGAAATTCGGGTTAAATCCGAAATAAAACAGGGAAATCAGGGAAATTTTGTGAAAATTCCGAACAATTCGAATGAAATCCGTATAATAATTTTTAAAATTAATAAACAAAAATTATTTTATTCATTTTGTTTTATTTCTGACAAAGCATTTATTTTAGAACTCGAAATTTTGTTAATTGCGTTTTAAAAAAAATACAAAAGCTACTTTGTTTAAAAAAATTGATAAAAAACATTCTGTTGTGAATAGACTGGTGTGTAATACCATTTTAAAATCTGCATTATAAATGTAACAGACTATGGAGTAATATGTTAAAACGTGATTATGGATTTTTTCGAGTTAAAAAAAAAACAAATCCGAACCAAAGACGTTCGATATTAATTTTTGATCATAAAAGCGGTATATTTTATATAAATGTTATAGTGGTAGAGCAAGGTAGAGCATTTTCGTCATCTGTCCTGCTGCTGTACGAATTTTACGTTACACCGTTAACTTGTTCAACGTGCTCAACATTCGGTTTCAGCTTTACGGTTCGATATACTTTCGGTCGTGGTTAAAGTGTTCATATAAAAAAGAAAAATCCAATAAAAAAATATATATTTATGTGTTTGTTATGTCCGTGCAACTAATGTGCCATTTATAGAAAAAAGAGGTCTATTAGAAAGTTAAGAAAATATCGAAAAAAAAAGAAAATTCAAATAAATTCTAAATAAAATTATATATGTTAAATAAGTTTTAGTGATAAGTTATATTAAGTATGCAAGCTAGTGTTACAATCAAAAATAATTAATAAAACAGTGAATGGTAGAAGCGCTTCATACCGGAATAACTGGATAAAATAAAATTGAAGGTACCAATTTTTTTTTTTTATATTTAATAAATTTAATGAGAAATGTTTAAATAATTAATAAAATGTTTCATGTTAATATAAATAATATATTTTTATTTATTACAAAATAATTAATATGGTCTAAGTAAAATTAAAATGTGAGAGGTGATACTGTCGTTTCGGAGAGTCGAATATGGTCTGTTCCACGTCCTTGTGTGTAACAGCAAATATCCCGAATCAAGAAAATCTGTTACAAATGTATTAATTGTTCTAGTAAGGATCAGCACTTCTCAAAATTCAATGAGTTTTAGTTATTTGAGGAAATCCCACCCCAATCCGACGAGGCACTGGCCGGTGCATTAGTGCTGCCTCAAATATACTCATTGAAAAATTTCTGTTGGCGAGCATATTGAGTACGTTTTCCCAGACCGCTTAGTCTACTCGTCACAGATGACGCCCAAACGGTTCGAATAATTTTCGAAAATTTAATTAAAAATCTTTTTTGTTTTTGCATTTATAATTTCAATTTTATTTAATTTAAAAATTCAATATAATTTCAATGTTACGTTGTTTGAGATAATTTGGTTTGAGATTTAGTTATAAAATAGTCGTTAAGTTTTAACAAACATTAATATTATTTTCGTGGTGAATTGAATGACAACCTAATTATTTTTGTAAAATACACTTCGTCAATATAAATCTTGGTTGGAAATTTAGCGAGACTCATAGTCACTAAGGTTTGTATTGATAGCAAGATTCAAATAGATTTACTATTTTGTTCTGAGAGATTTTCTTGATTAATAATTTTTGTAAGGATATAGCAAGTCGACAGCAGAATTTTTCAATTAATTTTGCGATTTTGTCTTCGCATAAATGCTGGATTGCTTATATCGTTTGACATATTGAAGGATTCAGTATTGCATGCGATGGATCTTATTAGTTTATGTCTGGTGAATTTATTTCTAGTATAATGGAATTTCGTTGCAATGAATTGGTGTTTCATAACCGACGCTCGCGAATCATGGCCGTTAATTTACGTTGAGTGGTTTGTTGTTAAGTGTCGTTTATGCAGTACCAAACTGTCGGGTTGTATAATTGACGTGTATATAAATAAGAAATGAGTTGTATGCATTCTTTGTTCGGTTCTCTGTTCGGCGTGTGTCGCCTCTCACATATATGTACTTGTATTATATTCAGAAATTTGTAGTTTAGATTTTGAATATTTTTTATTGTTGTTGTTTATGATAAGAAAATATTTAAAGATTATAAAATATTGTTAACATTATAAAATTTAGTAACAAAACATTTATATATTATAAATATTTCGCTTCCTAGGTCAATTTTTATTGATATTTTTGTTCTCGTCATTGGTACTTATTATTGAACACTTTACGTTTATTACGATATCGTTACTATTTATTGTTTATCATTATTAAAATATTTTGCCCTACTTCGGTAGCGAAACTAAAGATTGATTATAATATAATAATTAATCGGTAGTATCTATTAAACAATTGTTAAAGATTAAATAGAATTTTGAGTATTAATCTTGAAGAAGTAGATCATTAAAATGGATCCTAATCATTTAGATATCGATGAACTAGCAGTGGAATTTGAAATTCGTAAAATAACTAATGGTAACATTTCAACTTCTCAAGCGCTCCGACAGGAAAAAATAGAACAGGAAGCTCACAACAAAAACCTTATTCCCACTCGTTTACATAAGGGCGTCCAAAGCGTCCAAAAATCCTAAACGGGAACCTACAAGGTGTAGCAACATTTAAAAGACACTTTATGAATCATTAACGAAAGCAATCAAATCTTCAGACCGTGACTTGATCGTGGTACTTAAATCAAGAATTTTACATGTTATAGGCCGACTATACAGACTCGTGCAAGGCTCACCAACTGTTAGTAAAGAAGCGACCCGCTTGTATGATTATTGTTCGAAAATATTAGATATTGTCGATCAGAATTTAGGCAACCTCCAGTCTAGAAAAAACAGAAAACTACCAGTATCCCGAATCATCTGAATATAGCTGCTCCATTCGCTTTAAATGAAAATATTAATCAAAATCGTGATTCCTTAATCCCATTCAATTTACCAGGTGGCTCGGCAGCCAGTAACAAGCCTTCTATCTCTTCGCTGGCGGTTTCAAAGATTAACGAAACCGAACTCAATGTTATAATAGATGAAATTTCTAGGCGTTTTAACATATCGACCTTACAAATACCAAGCACCTCGGCAGGCACTGGCTCAAAGCAGAATTCGATGCCAAATGAGACAGCTCGTCAAAACTTATCTACACCGCCAGTAAGTCATTTAAACACTCAATCTCACGGAACCATGTGTCCCGAGCCGGAAATTCCCTTAATAGGTGCCAATTACTATAACGGCGGAAATACGTTTAGACAAGCCCGAAAGCCAACCTTTGTTCAAAAGCTTAACTTTAATTTCGATGGGTCAATCAATGGTATAGCTGTAGAACGATTTTTGTATAGAATAGAATACTTAGCATCATCGCATGGAATTCGGAAAGTCAACTCGTAGATGAGCTGAATTTCGCCCTTTGAGGTCAAGCATTAGAGTGGTATTGGGCATATCTTGAGCGTGTTGGACGTGTGACGTGGTCCCAATTAAAATATGCTATAATACATCGATTTCAAGATCGCCGAAGTGATTTCGATATAAGACGTGGAATTGTAACGATTCGCTTACGATTTGTTTTAAAATTGTTAGAGTACCGTGAATCGTTAACAGATCTCTTGAGGATGTTATGATGGAGCAGCAGATCGCCGGCTAGGTGGCAGTCGTTTGGGTGGGATCTTTCCACCAATCATCAAGAGCTTGAAAAATATGCTGCTTCTGTTAAATGAACACACACACACACACACAGTAATATTTATTGATATGAATGACCATTTAAAAAAAAAAAAATCACAGAAAAGTTACATTTTTATGTTTAATATTTTAGCTATCAATGTTATCACAGTTTTCTTATCACAGTTATTGCACAAAACTTATCACAGTTATTGCACAAAACTTATCACAGTCCACTATACAACCAAGCAACATGACCTTTGATCTAACGGTCATGATCATCTTAACCCACACCTCCATTTTAATAAAACTTCAATAAAAATATTGAAGTCCCCTATGTGGTTGAAGCTCAAATCATCCTAGCTTTTATAAGATTTAGCTACACATTATTATTATCACTTTACACAAAAAAAAATCTTCACGCATAATACTCCAGTGGAAAAGGGAAAAACAATTTTCAACAAAAATAAATGTTTCGCAAAGCTACACTGAGAAAACTCATGTTCAGAAATGACACAGTTTATACATGTTTCGAATATAAAATATATTTGAAAAGACGACAACAACAATTTATATCCCAATTTGAAATGTTTTATTTAGTCTGTTTTAAGTCCATTTATCAAATAATTAATAATTACGATGAAAATATTAAATATCAAAACTAACATTAAAAATTTTGTATGTAGCTATAAAATAAAGCTGCTACTAAAAAAATGTTTCGGAATTAATAAAACTTTATGCGTAGGGTGGATAGTTCATTTGTAAAATTTCCAAATATTTTATGCCTAACTTGTAAATAAAATATTTATAATTTAAATGGTTAGAATAACTGATTTGACTATAATAATTTCTAAATATAGAGACTTTTATGTCAGATTGACCCGTCAGGTTGCCATGTGCCTGTATCACCATGTTTCATTTTGACTTATTTTTAAAAGCACTTCCTTCCAAAAAAATAAGAGAACTTGCTTCTTCTGGATGATAGCCAGTTACCAAGTGTTTGGTAGCTTGGTTCAAATGAACAAGACTGAGAAACCTCATAAATTAAAAAATTCAATTATCTCGTCACACTGCTCATTGCAGTGGTCACCACAAGTTACAATCTAAAGATGAAAACTTCAGGTACCTATATGAAGCAAATACAAGTTGACTTAGCGAATTATATTATACTACTAATAAGCGTTGAACATTTTATTATTTCGAGTTAGTGTAATGTACTTAATTTAGTATAGAAATATATTATGCTATAAAACGATAAACAATAATTATGATTTGGTTATAAAAATATCTCTTAAAACTATTTCTATGTAGCAAACATTATATTTCTAAATTTCATATAATGTAAAATAGGAAGTAAAATAAATTAATAGGAATAAAGATATTCACGTAATGAAAATTGCTACTGGTCAATTCGGATATATTTTTGTCTGAGTCATGTATGCTTTATATAATATGCAGGTATAATTTGATTGACATGGTTTATGCCCGATTTTCATATGTGGATTTTTTTCAGTGTACACAGCTGAACCAGAGTAGTAAAATAATTAAATTTGGTTAATTGTATAATTTAGCATTTAATATAACTATGAAATAAATAATATAGTTTTCTTCAAATATAATTTAGATAAATAATTTTGTATATAAAAAAGTATAATTATATAGTAAATTAAATTAACAAAAACAACACAGTTTTAACAATTTCTATTAAATTTTCTAACTATGAAATGAACCATGGCTCCTAATATATAATCGCCTTCGTTTGTGTTTTATATAATGATATACATTTTTTAATAGTTTAGGTGATTATTTAACAAAAATAAGTAAATAAATAAATTTTAATAAATATATAAATTAATAAAAGTACATATATTTAAATATTGTGCTTAACCTAATTTGCATGCGGTAGATATCGAGTACATTATTATAATCAAAACGCTGGAACATAAGCGTTAGTTAGTGACGTCACAAAACTTCCGTGTACAACAAACAACATGGATAGCGGTTTTTACCACACCCATCATTCACGTTTAAATGAAGTTTTTTTTATCACGTACGAGTAATATGCCGTGAACCCAGAATATACGCTGTAAGGGCTTTCGTTTTAAAGACGGCTCTTTGATACAATTATAAACTGTGTATCGTACTCGTTCCAATTAAGTTTAATAAAATATGAAATAATAAAATACAAAAAAATTTGAGCTTACCAAGTAACCGGGTTTTGCCACACAATATTTACCGGTACAAACTATATTTTGGAATAATCAAAATAATTCTAATTTCAGTAACGAGATTTATAATAAACGGAAACAATAAATAATTTACCTTGGTAAGCGTCTTGTTGGATGGAAATAAATAATTTGTTGATCTCGGTTTGTAGATCTTCGTTCAAAATGGATCTCTATTCAAACATTCACAATCACACGAGCACTACACCCTTTTTATAAAAAATTAAACTTTTATTTTTTTTTTATTTAACTTAACTTTTACTTTAGCTAAACACAAGAGTTGGTGTAAACTTTTCCTCTTGCTTTGAAATTTTAACTGATATTATTATTCTTGAACGGTGGCACAATACTAATGATCAATAAATTTTATTTCCATCCAATTGACAAATGTAGGGGTAATGCAAAACAATGTTAAACTTGTTTCTCCCCACTCAAAACAATACAAATTAACTGCGGCACAGCTGTGTTTTATGGTATTATGGTACAAATATTATGTACAGTACCGGGCAAAAATATTGAACAAAAACAACTGAATTATCATGCGCGGGTATTCAATTTTAAAACAAATTTTGTGTGTGTAACAGTGCAACGGTTACAGAATCGAAGCACGAAAACAGAAGCCTCGAGAATCCTTTATGGATTTTTATGCTGAAATACTGTCGCTATCCACTCCATTGAAGAAACCATTAGAAAACCAAGATCTGTTAATGATCCTTATGCGAAACATGCGTACCGGTCTTCAAGGATTTCTGGCAGGACAAACATTCGATTTCGCCGACCAACTGGTAAACAAATGTGTCTATATTGAAGACTCTTGGAATCGTATTGGGTACGTGCCCGAATTAATGCAACAGCCACGTCGTTTTGTTATCGTGCCCGAATTAATGCAACAGAAACGTTGGTTGGTTATCGAAATCAATGATGTCGATTTTACCGCATATAACAATAATTCAGAAGTTAATTTTGACCCTTATAGTCAAAACGAAGTATGTGCCTTTAACACTCACAGAAATATTAATCGGAACTCGAATAATACTAATTTAAATCATAAATCTCAGCCGACTGTGAAAGATGAGAAAGCTACAGATTTTCCAGGGTGCTGGAACTGTTCATCTCCTGACCATTACTTTAAAAGTTGCGAGTCACCAGTCAGAGGGATCTTTTGTTTTGGATGCGGATTAGAATGCACCGTAAAGCCAAATTGCAGGCGATGTAAACTTAAATCAAAGTCTTCGGAAAACTACAGACCGGAGGTGAAAATGTCTGGGAGTTTACTCCCCCGGAAAAATACGAATCCCAGCAATCAAACAGCAGAAACAGCATGCAATACAGATCCCGAGCTGTACAAACGGAAGATGTAAATAATTATAACAATAACTTTCTCAATTTTAAAACTCAAGCGGATTCTGATTTGTACCCTTATGAAACCTTATCTGATGATGATGTTTGCAATGTAAACAAATATAGTACATCCATTACCAACAACGAATCATCTCAATTTGGAATTGTTCGTTCAATTAAGTATTTCAAAAGCATGCGAGAGGTGAAAAAGTTAATATCGGAGACAGTTATGCAAGAAAACGATGACACCAGACCATATGCCGAAGTTCAGATTGCCGGTAATTCAATTATTGGTCTTCTTGATAGCGGTGCAAATATCAGTGTCTTAGGTGCTGATTCTGAAAACTTTATAACTAGCTCCAATATTTTCTAACACAGCCTCCCCAGTTTCCTCTCAACTGCCAGGGGGCAACAGCAACGTGTGTTAGGCTATGTCAAGGTGCCCATTAAATACAAAAACAAAGAAAAATTGGTTAAACTATTTATCGTCCCAAGTCTAACTCAAAAACTATATTTGGGTATAGATTTTTGGAAAACATTTAATATTGAACCGATGATTGTCAGTGAGTTGAAAGAACAAAACCAAACCTCTGGTCCTAACTCTAACACAAATCGTTGTAAACTTACGCCTGAAGAACAAAAACTCCTAGATCGAACCATTATGATTTTTCCCAATTTTAATAAATTAGGCCTTGGGCGAACAAATTTAATTAGGCATAAAATCGACGTAGGTAATGCGACCCCTGTTAAACAGCGGCACTACGCTGTGTCCCCTTCGGTACAAAACGAGATATATGAAGAAATTGATCGAATGTTGACATTAGGGGTCATTGAGGAAAGTAACAGTCCGTGGTGCTCCCCTATGGCTCGAGTAAAAAAATCAAATGGCAAAATCCGGCTCTGTTTAGTCAACGAAAAAGGATGCTTATCCGCTTCCGTTAATAGATGGGTTGTTGAGTCGACAACATGTTAAAACGGCGTACATTTCGAGCTTAGATCTCAAGGATGCCTTTTGGCAAGTGCCATTAGATATCAAATCTCGAGAATACACAGCTTTCACCATCCCAGGTCGGCCATTGTACCATTTTACGGTAATGCCTTTCGGCTTGTGTAATTCTCCACAAACAATGTGCCGACTGATGCACCGTGTAATTCCACACGAGCTTCACGAAAAAGTCTTCGTGTATTTAGACGATTTGCTGGTTACCTCATCAATTTTTACGGAGCATATTGAAATACTAACTAAAGTTGCCGAATTACTCCAAGCTGCTGGTCTCACTATTAACGTTGAGAAATCAAAATTTTGTTTAAAAGAAGTCGAATACTTGGGTTTTATTATTTGCAACGGTTGCTTAAAAGTTAATCCCGAAAAGGTCAAGGCTATTCAATCGTATCCTGTACCCAAAACGGTTAGGCAAATTAAGCGTTTTTTAGGAATAACCGGTTGGTAACGAAGGTTCATTCCTAACTATGCTACTTTAACCAGCCCTCTCACCGACTTGTTGAAGAAAGGGTCTAAGCTAACATGGAATTCTATTGCACAAGAATCTTTCGAAAAACTAAAATCCTTGCTAACATCCACTCCTGTGCTGACCAATCCAGACTTCAATAAGCCCTTTTTCATCCAGTGTGATGCAAGTGGCAGTGGCATAGGAAGCGTCCTTTTTCAGAAAACCGAACTCGGCGAAGACCATCCGATCGCCTACTTTTCAAAAAAATTTACCCCCTCTCAAAGGAATTATAGCGTGACAAAGGTGGAATGTTTAGCAGCTATACTCAGGGTAAAAAAATTTCGACCCTATGTGGAGGGATTCAAATTCACAATAATTACGGATCACGCAAGCTTGAAATGGTTGATGAGCTAGATGGAGCTTAAGCTTGCAAAGTTTTGATTTTACCATCGAGCATTGTCAAGGAAAGCACAATACTGTACCCGATGCCTTATCACGTCTATATGCTGACGAACTTTGTGAAATATGTGGGGAAAATAATGATATAGATATACCACCTCTTCATATAGACATGCAATCGCCGGAATTTTTCAATACTCAGTATTTAAACGTTGTTAAATCCAGGTCGCGGTCAAACGAACATTCGAATACATGTGTAAAAGATGGAAAAATGTACATCAATATGGCTCATGGTATAGCATACATTGATTCCGATTTGTCTGAATGGAAATTGGTGGTATCTGAAACGCTAACTTCCACACTAATTAAACAAGCACACAATCCGCCTTGTGCCGCGCATCGAAGGGTTGCTAAGACCCTAGAATTAATTCAAAGGCAGTTCTATTGGCCAAATATGGCCAATTCAAGGAGTATATCGCCAACTGGACAATATGTAAAACTTGCAAAGCTACGAACTTTTCAATGCGACCTCCCATGGGTAAATATTTACAAGCCGATCGACCATGGCAGCATCTTTTCATGGACTTCCTTGGACCCTACCCACGATCTAAAGCCGGTAATACTCATATCTTAATCGTTATGGATAAATTTTCACGATTTGTACTGCTAAAACCGATTCGCAAAGCGACTGCTGAAAGTGTTGTAGATTACTTGAAAAACCATGTGTTTTGTTTGTTCGGGGTTCCTGAGTCCTTGTTTACCGACAACGGCAAACAATTTGAGTCAAAGCTGCTGGCCGAATTATTAACAAAATATGGAGTCCGACATATATTCACACCTAAGTACTCACCTCAGGCTAATGCCTCAGAAAGAGTAAATCGGTCTCTCTTAAGCGCAATCCGAGCATAAGCATATGTAGCCGAAAGTCACAAGGATTGGGATTGTCATTTACAAGAAATAGCAAGTGCCTTGCGTAATGTGGTACATCAATCCACTGGTAGGTCTCCTCACTTCTTGGTGTTTGGACAACACAAAATTTTACATGGATACAATCATGAATTATTGCGAACGTTCGATACTTTAAATAATAACTTTTTGGGCGTTACATATAAAGCAGACAACTTATCCGCAGTTCAAAAGTCTGTATTGGCTCATTTAAAAACCGCTTATGAGAAAAGTGAAAATCGATATAACTTGAGAAGCAAGCCTCGCAAATTCGTAATTGGTCAAAACGTATTTTTCCGCAATTTTGTGCAAAGTGATGCGGCCCGCAATTTCTCAGCCAAACTAGCACCCAAATTTACTAAGGGAAAAATTGTAAACATAGTAGGGTCGGTGGCATATGAAGTTGCAGATTAAGTAGGGAAGAGGATGGGCATTTACCATGCGAAAGATATCCGCGAATGAAATTAGAGGATTATTTAGGCCCGGCTGCTAGATTCGGAGAACAATGAGACTTCAGGGGTGAGTCGTCTCCACGATGTAACGCACACGTTACAACATACTGCAGTAATTAGGAAGGATTGCATGTTAGGGACAGCACTGTACAATACAGTTAGGGACAGCACTGTACACTGTTATTATAAAAAAAAAATTAAAAAAAAATTGGATGTTTGAAATAACGGTCGCGGTTTGTACATCTGCAAAACTGCTTATAGAAAATAATTCTTTTTGGTGGCTGCTGTGGTACAAGCAAGACCGTATTTCGTGTTGTCCGGTTGTACTTAGAAATAAATAAAAATTTATTTCTAATTAATAACCTCGACGATAACCAACTCAACTACCAGTAAGGATCGCAAAAGATTGTCTTTTAATAGACTAAAGCTACACGTAAGTAAATACCGACGTTTTCCATTTATCTATACTAAACTAAACTGATAAACTGATTTTGTTTGGTCCCAAAAGCTGTCGTTCATAAACCGCGTGCTGAAGCCCATCGATAAAACACATAGCGCTAAGTGGCCACCAAATATCTATTATATTATATTGCGTATATAGTGAGAATTGCCGCTAAAAAAAAATTGTAATAAATCCGAACCAAAGACGTTCGATATTAATTTTTGATCATAAAAGCGGTATATTTTATATAAATGTTATAGAGCATTTGCGCCACCCATGCACGAATTTTACGTTACACCGTTAACTTGTTCAACGTGCTCAACATTCGGTTTCAGCTTTACGGTTCGATCTACTTACGGTCGCGGTTAAAGTGTTCACATAAAAAGGAAACATCCAATAATAAAAAAAAAACATATATATATATATATATATATATATATATATATATATATATATATATATATATATATATATATATATATATATATATATATATATATATATATATATATATATATATATATATATATATATATATATATATATATATATATATATATATATATATATATATATATATATATATATATATATATATATATATATATATATATATATATATATATATATATATATATATATATATATATATATATATATATATATATATATATATATATATATATATATATATATATATATATATGTGTTTGTTATGTCCGTGCAACTAATGTGCCATTTATAAAAAAAAAAAAAAAAAAATATCTATAAGAAAGCTAAGAAAATATAGAAAAAAAAAGAAAATTCAAATAAATTCTAAATAAAATTATATATGTTAAATAAGTTTTAGTGATAAGTTATATTAAGTATGTAAGCTAGTGTTACAATCAAAAATAATTAATAAAACAGTGAATGGTGGAAGCGCTTCATACCGGAATAACTGGATAAAATAAAATTGAAGGTACAAAATTTTTTTTTTATATTTAATAAATTTAATGAGAAATGTTTAAATAATTAATAAAATGTTTCATGTTAATATAAATAATATATTTTTATTTATTACAAAATAATTAATATGGTCTAAGTAAAATTAAAATGTGAGAGGTGATACTGTCGTTTCGGAGAGTCGAATATGGTCTGTTCCACGTCCTTGTGTGTAACAGCAAATATCCCGAATCAAGAAAATCTGTTACAAATGTATTAATTGTTCTAGTAAGGATCAGCACTTCTCAAAATTCAATGAGTTTTAGTTATTTGAGGAAATCCCACCCCAATCCGACGAGGCACTGGCCGGTGCATTAGTGCTGCCTCAAATATACTCATTGAAAAATTTCTGTTGGCGAGCATATTGAGTACGTTTTCCCAGACCGCTTAGTCTACTCGTCACACATCATGTATTGTATCCGGAAAAGATGTTACAAAGTCACACAGCCTGTAGCAATAGAAGTCAATATACATCATCAACAACGGAACCAAAGACCATAAGGAAATCCCTATGGCCTTCTCTTCGGCGGGAGGAGTTACGATTTTCTACTTCTAATTAACATGGAATGCAGAACTACTTTTCTATGATATGTGTATCGACGCGCGGAGTAACACCATACAAACCACGCGCAACGAAATCGCTGAATATACATAAATGCAACCGTGCGAATTGCAATCTACCATAAATGTATTTATGTATATCGCATGTCAACGTTTTAGAATTAAGTTTAATTGTAAGTTAGTAATAAGTTATCTTTCGGGCTAGAAACATTAAAATTTTAAATAAATAAAATTCAACTGTTTAAATTAAAGTTTGTGAAAAAGTTAAAACAAAATTGTTTTTTTTATAATAAATCTAGACCGTGAAACGTAAGTGGGGACGATATGATCAGATTCATCCAATCTAATCGAGTTAGATGGCCAACGTTACCCCCCACAACAACGAATGACCAATAAAGTTTTCGCACAGGATATCATATACGTATATAGTAGGATGTCGAAACTGGAGGGCGAGAGCGATGGATCGAGACGGATGGAAGACCATAGTGTAGGCGGAAAAATCTCTGCATAGGATGTGGAAGCCAGAGAGAGAGAGAGAGAGAGAAAGAGCTAGCTTTTATCGATTGCAATACGTACGTTGCTAGGAATATGTACATATTTGAAAATTTTCGTTATGTTAAGTAAATTAGCTGAACGGACAAAGATGAAGCAACATGTTGAGATATTTAGTTATCTTATCGAAATAAGAAAGCTTTCTTCTTGCCCTATGCAGGTTGCTATGTATAAAATAAGGATATAAGTTGTGTATTTATTTTCTTGTGTAAATATTTTCACGGTTAGATAATTTGTTGGCATTAATTCTAAGAGCGGTTACATGGTATTTTTGATGGGTTCTAGTACTGTGGGTTTTAAAATTTAATGCTTTTAATAACGAAGACATAATTTTTAAAATTTGTTTGTATTTGTTCCAGAAGCACGTAGTAAATGACTCCTGTCCAATTTCACCAGACACACAGTAACGCACTACCTTGGCATGAATATTCATATATTTGCAACTGATATTTTGATGGCCGGCCTGGATCAACCCATGGTTTTTTACGTTTAGAATTATCGTACAAAATCCACTTTTTATCACCCGTAATGATTTTGTGCAAAAAATTCGAGAAACCCAATCGGGTTTTTTCGGTTTTTGTTTTTTCAGCCAGTTTATGAGGAACCAATTTGCCGTCCTTCTGTTTTTTTCCCATTGCATGCAATTGCAGTGATATTGTTTGATGAGTAGCTTCTAACAGTTCTGCAACTTCTTTTTTAGTTTGGCACATATTTTCATTCTGTAAAACTTTAAGTTCTTCGTTTTCAAATTGTTTTACTGCACCTGGACGTGGATTGTCCTCCATCATCTTGCCATCATGAAATCTTGCAAGCCACTTTTTTACTGTTACATGACTCCCAGAAGCTCACTCAAAGTCTAAATTATCAATTCCATAGCTTGAACAGCATTTTTTATCATTTGAAAACAGAATAGACTGCAATGAGGTAAATGTTGCCATCCATCTCTTAAAATTAGTTGCCATCCATCTCTTAAAATTAGTCATAGAAACAGCTTACATATATCCAAAATGGCGGGCGATTTGAAATCGTTCAAGTATATTTTAATGCAACGAACTTCAGAGCCGAGTTCCTACTTGAACATACCCAATAAATCAAAAGTTTCCGCAATTGACGCCTATTATTAAACTCGACATTTGCGCATAAAATAAATCTATGATGCTGTTACAAAATCGCTAATATTTTGTGGTTATGTTGTTGACATGTCCAAACTTAAGATATGACGTTTTACATCGGGAAGTTTTACCATAACTTACATCTTCTGTCGAACGGTGCAGCCTTATTTTTATACAAAATATAAGGCCCGATTGAGTCCGGCTAAAACCGCTAAATAAAGCTTAATGCTACAAGAATTATTCGATATATGAGGATATTTTAGCAACTCAGAAAATTAAGCTTAGGTATATACGGATGATTTACTTTGGAATACCCATCTTCGTGAAATCGGTGCAATCAATCGTTTACGTAGTATTGACATCCCTATAGCCGTTTAGATTTCAAAACATTTTCATTTTTTGTATTCCTAATCGTATTCGACAGCGTGCATTAGTACTGTAATTGACAATTACAAATTACATTTGGAATTCTTAACCATTTTCAATGCAACGTTGACTGACCAACATCGGACGATTTGACATACATAATACCAAACGTTAGTTCTTCTTTATTTCCTATACTCAAAAAATTAAGCAAAATTATGTAGGCGATTCTATTAAATTTTCTGAACCCGTCTTTTTTGTTCTAAATCGAATTTAATTTTTGTATGACATAAGTGCATACCTATAGGTTGACAGTAACACGCAAATAAAAACCTTTTTCTTACCCCCGAAAATTAAGCTTCGACATCATAATGTGACAATAATACCAATTTTTATATATTGTGCAGTTGAAAATGCAGAAACTCTATATATAATGAAAAACAAACAGATTCATATAAACCATTATTATTTTTTTATGCATATATACGAGTAGTTGGTCAGTATAAATTTGTCCCCCACATCCATATAGCCATATACGGTTCATACATCCGACGAGTAAAATTTCAAACCCCGAATTGATTTTCACATATTATATGAAAAGTCAACACATAGAAACCAAAAAAATGCATCAGCCACATTTTATTTCTTCGGCCTATCATATTTCCTCCCGAATATGTGTGTTGCATGTATTTGTTAATTAATTTGTGACCGATTTTTTTTGTTGTTGTTGTTGTGTTTCCAGAATTCATATCCCTGCAAATTTATACATATATACATATTTACTAGTATGGACATATATATAAAGTTGGAAAATAATCGATTGTTTTAAGGGGGTCAACCTATTGTTTTACGCAAATATGATGCAAAAACGAATGGTCCAACCAAATGGTGACCGATAAATTTGCTTATACGATATTGATTTTATGAAATAATTCTCACCCGTATATTACGACGGGTTGTTGCATAAAAAAAATGTCTAACAAAATAAAATATTGCGAAAAGAATAATTATTGACAATTTAATAAATAAATTTGTTTTGAGATAAAATAACAAACAAAAAAAAATCTAGTCCAAACTAAAAACACAATTTTTATATATTTTCAGATGATTTGAAAAATTGCTGTGTTGCGCAAATGATAGCAGAGAAATTTTATTTTATTTTTTTTTTTTATAAAACATACATGAAAAATTTTTATTTAATTTTTCCCTTTACACACCACCCTATCGTTTTATATATAGATATGTGTGTAAAACAGGATACAAATCGGTTAGATCTAGACAACTTATAAAAAATTGAGATACTTATTACAAAGATTATATCTTTTTATGTATTCGAGGAAGCACAAGAACAAGTAAAAATACCAAAGAAAAGATGGTAAAAAGTCTACACAAAATATTTTTTTTTTGCTACATCTTTGAATTTTAGCATATTTACCATAAAAAGCTGCGTATTTCTCATAACACCTAATTCTCTTGACTCTAGACCGCAACGGAAAAAGCTCTAGTTTATCGTTCCCCTATATATACGTTCTCAAATTTTCCGTGTGCGCTCACACAACGAAACCACCAACAAAAATGCTACACGAACAAACCATCAGGAGTATCGTGTACAGTATACGAAGAGTTTTTTAGTTTTCCACAAATATTTTTTTTTTATTATTATTCAGTTTTATTCTTCAGTTGCGGAGTGAACGTCGGTTTGATTAGACTGTTGGTTATATTTCGTAGAAAATATAAATTAAAATAATTAATAAAAGTTTTATTCTTTATTATAGTTTGTAATAATTATTTTTAACTTTTTTTTAACAAAGTGATTTGTTTGTTTAATATTTTAATATTTGGTTTGAGTTTTATTTGCGGTAATTTTCTTATCCCGCGCATCTAGTTGAAAAGTGGTCAGTTTTATGTTATATTGTAATACGGAGGAATATCCAAATAAATGAAAATATGTGTCAAGTGTTAGTTTATAATATTACAAAATTTTTAATTATTGTATATTTAATTAATAAAATAAAATTATGAATAGTTTCTATATAGAAATAGTGTATGGTTAAAAAAAAATTTTGAAAAATAAAAAATTTGTGATTTTTATAGAATTTAGCTAAATATTATTAAGTGTTTAAAATAAATTAAATTATGGAAGTAGTAATAATTAAAATTTACTTATGGTTTATACTTATATGGATTAATTGTGGTAAGCTTTTGTTGTTTTTAATATTTTTGTGGCGGTAAATTTTTTTCTATATATAGCGCGAAGCACCAAAAATTAATTTATTTTGTTTATTGCGAGATAAGTCGAGCATAAAAGTCGGCCTAAACATAAATTGCCTGCCAGCTAATTCGAAAAACATATTAAATTTATTTTTGGTGTGGTTCGTCTTAAAAAAATATACGTCATGCGGTTGCTTTACAACAAAATTTAATTACAGCTATACACCAAAAAATAACTTGTGTAAACAAGCAAAAGCTTTAAAACTTCTGTTTTTTGTGTATGTGTGTGTATTTGTTGTATAGTCTCAACAGGTTTAACTTTAAGATGAAGAAATTACATTTTTTATTTTTATTTTTCGGGTGCTTTTTTCATTCATTTTCTTGGATACATAAGTAATTGTTTTTCTTAAGTTGACAGTGTTTTGGAAAGTGTAAAACAACACAATGTAGGTACAAGTACAATACACACACAAACAAAAAAAATAACAAGAATTAAAAGAAAATTTTGGGTTTTCCGAGAAAGTTTCGAAAACAAATGGAAAATTGTGCGTTCACTGAAGAAATGCGGTCTTAAAATGTTTGAATAAATTAATATCTTTAATTATGAAAATTAATTATGTGCTTAACGATAAAATTAAAAATTTTATTGGTCTGGTTATTCGAGTGTTGTGGGATTACAAAATATTTTAAAATAGATAATTTTGTTTTGAGTTGTAGAGATGAACATTATTAATCCTGCTCGTAGGGAGGGCAATTATCGTTTCAACCAACAAATATTAATTATTGAATATTGCATCTAATTCTAGTTTCTCGGTTTATGATTAAGAATCTATTATAAAGGATTCTGTCTTTCGAATTTTCTTACTCTATTGGTGGAATCTAACATACGACGGATAATTCGTATCCAAGTATACAAATTTGCTATACTGGCAGACAATACAATCGATTAATGGAATACAATTAAAACTTTTAATTTTATTATTACAAAAAATTTCTTCAATTCATGTTGATCATAGATTCAACATAATAATAATAATATTTTATTTCTCAACACTAGCGAGTTTCTGAGACTGACTAAGAAAATTGAATGTTACCGACCAAATGGCACTGTGCGGTTAAAGCTTTGGCGTTTGAATCGGGAGAGGCAAAGGGAATTTTCATCAACAGATTACGATCTGTGATGAAATGGAATATATTTATGACCCCCTGTCGGAGTGCAAAACTCATGAGCCGAATGGAAGGCAAGGACGGAAAAAGCAAAATTGCGAAAGAGTTGGGAGAGCCGTTGACCCAGAACAGATTGCCGGGATAATAAAAAAAAACACAAATTTAATACTTATAAAATTTTAATGCAGACAATTACTATGCCAATTGAATTATGTAAGATTCCTGCCGAAAGATGCTATTAGTATATTTTATTTCTTTTGAATAATGGGTCATGCAAAATGAAAATTTTGCCACCAGGCGGCTACAAACTAATACTATATGAGTATATCCGTTAACTAAAATTATAATTTGAAACATTTCAAGCAAAAATAAATTAAAATGGTATGATATAATTCATACCCAAATTTTAATATTCATAGCTATTTAAGCAATATTTAAAAAAATAAAAAGTTAGTTTAACTAAATAAAATTTCGTTACAATCGCAAAGCAACAAAGTATTATTTGTTTGATTAAAACAAGTTAAACCATCTAATAATATTTGAAAATTATTAAAAGAAAATCTTTACACTAAACACGCATAAAATTAAATTACCGGTTCAATTAGCCAAATAAGTAAATCCTACCTACTCTGTTTAAGATAATAAGGTACAAAATATTCTACATAATATTTTTTGTATTTGTAATAAATTTTTTGCCATCATACCTTCATTATATATTATTTTGTCAATTAAAATCCCTTGAGGAGTCCACACAACAAAATCTAACTTATAGATTTTTATAACGTGCATCTGCCACTATGTATAACATGTATGATTCATCTTTAAACACCAAGATATATTTAGCATAAGAAGATTTTCCGTTTCTGCAAATGAAAGGACATTCATGAATCTCATCGGGAGTTGCCGCTAAAAACTTATGATCCTAATGAAATAAACCACATTTACGGTATGTGCAACAGGAGCGTGTACGGCAAAAAAGCTAAGTAGGAATAAAACCATGATTTTTTTTTTGTTTTTATTATAAAAGTTTGTTGTATTTTCTAGGGCGCCATTAATAGTAAAGTCACCATTACTGTTAATAATTGCCTGGCTCATTTTGTCCATACTATCAAACCATTTTTCTGCATACTGTAATTATAAATTTTTCCATGTCTTCCGGACAACTCGCGGATTGGAATCAGGTGACTGAGATGGCCAATTCAATGTTGTGGTGCCCTTTTTGAGTTTAAATTCCGAATAGAGTATGCTTTAGTGTTTTGGTTCGTGGTCTTCTTGCAAGATCCAATCCAGAGTTCCCCGATCCAAACTATTTAAGGGTAGAGGGTAACACACCTCGTGAATAAATTTTATTCATGAAAAGTGCGTTTAGGTTCCGTGTGGAAACGATTAATTTACCAAAACCTGACTTGGTGAAGCATTCCCATACATGTAGCTAAGGCGGGTGCTTCACAGTTCGGACAGTCCTTTTTTTTGATTAGTTGGCCAAAGACGCCTTTTAACATTAAACCCCCTAAAGGAAGACTCATTGGTAAACAGAATATTCATCTGCTAATATTCATTGTTTAAATGTTCATTCGCCCACTGTCTTTTCAATGTATTTTTGTTGGTTGGTTTGCTTTGACCAAAGTATTTCCATATGCGTGTAGCCATGATCCATAATTCTATTTCGTATGGTTTTTATCGGTATAATAATATTTTTTTTGCCAAGTTTCCCACAGCTGCATCCAGGGTAAGCGAAGAATTTTTAACAAATTGGCCTCTTCCTCCTTATTCTTAGTAGTCCGGATTTTGCCTCTATCTGGTGTATTCTTCTTCTGTACAAATGTATTCGACTTTTTTTTTTATATATTTTGCTGCCCTTCCAACCGAATTTTTGATCATTTCGGATGTGCATTTAAAAACACCGCTTCAAATCATTTTTTATAAATAGTACTCATTTCTTTGATAAATGTTATCCGCTAAACAGTTGCAGTTAAACTAATGTTTGTTTTAGAGCGCGCAAGAGGAATCAATAGGAAACCGATGTAAGCCCCGTCCATATCTGTTCCTATCGTGTTAAGTACAGTTATGCCGTACGCGCTCTTGTTGAACCTACTGTAAATATTGTGTCTCCCATAACTTTACAATATTGTCTTCTGGCAATTTCTTCATTTTTGATACCCCACTTAACAGCATTTGAGTGTATTTCCAATCCATTTACATGCATTTTTAAAAACGAAGAACTGCAATTTTTTGTTCTCATTGTAGTGAGAATGCTATAACATATTGAGGCAGTGATCCTCGTTTTTCGTTCATTTTTCCATGCTGTAGCGGGGAACACATTTACATGCCCCATTTCCAACAAATATTTTGTTTTTTTTATAATAGCTGCGTTGCTTTCGCAAATGCATAACTTAACTTTCAAATCTGAAAGCAACAACTTTTGGCTTTAATTTTTTTAATGTATTTTAATTTTTCATTTTATTAATATTTATTTTAGTTTTTTTATTTTATTAAATAGACAAATTAAATTCGGTATTTTACTGTGAAATAACAAATGCCAAATGCCTTTTTTTTAAACAAGATAACAACCCTTCGAAAAAATAGAAAAAATACCCGACTTAGTAAACACCATAACCATAAAATGGTTTTATTTGCCCTAAGTTCGACACTAAAATTCGAATATTCTTAAGATTTAGTTTCGAGTTATTCTAAGAAGCCGTATGAAACTTGCCGCAAAAATTCGAAAGTCGGCGAAACTCGATATAATAAGATTGTGTGCATGTATGTGTAAAAATAAAATTTAAAGGGGGTAATTTTTTTGCATGTATGTGAAATGTCAAAATGGATTTGGGGGTTCTAAATGTTTTATTAATAAAACTAAATTTTAATTTTATATGTATAAAAAATATTTATTAAATCATAACATAAACTGAAATAGTAGTAAACAAACAAGTAAAACTCTTAAAGCTAAATGATGCCTGATGTATATCAAATCAACTCCAATAAAAATTGCACCTGGATATGTTTGAAAAGTAAATTATGTAAAATAAAAACCAAATTAATTACAACAATTAAAATTTTGTAGAATTAAATTATGTATTTTATTTGTCATATACAGGGTGTCCCAAAAGTCTATTGCCAAACGAAGCAAGGTGATAGAGCAGGGTGATGCACTAAAAATTTATTTAAAAAAAGCTAACAGTTCTTTTGTTTATCTTACCTTTTCAATATGATCTTGGAACGTGTGCTTGGAAATAAAGTCATTTTTATTAACTTTGATATCTTTAGTCAAATTAAAACCATGGTTTTGTGAAGCCATTTCGTTTCAAACAATTTTTTTACTGATATTTAAGCAATTCTGGTGGGAAAAAATGTACTTTAGAAAGTTGACCAACTATCAAAAAACTTGCGGCATTAATGCAGATTCTAAAATGGTATCACACATATGAATATTCGAAACACACTGGTTTTTATCAATTGTTTTATAAAACAAGTCATGTTTATTAAAGAATGGAATATACAAAATTTCGAGTGCTGAAATAGCTGCTTTGGGAGAAAAAAACAAAATTACTAACATTAAACTAGAAACTTAGTTTTTTTTTTTTTTTTTTTTTTGAGTGTATCTGTCATTGGACTATTTATTGTGATAAACTGTGTATTCTAAAATAACTGTGTGGTGTTAAACGTTTTTGTGAACGATGCCATGATTGCGGTTCTACTGCTAAAGATTATTAATTTTGTTGTGTTGCGTGTGATAAATCAATCGATTTTAAATGTCTTGGCATTAAAAGCAGGACACATTTGAGTTGATTGCCCAACTAAAAAATCTGCGCTACATTTGTGATGATTGTGATGACCTATTGAAGTCTCAAATTGGACTATTGTCAAATGTATCTAAGTCTGTCGATCTGATTAAAAACACCATGATTAATCTACAGGAAGATTTCAAGGTTATATCTTCGAATTTACATAAAATTAATAGTCGTCATTTTATTGATCAATCAGTGGTACCGGTAACAAATACAATAACTCCGGTGATGACGAATGACGATCGAAATTATAACTTAATCGATAACAGTACCAATAAAACTCATAAAACTCATCATAATATTAGTAAATTTTCGAATACAAACAATAATAACATTAATTGTGAAGATAATTATGATAATAATAATAATAAGAATAAAATTAATGACAAAGTTAATGCCGTTATTTCTGATCAAAACGAACAAGTACCTACACACAAAAATAAACATAAACGTAAATGCAACAAAAAGAATGCTGATAATACACGTACCAATGCCTTCTATACTACTGGCCTTTTACTACTCTCATTTTTCGCATATGACGTCAATTTAAGTCTATACCGAGACTGCGCAATAATAATTTTAGGATATTTACACTAACAAAGCAACTAGAGAAAGCAACAACAACGTCGACTTAGCGTGTCGTCATCATTTGGTGTAAGCGGCCAGTAGTTTAGAAGGCATTGCACGTACACACAAAAGCAATAATGACGAAGGCGCTACTTTGCAAAACAAACCCATAACGTTTACAAATAAGGCTTTCCAAAATAATGGAAAGATGCAAGTTGGGAAAGATGTTATAATTGGTACAGCTACAGAGGGCATTGGTTCTATTGGAGCCATTACACCGCGAAAATGGATCTTCGTGTCCCGTTTACAGCCAACCGTTACTGACATTGAATTTAAAAATTTCGTAAAAAATAATCTTCGTATTGTGGATGCAAATTGCACACGTTTTGAAAAGAACGCTGGATATGTTTCATATAAGGTTGGTGTTCCTGTTGAGTGCTTTGAAGCTATAATGAAGGCCGAGGCATGGCCCGAACATCTCCTCATTAAGGAATATAACTTCAATCAGAAGACAAATTTCCGCGGAGTTCGCCAGCAGCCTCGAATGCGTATATAACCTTATCTGATAGTAATGTCGGTGTTGATATTAACTCAAATTTCATCTATTTCCAAAACGTTCGTGGCATTGCTTCAAAATCTTCTGAGGTTTATCGTTTTGTTTGTGCATCTAGGTATCCGGTATATGTACTGGTCGAAACTAATTTGAATGCTGATATTTACAATGCGGAGTACTTTCCTGCGGAATACATTGTCTATAGACGGGATCGATCTGAATTAAATAGTTCTAAATCAAAAGGTGGTGGGATACTCATAGCTGTCCACTCTACTATCGTAAGTGATACAGTTGATTGCGACCCAACTATAGAACTATTATGTGTAAAGCTGAACATCTGTAAGAAATCAATAAATGTCATTGGTTTATATATTCCACCGAATTCGGAAACTGAGGTGTATACTAAATATACACAGCATTTGTTTAAAATTTCATCTTCAACCAACATAGACGACAACGTGCTAATTCTGGGAGACTTTAATTTACCTAATGTCAAATGGGTATATGATGTGGATGTAAATTATATCATACCTTGTAACGTGACATCGGCTGTTGAAACTTCATGTATTGACTCCATCTTATCTTATGGTTATATCCAGATTAATGATGTTCCTAACTACATTGGTAGGTTTTAGTATTTATTCTTTACAAATTCTATTAACCATAAGTCGATGGAGGCCAATCTGAACCAATCAGAACTTTTATTGTCTAACTCAATTAAGAATAATTTTATATCTAAATTTTATGATTTTAAACGTGTAGATTTTGATAGCCTGATTTCATTTTTCTCATCAATTGACTGGAATGCGCGCTTCTCATTTAATGACTTAGATCATGATGTGCAACTATTTTATAATATTTTGTTTAGTGGTATCGACAGATTCGTTCCAATTTCTGTTTTTAAGAATAATCGAAATAATCCTCCGTGGTTTAATAAATGCTTGATTAATTTAGGTAATCGCAAGAAGAAATTATATCGGAAATGGAAAAGATCCAACAATGCTTCTGTTAAATTGGCCTTTTCTTCTGTATCTAATGAATTTGATTCCATGCATAAAATAGCTTATAGAAACTATATCAACAAGGTTCAAAATGATTTGATATTAAATCCGAAATCGTTTTGGAATTTCGTTCAGTCTAGAAGGAAATCATGCGGTTTTCCGTCGACAATGTCTTATAATAATGTTTCGGGCAATAACTCTATAGACGTAGCCAACTTATTTGGTTCTTTCTTCCAAAATACTTATAGACTAGATAATGTTAATAAGGGAACACTTGCGGATACAACATATAATAGTACAAACACCACCTTGCATATACCTCGTATCACCCCGGAGGATATTATCAAATCACTCACTCAGTTTAAAGATGGCTGTGGCCCAGATGGTGTTCCTTCAAGTTTCCTAAAAAAACTTGGTCATGAGCTAGCATTTCCTCTATCAATATTATTCAATGGATCACTTTCGTCGGGAATTTTTCCAGTTGTTTGGAAATCCTCACATATTGTTCCAATCTTCAAATCCGGTAATAGGAATGATGTCTCTAATTATAGGGGCATTTCTATACTATCAGCGATCCCTAAATTATTCGAATCAATTGTTTGTGACCACATGTATTTCGGTCTGAAGTCATTTATAGTTGACGAACAACATGGATTTTTCCGTGGAAGATCTACCGTGTCGAATTTAATGGAATTTTCAAAACGTGCCTTGGAGGTGATTGAGGCTAAGGCGCAACTTGACGTCATTTATACTGACTTTAGTAAGGCGTTTGACTCAATCAACCATGTTATTGTATTGGAAAAATTAAAATCTTTTGGCATTTCTAATAATTTGTTAAAATGGATTGAATCATACCTTACTGAACGCATACAGTTTGTAAAAATAAATGACAGATTTTCTAATCCGATAAAAGTGCATTCGGGAGTTCTACAGGGTTCCCATCTTGGACCCCTTATCTTCATTTTATTCTTGAACGATATCACCAAATGTGTCAAATTCGCTCGTTGTCTAATTTATGCTGATGATCTAAAAATATTTTCCCCTATAAATAATACGCAAGACTCATTTAATCTGCAGAAGGACATTGATGCAATTAGCCATTGGTGTGAAAATAATTTATTATTTTTGAATACCAAGAAATGTAAAATTATGTCATTTACCCGCTCATCGTCATATGTAATACATGATTATTGTATTAATAATGATAAGTTATCAAGAATAACTGAAGTAAGAGATCTTGGGGTTATGTTTACACAAACCTTATCAGTGAATCGGCATATTGATTTGATAATTGCAAAGGCTTGTTCTATGTTAGGATTTCTTAAACAAATTATGAAAGAGTTTAATAACCCGAAAGCTTTGATCTCGCTATATCAATCTCTTGTCCGTTCACAACTTGAATATGCGTCATGTGTTTGGTGTCCAAGTTACAGTAATCATGTCAAGAGAATTGAGGCGGTTCAGAAATCATTCTTAATTTTCTATGCCTGGAAAACTATTGGGTTTGATAATCGTAGAATGTGGTGGGAGAATGTTTTAGGCCTCCCTCCATATACCGAGCGATGTAAATCTCTAAAACTCGAGCCACTTGATATTCGTCGGCAGCATGCTGGGGCTATTTTCATTTCCAATTTACTAAATGGCGAAATAGTCAGCCCGTATTTATTATTTAACCTTAACTTGTATGCCCCTATGAGGAATCTACGTTCTCAAACCCTTCTGAAATTAGATTTTCATAAAACTAATTATGGATGTGACGAACCTTTGAATTTAATGTCGAAGTTTTATAATCAATTAAGTATGTTTTGTGATTTTAATATGACGAAATCTGGAATCAGACTATCTTTAAAGGAAAACTATTTTAAATAATTTATTATAATAACCAGAATTATGTATTTTATTTGATATATTTTTTATTGCTAAAATTGTACTGTAATTTATATTACGAATTAATTCACTAAAATAAAAATAAAAATAAAATAAAAATAAAATCAGGAGTGTCACGGTCCACGGTGCATCGTATTTTAAAAAAAGGAACCAATTTCACCCTTATCATGTGCAACGTGTACAAGACCTGATACCAGCTGACCACGAAAAAAGATTACGATTTTGTCAAGAAATGCTACGTCGCAACCAAGAAAGTTCGCAATTTTTTGACAATATCTTATGAAGGTGATGAAGCATGCATTAGAAGAGTGGAAATATTTAACATCCACAATTTGCACAAATTTGCTTTTTCTCCCAAAGCAGCTATTTCAGCACTCGAAATTTTGTAAATTGCATTCTTTAATAAACGTTTTTAATAATTGTTTTATAAAACAATTGATAAAAACCAGTGTGTTTCGAATATTCATATGTGTGATTGTGCCATTTTAGAATCTGCAAAAATTTTAATTGGAATGAAATGGCTTCACAAAACCGTGGTTTTAATTTGACTAAAGATATCAAAGTTAACAAAAATGACTTTATTTCCAAGCACACGTTCCAAGATCAGATTGAAAACGTGAGATAAACAAAAGAACTGTTAGCTTTTTTTAAATTAATTTTTTAGTGCATACGTATACGAATTCACCAAAAAATACTAAAAGTGGAATAATGCTTCAACCAGTCAGACTTAAGAGCTTAAGTTACACGCCGATTGCACCACTTCGGTTAGTGCTACAATCACTAAAATTTTATAGGCTTCTCGTCACAAATAAACAACTGACCTCTAAAATTTTGGTGGTCGTACCGCTCTCATAAGTGGTCCAAAACAGAGCACAACTTAAGAACTTAAGTCTGACTGGTTGAGGCATAAGTTTTTAACCATGAACAAATCGAAAAATATTATTTAGCTTTTTTTGTTGGAAAAGATCTCTTCTATCACCCTGCTTCGTTTGGCCCTAGACTTTTGGGACACCTTGTATATACTTTTTTATAATTTAAATATTTAATATCCTTTCAAACTTGCAAATAGATGATGCCATAAAAATAAAAAAAAATTATATTTTAATATTTACAAATAGTTTTATTATTTATAAATTTCACAAATAATACATTCTAAATGCGTCAAATTCTTTTTTATTAATTTCTGATTAGTAATACAAATTAAAAAACACGATACTTTATTTTTATCTCAACTTCAATGCTATTTTGCGCATCACTACTAAATAATAAAAATGCAAACTCTAGGTACATACATAATTTTTCCTACGACGTTTTCGTCACAATTTGAAGGAAAATATGAAAGCTACATTTTGAGTTTCGTCTTGTTATACCTGGGTAAAGCCAATTCCGCATTATACAATGCAATTGTTGTTGGAATCTTTTTCGACTTTGTGAAAGCAATGCACCTAATAAATCATTAACCTTCTAATGCATGATTTTTTTTCTATTTATTTGAAATTATTTTTCTATATTAAAATTAATTTCGTGAACATAAGTTACTTATCCATACTCTAACAAACTAATTTCTTTTTTCACAAACCATGAATGGTTAAAATATTAACGGGGATTAGAAAACTGGTAATTGAACGGCAGTTTGCTCTTGTAGTTCTTCTGTTATTAGAACCTAAAACATATTCTTAACCTGTAGAAATAGAGAGCCTCGTAAGATCAAGATACCTAGTCAGTTCGGTCACCGAATTTTTTCTCAGGTTGATACAATTCTTGGGAGATTAAGTGATAATCGAATGCAGTAGTAGTAGTGCATGTGCTGAACTCATTTAGTACGACGTACCACGAGGTTCTGGTTTCAAATAATTTTGTGTGTAGGTGATTTGCAATTATAGTAATCCTTTTTCGTCTAATAGTGCCTATACAGAATATACCCCGGCATATATTTTGTGGCCACCGATTTGTTCCCCTGGGCGTGTCAATCTCATTACAACGTTGGCGCAGGATCTGGTAAAACAGTGACGGTTGTCTCTTTTAAAGTATTTCTAAATTATATATGAATCCCGAAACTCCACTTAGAACATATAAATTATAGCCACATTTATGGGGTGTTATATAGTGCTTCATATAGGTCAAGGCCTTAATGGAACATATTTGCGCATACAGCGATAGGCATTCTTATTTTTTGACTTCTGTCATGGTTTGGATCCGTTATTGGTACCACACACCTGAATTAAATTGTAGAAATCTACGAATCTCTTCAAATTGATGAAAGAGTTTTATTTATGATAGTGTTGTTGCCACTAATCGGGTTCCTATATCGATGTATATTTGGAACATGTACCACTGATGTTAAAATGCATATTCCGAGATACTTCCTTTGGAAAGGCCACAGAAAAGGTAGTTGAATTAACTTAGCGGCGTTGATACATGCTATGCTTTCTGGCAAATCTAATTTTCCATTGAATTTGGTTTCATTTTGGTCAAATTTGGAAGTGTTTTTCTTCCACCCAATATTTTTTTTATATTTTTCTTTTAGACTGTGTAATTCGGTTTTAAAATTTCTACTGTGTATATCTCCAATTTCCATGTTGCCGTTAAATCGAAAAAACATGCATGTGTTTGACTGTATCGTGTTGACTGTGTGTTTGACTGTATCGTTTTTCGGTCGTAAATGCATACTGTAACTGTTTTTTGTCGAAAAATACATTTTTATGATTTTGGATCAAATATTAAGAGTATACGCTTAAAATTAAATACTTATACATGCCGAAACCCTCTATTAATTATAGTTTTTTATTATTGAAACACACGCACTACTAAATGCATCAACATTTTCGAGCAACTGAGTCTAAGTGGAGATTATTTTCACAATTTTCAAAATAAAAATGTATTGAAAGGCAGATTCAGTGTTGCGTTCGTTCGTTCATTTAAAGAATTTTTTCGACCAATCATATTGCTCCAAAATGACGTTCTGCATTTTTTCGCAAGAGATGGCTGATCGAAAAAATTGTTTGAATGAACGAACGAACGAATTTGCTGTTTCTGTGCCTATTTTGTGGCATCAAAACATCCCGCACGGCCCGAATCAATTTGATTCAGTTCACCTAATTGGAAATCCTCTTCACTAATTAGCAGTTTGCACATTTCGATATTGGTCGTTGTAATAGTGAATTAAAACGAGGAACCTTGATTATGACCACACAAAATAAACAAACACATGTACTTCAATTATGCTGGCTAATAGCCAATAACTAGATTAAGCTTTTTTATCGCTCAGCTGTACTATGTCGCCAACTTAAACATTTTGCGTTATCGCGTGCCATTTGGTACGTTTATGTAGGGTTGAAAATTCAAAAACAATTCAAAACACATTGATTCACATTCAAAAAAATTAAGTGTGCTTTAGACCACACTACTGAAGTAAAACTTCTAATGTATATTTAATATTTATAATATAATATAGAAAAATTATAATATTGAAAAAAAATGGTCACCCTGTGCGTTCTCGAGAGTCACCTAGCCGTTTATGTGTGATGCCACAAGAGGTAACCTTGTAACTTGGTAACTTTTTCAAGGCCAACTAGTCGTAATAGATAATGTTTATGCATGTGTAACAAAATGGACAAAAAAATCATTTTTAAAATCTCTTCGCATAGTAAAAATGGCCTTGAAATATTTTTTATTTCATTTATGTTTGTGTAATGTGGTTTCATCGAAAATTTGTTAAGTCGCATTAAAACCTGTATCATAGGCAAACGGGGAATGAAACGAAGAAAGAATCGGTTTCTGTGATACCTTGTGTGGAATGGAACTGTAATATAGTAAAAAATGCATTTATAAAATATATCACACGGACGAATTTTTTTGGTCACCCTGTGCGTTCTGGAGTGAGTAAGTAAGTGAGTGACATAGATGTTATAATAAGGAAAAAAAAAATTTGGCCACCCTATGCGTTCTCGAGTGAGTCAGTGTCAGTGACATAGAAGTCTATATTATGACTTTTAAATTTTCCAGTTTTTCAATTTTCCAATTTTCATATTATCCAACTTTCCAAATTTCCTATTTTCATATTTTTTTTTTTTCCTATTTTCCAATTTTTCAATTTTCCAATTTACCATTTTTCCAATTTACCAATTTTCCAAATTTCCAATTTTCATATTTTCCTATTTTTCAATTTTCCATTTACCTATTTTCCAATTTTCCTCCTTTCTTATTTTCCAATTTTTTTAACCAATTTTTAAAATAAAATGGTATCAACTAATGTTCCACCTAGAGATTTATGAATTGTCATGGCACATCCTGATACTAAAGGAAAATGATTTCATTTTGCGTTTATTGTTGTTGTTGTTGTGTATTGTTATTGTTTCGTTCGCCTCGTTCGATTACATTTTTCGTAACGCATTTGCCAGCTTAGTCCCCAAGTCAAGCGTGCCTAAAGAAGTTTTACTTCAAAAATAGTTGCTTTACCATCCTACTGCTCCTGCCCATGTCATCTGGTTATGGTCTTAATATTTTGGTTATTTCACCTTTGCGAGTATTTAACAGCTATAGAGAAATTGTAACATATTCGATAAAAACTGACATATTCGTTACGATTAGATATGCATTCACATGGAAATGGTTTTCGTATAATTACAAATATTTTGTCGAATTTTGTAGAAATATTTTTTTTTGTCAAAAATCCCCGTAACCTTACAGTTTGCCGTGAAACATGGATTTTCCAGATTCAATTCACTTATGGCCAATGTTTAGCCTTGCGTCTTATTTATGGTCATTGCAGGGGCCAAACCCATAGGAAATTGTAAGCGCTTGAAATGAATTGGTGCGTCTGAAGGTATCATTGGAATGCGTGGCAGCAATATATTCTCTCATCTGAATTTACCATTTAATATTGTCGCTTTTATAAGATTTTCCATAATTTGTTTGATCACAAATCACGTGCCATTGCACAGTTTGGGTGAGTTTAAACTGCGAAGCAAAATGTTTGGTGAACCAATTTTCAAGCGCAAATTATGTTGTGGTAATCCAGGCAAATGAGTGAATTTCAGAATTCTGTTGCCGTATTTGAAATGAGAATGCTAACAACCTTGATCAATATCAATGCCTGGTTCTATATTTCCGGTGTGTATAGTCCATCTGTGAATCTCCATTTGTATCCCGGATTCTGTGTAGTATATCATCGCTCGTGTGGTTTTTGTATTTATCCCAGATATACATAATTTTGTCTGAAAGCATGTCGTTAACAAAATGCGAACATTTGACGGATTTGATGTGGTAAAGAAGCGAATGCTTCGTCTGCACGTGTAATGTCCCAATGATTGTCGAATTCTCAAACCCTTTGTAACCTTGAATTTTATTGTATTCAACGCACACTTGCGATTTCAATATGAAATTTTGGGTTATTCTGGATGTAAAAAATACTATCTGTCTATCATCAAGATTAAAATATCATATAGGAATCGCATGTACGTGACTGCTGGAAACAGACGTGCGAAATTTACGCATGCGAAAACGCCAGTTAACTACATGAGCGTATTTTCATGAGCATGGATTCGGTAGAGTTTATAGCGGTGTTATGGTGTTTTCACGATTCCAGTTTAATGATCAATAACACTCACTATTTTATCATTATGTGTTAATTATTATTTTATTATAAAATATTATTTTTATAGTATGGATGGAGTTCACAAAATGATGGATGTGAACGGTTGTTACGCAGTTTCACACTTTATTCTATCAGCTATGCTACACACAATTTTGGTTTCTGGATTCAAACTATTGCGCAATAGATTTTAATTTTTAATTTTAAACCCTTATTTTAAATTAAATCATTAAATTTTTTTGTCTTGTTTTATTCTTTTCTCTCGAAAATAAAATTTAAACAAAAATCTACATCTTAAAAATGTCCGTAAATTTTTTTATTTTCATTTCAATTTTTTTCATTTCGGATTCACGGACAAAAATTTTATTACGCAGCTGTGACGTAAAAATTTTGACCGTGAATCCGAAATGAAAAAATTTGAAATGAAAATAAAAAAATGTACGGACATTTTTGAGATGTAGATTTTTGTTTAAATTTTATTTTCGAGAGAAAAGAATAAAACAAGACAAAAAAATTTAATGATTTAATTTAAAATAAGGGTTTAAAATTAAAAATTAAAATCTATTGCGCAATAGTTTGAATCCAGAAAACCAAATTATAGTGTAGCATGGCTGTATGGGACTGTGTCTCTTCAATTATTAAAACCCGACTGCCAAAACGCGACTAATGTTCTTTTCGTTTCTCAATTTGCTGTTTAGTAATTCTCGATATTTATCGATTATCGATAACTATCGAGAATCGCGAATATAATTTGTATAGGTGGCGAAATAGCTCTATTCAGCAAAACGAGCTATCCCTCGTAATTAAGCGGCGCGGTGTATAAATAGTTTTGCTACGAGGAGTGCCACGAAGTGAAAAGGTTTTTGAGGCGCTATATCACTCCCCTCCTGGATCGAAAACCGCAGTGTTTTAAATTAAATGTAACGGTTTTTGGAACACTACGTTTTTCGACGGGGTTTACCACAAGTATTCCGTATGCTGGCTTAAGTCTGTCGATGCCAATTGTTGTTGATTTTCCATCTATATCCGCAACAAAGAATTTGCACAATTTGCGGGTCATTGGATACGGTCCAGAATAGGGTGTACTCAAAGGACCTCTGACTCTATCCACACGTACAAATACATGTGAACAAGTTTCCAGATTTTTGGGAAAATACGTTGCCTGTTCGGTTGGATGTCGTGTGTCCGTAGGAACTAAGGCTCTCATGGTGGTACGAAGCTGATTCACGAAATCCGAAGTATCTGTGTTTGGGTTCGAATTTTGATTGTTGATGAAGAATTCACCGGGTGGGAACCTTGATATTTTGACCATATACTAGCTCTGCTGGTGTGCAGTTGAGGTCTTCCTTGACGGAGGTTCGAATATCCAATAGGATCGTTGGAAGTTCTGAACTCCAATGGGATGTATTACATCGAGCTGTTAAGGCTGATTTTAATTGCCTGTAAAACCGTTCGACAAGACCATTCGCTGTCGTGTTGTATGCAGTTGTCCGAATGCGATGGGAACCTAGGAGCTTCGTGAGCTCGGTGAACAACGTTGACTCGAATTGTGTTCCTTGGTCTGTCGTGATGAAGAGTGGGACACCATATCTACAGATATACTCATTGTAGAAGATCTTACTTACGGTTTTTGCGGTCATTTCTCGGATTGGATAAGCTTCTGGTCAACGGGTAAATCGGTCGACTATCGTTAAAATATAATGATAGCCATACGATTGGGGCAGTGGACCAACCAGGTCCATGAGGATGTGGTACATGAGGTAGCTCGAATTTACCAAGTTCTGATTTTGCGTGGCGGTGAACTTTGGACTTTTGGCATGGGATACAAGATTTCGCCCAATTGCTTGTATCAGTATTCATTCTTGGCCAGAAGTATTTTGAAGCAATAAGTTTTCGCGTAGCACGAATGCCGGGATGTGATAATCCATGTAGCATGTTGAAAGGAACGTAGGGTCGATTTTTACCTGTTGAAGTCTCACACCAAATTTGCTGCTTGTCTGGTAAGTCGATCCGTTGCAGGTTTACGCTTGATTTCGGTGTGCGTGCTGAAATCAATTTCTGCAATTCGTCGTCGCGTTGTTGCTGTATAAGTAATTCCTTCGTGTCGAAGGAGAAGACGTTGCAGAAGTTGTGAGAAGTGTTTCACCAGAACGAGACAAACAGTCGCTCACCACATTGTGTTTACCTTTGATGTGATGAATGTCGGTATTGAACTGGGCAATGTAATCGAGATGTCGTAATTGCCGGAGACTACATTCAGACTTTGACGCAATAGCTGTTGTAAGAGGCTTATGGTCGGTACATATAGAGAAATTTCAGCCTTCGACGAAATGGCGAAAGTGTTTGCTTGCTAAATATATAGCGAGAAGTTCTCTATCAAAAGTAAAGTATTTGATTTCCGCAGGGGAGAGCTTCTTTGAAAAGAACGCTAATGGTTGCCAACATCCTTTGTTGCGTTGTTGTAAGACAGCTCCAACTGCTACATTGGAAGCGTTGGTAGTTATGTTGAACTGCGCGTCGTTCAACGGGTGTGCCAAAAGAGTGACAGCGGCAAGAGAACGCTTGACCTTGTCAAAAGATTCTGTGCAATCTTCGGGCCAAGAGAAGTTTATTTTGTTTTTGCCTTTCTTAAGTAAAGTGGCCAAATGCCTGTGAATCGGCAATAACAGTTCGGCTAACCGTGGTATAATGCGGTGGTAATAGTTCACCATACCGACGAACTGCTGTATTTGGCGGATTGATGTTGGTTCTGGAAAATTTGAAATGACATCATCTCTGTCTTTTGACGAGAGGATGCCATCTTTCGAAATTGTGTGGCTCAAGAAGTCGAGTGACTTCACGCCGAAAATACATTTCGAAGCTTTTATATTGATTCCATATGCGGAGAGACGTTTAAATACTGACTCGAGATGTTCACTGTGTTCCATCTCGGACCGGCTCGCAATGAGGATATCGTCGATATACGAGTAGACGAAGTCCAGCCCTTTTAACACTTCGTTAAGGAATCGCTGGAATGTCTGGGCTGAGTTACGAAGGCCGTATGGCATTCGGGTAAACTCGAAAAGCCCAAAAGGAGTAGTTATCGCTGTTTTGTGAATATCCTCGAGAGCCATGGGAATTTGATGATATGCCCTTACCAAGTCTATTTTGGAGAAAATAGTGGCGCCGGCGAGTTTCAACGAGAAACTGTGTATGTGGGGGATAGGATATCTATCTGGGACAGTGACAGTGTTTAACTGTCGATAGTCTCCACAAGGGCGCCAGTCCTTGTCTTTCTTTTGCACTATATGTAATGGTGAAGAGACTGGTGATGATGAGGGGCGGTAGATTCCGATGTCTGTCATAAACTGAAATTCAGTTTTAGCAGCTTTTAGTTCAGTTGCGTCGAGTTGTCGCGGTTTAGCACAAGGTAACCTACCTTGCGTGATGACGTAGTGGACTACGTTATGCTTCACTGGGAGATTGTAATTCGGCGCCTCAGTGAGCGAGGGGTACTTCTTCAAAAGAGCGCCGTAATCGTTGTTGACGCAGAAATGTTTAGGAGATGGCTTACAACTTGGGCGATGATTGCGTTCACAGTAAGGGTAGTAAATGAATCAGAAAGTCTTCTGTACTTCAAATCGACCATGAGGCCATATTTGGACAGAGAGTCAGCACCTATAATAGGCCTGTCTACTGCCGCGATGATAAAGGGATGTGTGAACGAACGCCTGAGACCGAGATTAACCTTCAAAAATTGTGTGCCGTATGTGGAAATTTTGGATCCGTTTGCTGCGGTAAGAATGCAAACGGTGTCTTTAGCGTTTCGGGGAAACTTGTTAACGGGTATCACAGATACTTCAGCCCCCGAATCGATCAGAAATTGTAAGTTATTTCATGATCGTGGATGAAAAGACGGCGAGACGAACCAATCCCACTGTTTGCCGTAGAGACAGCAGGATTTAGTGGTTTTCCGAAGACTTGAAATTTTTGAAAGTAGCTTCTCCATGAGCTACCGGTCGAAAACTGCACGGCTGATTACAGTTGCGTGCGCGTGAGCCGAAACGACGGTGGTAGTAGCACAGTCCAGATCGATCAATCACATTTCCTACTTTGACTGATTAACGAAACGGAGCGGTGTGGTGTCATTGTGATTGATCCTTTAGTATTAATTCATAATAACACTGCTGCGGTGCTTTTTTTAGAAATTAGAAATCTGTCTCTTGCGAAATAACGCATGCTATGCGAAAGGCATCTGTTTTATTGGGATCGTAGCGATATCCCAGAAAAATAAATCCCAAAAAGTATAATCCACAAAATAAAAATCCCAAATATGAAAATCCCATAATTTCAAAAAAGTAGAAATCCCAAATTTGATGATCCCAACATTTCAAAAAATACTCATAATTAATAAAGAGCGCACATTAAAAACTTATTTATTTCAAATTTGTAAAGCATTTATTATTTTTTAAATATTCCAGTTTTGTAGTTGGAAGTCTACTTTTTATAACTCGTTTAATGTTTTTATATATGTTAATATTTTGTTTCTTTTTCGAAAATCTTGTCCGGTATTTTCAAAGATGGTTTTACAATCAATAAGTCCCTTTCCAAGGTGGGATATTATTCTGTACAACCCACTGTTCTGCTTCACCACAATAACCTTAAGGCGGCGGTGCCATGCCTCGACGCAGTTTTGAGTACGAGGGAAATTACTTTTTGCAGCGTTTTCGACGGACAAAAAACTAGGGTTATAACGCGGTTTCTTATTAACGCTGCTTCCGGTTATGTAATTACATTTAATGAAGTATAATAAAGAGACATTTCATCAGGAGGAACAAATGCGAGGCTTTTTATCATCCCAACTTCGAGACTGAAATCTTAAAATTCTCCGTATTTATTCGCTGCTCCTACTTTTGCACTTGTCGCCATAAGATTCGGGCGAAATGAAAAAGGCAGTCTTTGAATTCTGCGTTAGGAAAAAAATTCTTCGTCGTGTTCACAAGCTATACGATGCAATTCATAAAAAAAATCACAGAAACAGCTATTGGTTTTTTCGTCATCAAACAAAACACTAAGGGTACGACTTCATTTTCGATTTTCCCATGAATGATAAAAAGCTGGGCCATTATAGACGGTACTACATAAAAAGTTCCATCCATTAACCAGCAGGAATACTCGGACAATACTTTTAAATTAGTTATGGTTCCCAGAATAATACTTTTTTCATTTCCAACTTTCTTCTCTGCGAGAACAAACAGCCCATTTTCGAGAAAACATAATTACTGCGGTATATCAATGTAATTTACATTTTCGGGCTGTTTGATTTTGCTGGAGCGAATTGACGTTACTTTTATGTGCTACCTTATTTAGAAGGTAAACACGTACGTTTACATTCTACAACTTACCGAATTATTTGCGATGGTGGTACGGAACTATTTGAAGCATGGTTTTTAAGCCAGCAAGATCAATTTCTGAGGCTCTAGGATCATGTGAATGAACAAACAACGAGGGGGATCTGTTCATAAGTGGATATTTTAAAATTGCATTTCTCAAAACGCCATATTTAAAAACTGCATAAGGTACAAAATTGCATTTTTCAAAACTGCATATTTCAAAACGGCATAAGGGTTAAAAGAGCATTTTTCAAAACGGCATTTTTCTAAACGACATATTTTAAATCGACATTTTTCAGAATGGCATTTTTTAAAACTCAAAACGGCATAGGTACAAAACTGCATTTTTCAAAACTGCACAAGACAGAATGAAATATTTTAATCGATTATGAATCTAGAATTATCTTTTCATTAATTTCTGGAATATGACCAACAAGTACAGTTATTTATTACACGATGAAATTTGAGATGAATGAAATTTTTGAACATTTGTGAACGATCCTTGGATTAAATTCTAGGATAAAGTCAAATGAAAAGGAACTTGACTATTTTTTAGTCGAATAAGATTTAATTTCACATGTTTAGGTTTAGTATAGGTATGTTATAAGAAAGGACCTTCATGGAAATTAGAAATTATTTGAAGATTTAGTATGCATATAATATTCTCCTTCACCTAAATTTTTCTACCTATGTCGTTTCGAAAAATGAAATTTTGAAAAATGCCGTTTTGAAAAATGTCTTTTTAAAAAATGTCGTTTTAAGAAATGTCGTTTTGAAAAATGCCGTTTTGTACCTATGTCGTTTTGAAACATGCAATTTTGAAAAATGCCGTTTTAAAAAATGCAGTTTTGAAAAATGCAATTTTGTACCTTATGCCGTTTTGTACCTTATGCCATTTTGAAATATGCAGTTTTGAGAAATGTCATTTTAAAAAATGTACTTTTAAAATATGCAATTTTGACCTAGACCCACAACGAAGCTATCAAAAAAATATCAAACTACTGTAAAATTGGTAAACTTAGGAATGACTCACAATTTCTACACACAAATTCTACACCAGCATACTCAGAATTTATTATATAATACGGCATTATATATTATGCGAATTATACAAAATATCATTTTAACAAAATTGTGAGTTAATCTTAAGTTTACCAATTTTACAATAGTTTTGATATTACAGAGATTACACGAAATAATTAATAAGTCAAACTAAAGAAAACAAAATTAGTAAAATTATTTACTGAAACATTCCTAATTATAGAATCCCGTTGTTTAGAATAATATTTATTAAAACACGCGCGCTTTATTATACCTACTTACTAAATCTTATCGAATCGAAAGGACAATAATTTCTGATAGAAATAGCTTTCGACCTTACTTATGATAGTGAAGTTTGGACTAAAAACATTAATAAAAAATTACACTGTTAAATTTATTATTTCTCTTATTGAAATTTATTTCCAAAACTAAATTTATTATAAAATTGGACTAATCCTAAATGTTGTGCCGTCGAACCTAGAAATATCTTAAGATTTTAGCTGACATTTTTGAGAAGATAAAGCATAGACTTAGATACCTAAGATTTAATTAAAGCTTATTTTTGAGATTCGTTCTATTAAAAATTATATTTAGAAATTAGTATATTTTGCGGGCTTCAAACAATGTTCCAGCCAACTTTGGAGATGTCCACGGGATTTCACTGCCACTTTCAAAAGGACCATCTTGAAGTTTTATAAAGAGCGCGCTAAATATATTCACAGGTCCTGGACAAAAAAATTCCTTTCCTTATACCGCCGATCGTAGAAATGTCCACAGGTTCTTACCCACATTTTTGAATAGATTAAACAATATTCCACCGTTATAATGATTAGCATCCGATTCTAATGGGTTTTGCTATTGCTATAACAGAATTCATGTTTTCATTTGTATACTGCCATTACCCAGAGATGTTCAGTACATTTTTCGGAAGCTTATAATTTCTGTCTAGGAGCGAAAATGGGTCATTTTTAATGATTCTAACAATGATTTTTGGAATTTTGAAGTTCCGTGATTTTAACAAAAATATTATTATTTCCTTCTACAAGATTTTAGCAATATCTCCATTTAGATTTTAAATTGATATTCCCAAACAAGCGACGAGCCCGTTTTAATAGATTTAAAGTTTACGTTACTCGCGTCTGAGGAACCTTGTTTTAGTAAATACAAATTTGAAATTTTTAAAAAATTTTCTTTTTTTATACCGCAGAAGGTAAACGTCCTGTATATGGACATGGTTTTTTATAATGGTCTTGGTATGTCGAAAAATGTAGACGAGAGTCTCTGTGGTCATCGCTTGTAATGTCAGGCAAATGAAAACATGAATCCTACTATAGAGAGAGCAAAACCCATTAGAATCGGATACCAATCATTATAACGGCAGGATATTGTCTAATCTATTCAAAAATGTGGGTGGGAACCTTTTTTGTCCAGGACCTGTGAATATATTTAGCTCGCTATTTATAAAACTTCAATCATCAAAATTGTGAAATTTGAAAACCCATCGTAATTATATACCATTCCTTTTAAACTCGCAGTAGATTGGATGATCCTTTTGAAAGTGGTAGTAAAATCCCGTGGACATCTCCAAAATTGGCTGGAACATTGTTTGAATCTCAAAAATAAACTTTACTTAAATCTTAGGTATATAGGTCTATGCTTTACCTTCTCAAAAATGTCAGCTAAAATCTTAAGATATTTCTAGGTTCGACGGCTCAACATTTAGGATTAGTTCAATTTTATAATTTTCTTTTGAAAATAAATTCCAAGAGGAATATATATAAATTTAACAGTGTAATTTTTTAATAATTTCTTTTAGCACAAACTTCACTATCAATCATCCTTACTTTTACAATATTAAAATTTAATTTATCTCTGCGTTTATAGAATACGACAATCATATACAAGTTCCTATACAAAAAAAATGTTTTAATTTAACATATTTAATTATTTGGCAGAACCATCTAGTTCCATTTATAATCAAAAAAACTAAATGTTTCATTGCTGACAAATATTGAAATGCACGCAATGTCTCTATTAGTTGAATATGTCACTTTAAAATGTTGATTAATCTTCTAATTCCATAACGTATATTGTAGCAGTTTATTAAATTCCTCGGCCCGACTACTATTTACGTGTAGATAACACATCAATATTAATCAACGGTAGAATTCTCTCCGAGCTAATTAATGTTGGAGTTTTTTGGATAACACGATTTCATCGAGGGAATTATAATTGTGGGGTGACGAAAGCATAATCAAAAATAATTAAAATTTCCTATTTTCCGCAAGATTACATAACACTCGCACATTATATGTTACCAAAATCCTTATAAATTATCGAAGATGTGCGGTTATGTTTTATTTATTTTTGTCACACACTAAATTCGGTTTCATATAAATTTATCGTCTATTTTGAAGTTTTAAATCGCTTAATCGAATGTAACACTAGAAACATTAAATCCAAAATTGGTATTGTCGTATAGTGTTTGCAATACAATATAACCCCCTCTATATGATTTATAATCAGAAATTGTGTATATTTATTTATCTCAGCATCACCCAGCTTAAACATCAATAATAGACGACAATTCTCCTAATTTGACATTTGTTGGACAGTTTCAAAATAAGTTAATTTGTCCATTACTTTTCACTCTGTGCTGTATATATATATAACGTCTTATCATTTTACACACACACATACCACACAGATATATCTCTTGTGTTATATTGGTTTCGATATATTTCTTGTGTTTCTTGTATAATGTAATCACAGAACAAAAATCTTGTATATATGGTACATAACCAGCAACAATAAATAAATAAGGTTGAAATGTTTTTTTCATGTCTCACACGAAATTTACAAAATCATGAAACGAAATTGTGTTCATCTCAAAAATAATTTAATAGAATTTACATGGATGGAAAGGTTGTGGAACATTTTCATAGAATTCAATATTCATTCGTAAAATATTTAGACACAGTGGTTCATTAAAGAGTTAATTAAATTATTTAGAATAACTCGTAATTAATTAGGTAGAATTCTTTAAAGGAAACCTGACTATACATACATAACTTGAGATACGTTTTTAAAATATGTTACTGGTTTTTTTAATTTCTTTTACGTAGTAAAATTAAGTGTAGTAATCATGAACATTTGTTGACCTTCAGCGTAACCATATTCGTGATATAAGCCGAAGTAAAAAAATAGAGGGGGAATATGTTGCGGTCAATACCCGACATTCTTTTGGGTCAAGCCTTGGCGTTTGGATCGGGAGGCACCGGGTTCGAATCCCGATAGGGGCAAGATGCAAGAGAGAATTTTCATCAACAGATTACGATCTGTGATGAAATGGAACACAACTATGACCCCCCTGCCGGAGTGCAAAACTCATTGGCCGACCCATCTTCCATGCCAGTATAGGCTGGCAATGTGCAGATGGTGATAAAATCGGACCTATAACCACACGTCCTTGATTTAGCAGGCAACTGCGTGAGTAAAAGACGTGAAAAGTGAACTGCGTAAGAGTTGGGAGTGGTTTGGCCCCAGAACAGGGTTACAAGCATTAACAAAAATTTTATCATTAATTTTATTTATTTTTATCGTTTTTTGTATATGGTAATCTTTACAACAACATTCAACAACAACGCTCCTACTGAAACTGCCATTTCCGGTACACAGATTTCCACTAAATTTTCAATTAATGAAGAGAGTTTAAGAATGAAAATTGTTCTATTCAATATATCAGCATAATTTTGATGAAATATATTGGGTGTACAAATGTATTTCTGACCTTTTTAAGTGAAATAAAAGACATCAGTTTGTGTAGAAAATGAAAGAATGTTTTATAACTTTCGCCCATCATTCAGGCAATAAACGGATTCCCCGAAGGAAGAAGTCTGGTTGTTTCGAAGTATACCTACATACGAGTATAACATCTTAATCAAAAATCTACCAGCTGATCCTTTCCCATTCTACCATCCATATATACAAAAAACATTTTTTACCCTTCCAAGCAAAACTTATTTATTATAATTTTGTAGTGATATGCATGCCTATCTTCAGTTCAAATCAAAATCTCACAAATATGACCTAACTGAATGAAATCTGTGAAAGCAAATATAAAATGGTTTTGGAAAAATCTGTTCAGTGATTATGGCAAAATAAAATAAAAACTAACTGTACCTTATCATCACATGTAAATAGAATAGAATGTGCTCATAAAACTTATCACCCTATATAGCTGCTATGTATACTTTAGATTTTTTATTTTTATTCTGCTAAACCTTTTTCTGCAAATTTTCAATTGTACTCTACATCCAATTCTTCAAGATATTTCGGATCCTATTTAAACAATAATTGTTAAACTCAAGATCCTCAAACAAAACAAAAAAATAATAATAAGAAGAAGAAGAATTTCGTTGAAATATAATATAAAATATAATCCTAGATTTAAAAAACAGAAATGGAAAATATTCGAACAATAAAAATATGGTTTTGATTCCACCAAGCAGTTTTCCTCTCCGTTCTGTCTACTTCATGCACCAGCTCTTGGTTTGAAAAGCTTTATTATTTTCGTTTTCTTATAAACGGTTACCACTTTAGCAAAAACAAAAAATCCATTTTCTTTGTTATATTCCTCAAATATCCGTCTCATGTTCAACAAAATTACACATAAGAACTGTTTCGCAACATAACGACAACAACAAAAATGTCGATCACAATTTTTTTTATACACTTTCTTGAATTCGTCTAAAATATAATAAAATATAAAATTTGGAAAAAGGAGAAATAATTTCCCTATCGTCTTGTCGTGTAACCATAGTAACATTATAATTCTGTAGTTTACTATACTCAAGGAAAAAACAAAATGAAAAGAGGAATGACAAAAAAGGGAAAATCTCACACTTTATTTTCTTTTGTTATATCACAAGTACTCGTGTTAGCTCGATGGAGCTACAGAAATGTGGAAAATTTAAAAAAACAAAAAAATGTAATTCGTTCAGCGAATTTGACAATGAAAATAACATTAAATGTATGTAAACGGAGAAGAAAAAAGGAATTCAATTCTTTACATTATTTTTTTATTTTTATTATTACATTTGTTGTAAAATTTTTGCTCAATTCGACATTTTTTTCGCTTTTTTTGTTAATTTTATTCGAGAAAATTTCAATAAAAGGAAACACTTGACAAAAAAATATTTAAATCATTTCAAAAAACGTCTATTGTTGGTGCAAAAGGAACAGACATCCAAACATGGAGATAAACGAAATGGAAAAAATAATTCGATCCTTTAAAAATTAGGATCATTAAAATTTTCTTGTGTCGTACACTTGAATGTTACGCGTGGAGAAAATATACATTAACCGCATACGTGACTTTTACACAGTGTAACATACCAACAATTTAGGGAATATGTGTTTACAAACAATTTATGTTTCAGATTTAAATGGTGTTTTTTTATGTAAAAAAACTGGAAAAAATTAATATTGTTGTTGTTAGCATAATATTTCATAAAAGTTACATTTTTATTGAAAATATAATTGATTTTGCTGAATCTTACAAAATAAAGGCGACATATTTTGTTAAAATACTTACCATTTACTAAAATGCATGGCCTAAGTGATAATCATTTTTACTAATAATCGAAAGTTTAATAGTACAATTATGATAAAATACGAAACTGTTCCTAAATCACCACTAACTATAATCTATACAGCATGTTGAGGTTATTTCTAACGTTGAACAAAATTCAGCATTTACTTAATCTTGAGCAGAATTGCTTGCTTATGTTACTTTAACTCTCGCAATAATATATCAAACCTAAATTGAACGTGAATTGAATATGAATTGAATATGAATTGAATATGAATTGAATAGGAATTGAATATGAATTGAATATGAATTGAATATGAATTGAATATGAATTGAATATGAATTGAATATGAATTGAATATGAATTGAATATGAATTGAATATGAATTGAATATGAATTGAATATGAATTGAATATGAATTGAATATGAATTGAATATGAATTGAATATGAATTGAATATGAATTGAATATGAATTGAATATGAATTGAATATGAATTGAATATGAATTGAATATGAATTGAATATGAATTGAATATGAATTGAATATGAATTAAATATGAATTGAATATGAATTGAATATGAATTGAATATGAATTGAATATGAATTGAATATGATTTGAATATGATTTGAATGTGAATGAATTGACTATGAATTGAATATGAACTGAGTGTGAATTGAACATGAATTGAATATGAATTGAATATGAATTGAACATGAATTAAATATGAATTGAATATGAATTGAATATGTATTGAATATGAATTGAATATGAATTGAATATGAATTGAATATGAATTGAATATGAATTGAATATGAATTGAATATGAATTGAATATGAATTGAATATGAATTGAATTGAATTGAATTGAATTGAATATGAATTGAATATGAATTGAATATGAATTGAATATGAATTGAATATGAATTGAATATGAATTGAATATGAATTGAATATGAATTGAATATGAATTGAATATGAATTGAATATGAATTGAATATGAATTGAATATGAATTGAATATGAATTGAATATGAATTGAATATGAATTGAATATGAATTGAATATGAATTGAATATGAATTGAATATGAATTGAATATGAATTGAATATGAATTGAATATGAATTGAATATGAATTGAATATGAATTGAATATGAATTGAATATGAATTGAATATGAATTGAATATGAATTGAATATGAATTGAATATGAATTGAATATGAATTGAATATGAATTGAATATGAATTGAATATGAATTGAATATGAATTGAATATGAATTGAATATGAATTGAATATGAATTGAATATGAATTGAATATGAATTGAATATGAATTGAATATGCATTGAATATGAATTGAATATGAATTGAATATGAATTGAATATGAATTGAATATGAATTGAATATGAATTGAATATGAATTGAATATGAATTGAATATGAATTGAATATGAATTGAATATGAATTGAATATGAATTGAATATGAATTGAATATGAATTGAATATGAATTGAATATGAATTGAATATGAATTGAATATGAATTGAATATGAATTGAATATGAATTGAATATGAATTGAATATGAGTTGAATATGAATTGAATATGAATTGAATATGAATTGAATATGAATTGAATATGAATTGAATATGAATTGAATATGAATTGAATATGAATTGAATATGAATTGAATATGAATTGAATATGAATTGAATATGAATTGAATATGAATTGAATATGAATTGAATATGAATTGAATATGAATTGAATATGAATTGAATATGAATTGAATATGAATTGAATATGAATTGAATATGAATTGAATATGAATTGAATATGAATTGAATATGAATTGAATATGAATTGAATATGAATTGAATATGAATTGAATATGAATTGAATATGAATTGAATATGAATTGAATATGAATTGAATATGAATTGAATATGAATTGAATATGAATTGAATATGAATTGAATATGAATTGAATATGAATTGAATATGAATTGAATATGAATTGAATATGAATTGAATATGAATTGAATATGAATTGAATATGAATTGAATATGAATTGAATATGAATTGAATATGAATTGAATATGAATTGAATATGAATTGAATATGAATTGAATATGAATTGAATATGAATTGAATATGAATTGAATATGAATTGAATATGAATTGAATATGAATTGAATATGAATTGAATATGAATTGAATATGAATTGAATATGAATTGAATATGAATTGAATATGAATTGAATATGAATTGAATTGAATTGAATTGAATTGAATTGAATATGAATTGAATATGAATTGAATATGAATTCATATTCAATTGAACTATTCATATTCAATTCATTATCAATTCATGTTCATATCAAGTTCAAATTCAATTCATATTCAATTCATATTCAATTCATATTCAATTCATATTCAATTCATATTCAATTCATGTTCTATTCATATTCAATTCATATTCAATTTATAATCATTTCATATTCAATTCATATATATTCAATTCATGTTCTATTCATATTCAATTCATATTCAATTTATAATCATTTCATATTCAATTCATATTCAATTCATATTCAATTCGTATTCAATTCATATTCAATTCATATTCAATTCATATTCAATTCATATTCAATTCATATTCAATTCATATTCAATTCATATTCAATTCATATTCAATTCATATTCAATTCATATTCAATTCATATTCAATTCATATTCAATTCATATTCAATTCATATTCAATTCATATTCAATTCATATTCAATTCATATTAAATTTATATTTAATTCATATTCAATTCATATTCAATTCATATTCAATTCATATTCAATTCATATTCAATTCATATTCAATTCATATTCAATTCATATTCAATTCACATTCAATTCATATTCAATTCATATTCGGTTCATATTCAATTCATATTCAGTTCATATTCAATTCATATTTAATTCATATTCAATTCATATTCAATTCATATTCAATTCATATTCAATTCATATTCAATTCATATTCAATTCATATTCAATTCATATTCAATTCATATTCAATTCATATTCAATTCATATTCAATTCATATTTATTTTTATTCAATTCATATTCAATTCATATTCAATTCATATTCAATCCATATTCAATTCATATTCAATTCATATTCAATTCATATTCAATTCATATTCAATTCATATTCAATTCATATTAAATTTATATTTAATTCATATTCAATTCATATTCAATTCATATTCAATTCATATTCAATTCATATTCAATTCATATTCAATTCATATTCAATTCATATTCAATTCATATTCAATTCACATTCAATTCATATTCAATTCATATTCGGTTCATATTCAATTCATATTCAGTTCATATTCAATTCATATTTAATTCATATTCAATTCATATTCAATTCATATTCAATTCTTATTCAATTCATATTCAATTCATATTCAATTCATATTCAATTCATATTCAATTCATATTCAATTCATATTCAATTCATATTCAATTCATACTCAATTCATATTCAATTCATATTCAATTCATATTCAATTCATATTCAATTCATATTCAATTCATATTCAATTCATATTTAATTCATATTCAATTCATATTCAATTCATATTCAATTCATATTCAATTCATATTCAATTCATATTCAATTCATATTCAATTCATATTCAATTCATATTCAATTCATATTCAATTCATATTCAATTCATATTCAATTCATATTCAATTCACATTCAATTCATATTCAATTCATATTCGGTTCATATTCAATTCATATTCAGTTCATATTTAATTCATATTCAATTCATATTCAATTCATATTCAATTCATATTCAATTCATATTCAATTCATATTCAATTCATATTCAATTCATATTCAATTCCAATTCAATTCATATTCAATTCATATTCAATTCATATTCAATTCATATTCAATTCATATTCAATTCATATTCAATTCATATTCAATTCATATTCAATTCATATTCAATTCATATTCAATTCATATTCAATTCATATTCAATTCATATTCAATTCATATTCAATTCATATTCAATTCATACTCAATTCATATTCAATCCATATTCAATTCATATTCAATTCATATTCAATTCATATTCAATTCATATTCAATTCATATTCAATTCATACTCAATTCATATTCAATTCATATTCAATTCCAATTCAATTCATATTCAATTCATATTCAATTCATATTCAATTCATATTCAATTCATACTCAATTCATATTCAATTCATATTTAATTCATATTCAATTCATATTCAATTCATATTCAATTCATATTCAATTCATATTCAATTCATATTCAATTCATATTAAATTCATATTCAATTCATATTCAATTCATATTCAATTCATATTCAATTCATATTCAATTCATCTTCAATTCATATTCAATTCATATTCAATTCATATTCAATTCATATTCGATTCATATTTAATTCATATTCAATTCATATTCAATTCATATTCAATTGAATAATATTAATAGTGCTGTCTCGTAAAACAAAAATCCATTTTAGTTGTTAATATTAGGGATCATGTTTAGGAGTATTAAATGTTGGCATATTGTAGTGTATCGTCGCATAGTTTAAACCTTTTAGCAATTCTTACTTGTTATATAGGTGTTGTTTAAATATTTTGTATCCGAAAATATGAAATTAATGATGGAATGAGGTAAATTATTTTTATATACCTCAGGCAAATAAATCATTTTAAAGGCTTGTTTAATAAAATTATAAACAGCACATGGAAACATCTGATCCCATGTCTAAATATTTTGTAATATTTCCAAGAAAATATAATAATAATAAGTGAGAGAAACTTAAAACTTCATGTTACTCTATAAACTTGCTTTGTTATTGCCTTAAAAATTAAAATAATACGTTCGCTTGATAATTGAAATTTTATTTGAATTTAATTGTTTTGTAAACAATTTATGTATTTATGTTTTTCAGTGCAAAGCGTCTTTTATTTAAAATTTGGTGTTTTAAGGAGGTCTGGTTACAGAATATTGAAAATGTACATAAGAGGTTACTGAAAGAAAAAGGGTTTTTTTCTTTGACATAAAGTAAATAAAAGTTTTCTTTTTTTTGTATATTATTACGATACGAAGCATAAAAATAGAATTTTGTTTCCTTTATAATTTAAATTTCCCTTAAAATATCAATATAAAACAATTAAAATTTTGTTCTGCCTTAAAATAAATACATCACACGCAGTGGGGTAAGGGTAATGAAGGTTATTGTTCAAAATCGATCGATTTGGGTTTTTGGTTTCAGTTGGATACCCACAAACTTTGGAATACTAAAAATTACTGGAATTCACACCAGTAACATTTGGTAGATTCAATAATCGTATAAAACTTTTTAGATGTTAAAGGGTTGAATTCACACATCCAATATCAAGAGTTTAATAATTACTATTCTAATTTAGTTAAACAATAGAAATATTTTAACATAAAAAGGAAACTACTCATATAACTGTATATACCTACCTATAAAGTGCTTCTAATTTTTGTTTCACCAATCCTATTTTTCACTCAATCTGAAATTCTATTTTAAGTTCAAGTTTCAGTCTGAAAATGAAAAATATACATTATTTACCATCATCAGACAAATATACACAAACAGACATAAAATAACTATGCTACGCTTTCATATTTGTAGAGTGTTGTAAATTGCACAGGGTTGGAGTAAAATTTTTGGGGATGACTTTAAGATAAAGTTCATTTTTACCTATATTTTAGGGATTATTTGAACTGTATGTTTTATAGACCGAGTTTACTGTGCATTGAATTTATGTAAACTGTTTTATTGCCAATTTTTTTTTTGAATATTAATTTTTGTGATGTTTTAAAGGATTGGCTACAAATACTTTAATGAGGCAAGTATTTCAAGGAGTAGTTTTTACTCGGTACACATAAAACTAGCTGATTTAATTGAGTGATTATATGTGAAGGATACCTAACTATATGTTCTCCCCACACAAACAGACACATTTTCTAATTGTCATGGCTAAGTCAATATTAAACTTACTTTCGTTGTGATATCCTCATGTGCACGTAAAAAGACGAAAAAACGTAAACTAAACATCTAAAGATATTTTTCCTCTTCGTTTGACGTATATATGTGTATATCGCTATATTTATATTTACTTTTGAGTTTTCCGTAAAATAAATAAAAATAAAATGGAAATTTGAGTGTTTAAGATGTTTAAAAGATATTGTTTTTATCTCCCACCCTTCATGTTATTATTTCTTCGTATTATTTTAAGATTAAATTTCACACAATCAATGTCTTTTAGTTAATTTTTCTTTCACTAATTTTATTTATTTTTATTATCAAGCAACTGATTTAATTATTAATTTTTAAATGGTTTCAAGCTGTATATAAAGTTGAGGAATTTTAAACTTTCTCCGAACTTATTTCCAACCGTATATCGATGATGGTGTGTATAAAACGATGATATCTAAAATTCTAAATAATTAGTTTTTGTATATGTGTGTAACGCTTTCTTTCTCACTCTTGTCGCATGTCACAATTATTTTCAAATTTTCATTATTACAAACTTTTGTTTTTCGTTTTAAATAAATGCTTTTTTTAGAGCTTTTTGAATGATAATAAAAAAACCAGACGAACAAAAAAGAAAATTTCAATATTCAATTTCCTAATGTGCCGGATATTACTTTTGAGGAAAATGGAAAAATGTTGTAATCATTTTAGGAAATTGAAAAATATCGATTTCATATTATTAATAATGAAAAAGATGTAACTGTTTTTTATTTTATTTTATGACAATTGTTTAACATTTTAAATCGTGTTGTATTAAATTATATTGGTTAACCATTTTTTGACGTGAGTTTTATATAAAATATGTATACGAAAAATGAATTGTTATAAATTGCTCAAACTGGCAGATTGATGTTTTTGTACTTCAATTAATGAATTTAATTTTTTTAGAACTGATACTTAATGAACACTGTAAAAGTTTCCGTTTGTCTAGCTGGTGGTTTCAGAACCCTATTATTTCTATTAATATGCGAGCCTCACTTCTTTCGCCTTCTTCATGATGTTGTCCATTTAGCATTCAATTAAGTCTGTGTATCTGTGTACCATGGGCAAATGCCGACTAGGGCCGAGAATGCAACCCAATGTGCACTTGTCATCGACGATTTTATTGTCTGGTAATACCAAAGCAATAATCGTGAAATAAAAAACGACATAAAAATATTCTATACATTTATAAATAAACAAAACAATCGCAAAAAACTTAAATAAAATATGCATGGGAAGTTTGTACTAAGTTTGTCCTAAAAATAAAAATTAATAAATTAGGACAAACTTAAGAAAAAGTTCACGCTTCATAATGCCGATAAAAAGTTTGTACTGAGCTTGTCCTAAACCAACAAAAAAAATGTAACTTGTTCATATGTATTTGTGAAATAAAGACATTCAGGCGAATACACAAAATAATCACTTGTTAAAATTAAATTTTAAATGTTGTCATATAATGCTAAAACCTCGAACTTAAATACATAATTAAATAATATTTAATTGAATTAAACTAAACAACATTATAAAATTGAAATCATAATAGAAAACGAAAAACAATAAACACACTTCCACGATATTCTCATCGGTTTCATTTACTTAATTAGATAATAGTAATGCTGAATTAATCAATAAGTTTCATATATTTATAATGGAGCTCACTTAGTGAAACAAACGTTTGAGTGGATTTACGGCTTAAATCGCGTAGGGGTGCTACTTTAGGGTAATACTAAATAGGGTTGCAGGTTATTCTCATCGGTTTCACTTGTAAGGGAGTAAGATTGTAGTACTACTGACTCAATCAATAAGTTTCATAAATTTGTAATGGAGCTCACTTAGTGAGACAGACGTTTGAGTGGATTTACATCTTAAATCGCATAGGGGTGCTACTTTAGGGTTGCAGGTTTTTCTCATCGGTTTCACTTGTAAGGAAGCAAGATTATAGTACTACTGAATCAATCAATAATTCTCATAAATTTATAAGTGAGCTCCATTAAAAATTTATGAAACTTATTGATTGAGTCTGTAGTACTACAATCTTGCTCCCTTACAAGTGAAAAAGATAAGAATAACCTGCAACCCTATTTAGTATTACCCTAAAGTAGCACCCCTATGCGATTTAAGCCGTAAATCCACTCAAAAGTTTGTTTCACTAAGTGAGCTGCATTACAAATTTATGAAACTTATTGATTGAGTCAGTAGTACTACAATCTTACTCCCTTACAAGTGAAACCGATGAGAATAACCTGCAACCCTATTTAGTATTACCTTAAAGTAGCACCCTATGCGATTTAAGCCATAAATCCACTCAAACGTTTGTTTCACTAAATGAGCTGCATTACAAATTTATGAAACTTATTGATTGAGTCAGTAGTACTACAATCTTGCTCCCTTACAAGTGAAACCGATGAGAATAACCTTCAACCCTATTTAGTATTACCCTAAAGTAGCACCCCTATGCGATTTAAGCCGTAAATCCACTCAAACGTTTGTTTCACTAAGTGAGCTGCGTTACAAATTTATGAAACTTATTGATTGAGTCAGTAGTACTACAATATTGCTCCCTTACAAGTGAAACCGATGAGAATAACCTTCAACCCTATTTAGTATTACCCTAAAGTAGCACCCCTATGCGATTTAAGACGTAAATTTACTCAAACGTTGATTTAAGGCATACATTTTTATCAACGTCTAGAAGCTGTTTGGCGTATTTATGAAACTTTTATTTTAAATTAGTATGTGGATTAAATTTTTATGGTGGTAAAGTTACCAATTTTATTTAAATGTTCCTATTAAACTTCAATAATAAAGTTTTTAAATTTCTATTAACAATTTAAATACATCGTGTGATCGCCTAAATGTTTACCTATCACAAATACACACAAACACACACACAAACATTTTATATTGTTTTTGTTGGTTTAGGACAAACTTAGTACAAACTTCACATCGGTAATAAAATGCCGATAAACTTTGAGATTCTTGTCTATTAGAGCGTGCTCCGGAGCATCTAGGTATGCCAATAATAACTTTTAGACGAAATCGAAGGTTTTGAAGGGTTCCAGTTGCCAATACATATATCAATATGTTAATTTCAACAAAGTTTACTTCCATGTTGATATTATTCGAGTAATGCCGTTAACTTTGAGATGCTTTTCTAATAAAATATGCCAATAATCATTTTTGGGGAAATCGGAACTCTGTTTTTTAAATAAAATTGTTTATTTTGTCTTAACTACTACCTGGGTCCAACAGATAACGACATGAATGCTGCTACGAATGGCATTTCAAAGTTAATGGTAGTACTCGAAAAAATTCGACACGGATGTAAAACGAATCCAAATGATTTTAGTAAGGTACAAAATGATATATATTGAAAGTGGTAACCTTCCAGACCTGCCATTTTCTCATTAATGGTTGCAAATTTTGATAAAAAGGCCATATTGATATGCGTATATTGGCAAAGAAACTCTCCAGACTTCCGTTTTCCCCAAATTTGCTTATTGGCATGTATGTACAAGCACCTTATAATAAAAAAACATCTCAAAGTTAACGACAATACTAGAATAATTTTGACACCGTGAAGGCAAATTTTATGCAAATTTTCCAAAGCCCCCGATTATCCTAAAAATCGTTTTTGGCAAGTATGCTCCTAGGCATCCTCTAATAGAAAATTATGTTTAAGTTAATGGCAGTACTCGAATTATTTCGACACAAAAGTAAATCGAATGCAAATTTTGTTGAAAGGTTCATATTGATTCACAGAGGGGAAGGATGGGTGCGGTGAGGGAGGGGGAAGCGTGACACAATTGGGCGAACACCCACAACAATTTTATAGAATACTCTAATTATCAAGATCTGTTCACCTGACATTGTTTTGTTATTTGATGGTTTCCGCTTATTTCCTTGTTCACTCATTTACAGTATGTTCAACAAGAGCGTGTACGGCGTAACTATACTTAAAACTATAGGAACAAATATGGGAGGGGCTTACATTGGCTTTTTATTGATTCCTCTTGGGCGCTCTAAAACAAATATTAGTTTAACTGCAACTGTTTAGCGGATAATATATATGAAAGAAATGAGTGAGATTCATAAAAAACGATTTGAAGTGGTGTTTTTAAGTGCACATCCGAAAAGATCAAAAATGTCGGTTGCAAGGTTGCTACACTTATATAAAAAGGTCGAAAACATTTGTATAGAACAAGATTACACATAATTCAATGCATAAAAATGTTGACGATTTGCCAGATAAAGGCAAAATCCGAACCACTACAAAAAAGGAGGATGAGGGCATCATACAGCTATTTGATGAAAATTCTTCGCTTACGCTAGATCCAGCTGAGGCAAAATTGGCGAAAAAGAATACTATTTTACCATAAAAACAACCATACGAAAGAACATGGCTACGCATATGGAAATACTTTGGTCAAACCACTGGCAACACAAAAATGCATAGAAAAGCGATTACAGTGGGCGGATGAATATAAACACAAAGATTTTACGAATATTGTGTTTACCGATGAGTCATCCTTTTGGGGTTTTAATGGTAAAAGGCGTGTTTGGCGAACTATGCAAGAAAAAAAGGATTTTCCGAACTGTGGAGCATCCGCCCTAGCTCCATGTATGGAGATGCTTCACCAAGCAAGGTTTTGGTAAATTAATCGTTTCCACACGGAACCTAAACGCACTATTTGAGCGCTTCCCTCATATGAATTTTCTCCAAATTTTCCATATAGTCTTAGTATAGCCTAAGCTATTAGAAAAACAACCGAAACTATTGGTTACTAGAGGAAGGAATGCAGACTCAAGACACACTACAATTTCTTTTGTCTTTTCGTTTAGTTCTAAACAGCCATGGAATAGGCATTTACAAAAATATCAAGGTTGACATTTAATTGACATTTAAATTGTCAGAAATGACTTTTCTATTGCCAGAACAGAAAAAAATTTGTTCCCACCAACCAAATAACCCAATGACAAATAGAAAACTCAAAGGAAACTAGATTTGCTTGGTAAACTATTAGTGTTCGAAATCTCCATTTTTGATGCATTCGTCGTTGTGAAAAAATGCATCGAAATGAGAAAAACTATCTCATTTCGAAACTGAGTTCAAATTTGGTTTGTAACTATTGTTAAGCATGACACACTTGTATGAAACCATGATTTCGCGTTAATCATAGTTACGAAACCAATAGTGTGTCTCTGATATTCGTATTATCCCAATATGCAATGCCGACGGAATTCCAATTACATTCGCGTTCTAAACTAAAAGATAGACTAAAAAGAGAAAAAAATCACAGAAACAAAAGGCACGTGTTTGTATATATTTTCCAATTGGAATAAATAATAATTCTTATCCGAAATAAAACAAAATTTTCCATTTATAATAAAATAAATATTAATATTTTATTCACATTATGTTTTATTTGTGTACACATATTGTATCAACAGCAACAAGAACTTCTATTTGAATCTATTTCCAGCTATGACACTTTAAACGGTCAATTTTTAGAAATTTTCAAATTTTGTGTGTGCGATATATTCAATCGAGTTTTCCCGGACTTCCAACATAGAATGCGACCTGAAACTTTTTCCAAGTGTGATCATCAATAAGACCTTTCTTTTATATCTATTTGCAGCTATGACACTTTAAACGGTCAATTTTTAGAAATTTTCAAATTTTGTGTGTGCGATATATTCAATCGAGTTTTCCCGGACTTCCAAAATAGAATTCGACCTGAAATTTTTTAATGTGTGAGCATCAACAAGAACTTCTATTTGAATCTATTTGCAGCCATGACACTTTAAACGGTCAATTTTTAGAAATTTTCAAATTTTGTGTGTGCGATATATTCAATCAAGTTTTTCCGAACTCTCCACTTGAAAATTGACCCTTCGGTTTAAAAGGATATTTATTATTTTATGTTGTTGTTGTATTGTAATGGTTTTGTTGTGATTGTTCCGTACATTGGTCTATTTCAGTATATCTCGAATTAAATACACATTCGTAGGAAATTCTTCCATTTGGCGTCAAATCTGTATGACAACGACTATGATAATTCATACTTACTTATACACAATCAACTTCCCAACCACTCCATACTTTTTCTTTCCTTTAACGCCGGATCGCGGATAAATTAGAATTTAATTTGAATTATAGATGGAAGATCTGCAAGAATCGCAACAATCAGTTTCGAACTTAATGAGATTATTGATTTGAAAAAATCAGTCATCTCATCAGGCCGCGGCGACTGACGTTGATATATTTACATAGGAATATTGTCTATATATAGAACAATACCATGTAGTTGTACTACTAGCGAATTACTGCATAGCGTACGAAATTCGATTCCTTCATATTCTCCATCTATACTTCATTTTTTACCAATTAACTTTTCGTTGTGTAACGAATTACTTTTATATAAAAGTAATTCGTTACACAACGAAAAGTTAATTGGTAAAAAATGAAGTATAGATGGAGAATATGAAGGAATCGAATTTCGTACGCTATGCAGTAATTCGCTAGTAGTACAACTACATGGTATTGTTCTATATATAGACAATATTCCTATGTAAATATATCAACGTCAGTCGCCGCGGCCTGATGAGATGACTGATTTTTTCAAATCAATAATCTCATTAAGTTCGAAACTGATTGTTGCGATTCTTGCAGATCTTCCATCTATAATTCAAATTAAATTCTAATGATATTTATTAGATGAAGTGCCATTTAAAATATTCTCCAAACTTGTAACTATAGAGGCATTTCACGCCTTACCTCCAAAACATGTAATTCGGCACTTAGAAAAATTTGGTTTGGTATATTAGTTTTAATTGTTTCGAATGAAAATTTATTTTACATTTTTTAGTTGGTTTTTATGAATAACAAAATAAACATTTCTAATATAAATTGTTGCATTCCGGCATTAAATTCGTATCTGCATTATCGACATTTTTCTGGGATGTTACCGACAAAAATCGGCTGTTATTTTCGTTTGATTTGTTTGAACCTACATTATCGACATTTTTCGGCTGGAGTCGGTTAACTTCAATAGAGTTGTCTCACAAGCTTCTGTGTATCTTCGGAAATCCCATGTCAATTACTGAGTCATATCTGGCAAAACAAATACCACACCGAGGCTCTGGATGATTGATATGACTGAGTAACGAATGGCATTCTATTTCGGTTTTTCGCAAGCCACTCATGTCTTAACCGGATTTCATTACAAAGTCTTTCAAACAATTTTAGCATAATAGGTAATAGTGATATTTGTCTATGAGACGTTATGTCGGTGAGTAGTTTTCCTAGCTTGGGCATTATAATCACTTTTACAAATGTTCATACTTTGGGGATAACTTTGAGACTGAATGCTGCGTTGATTAGGGTTGTCAATTTTTAAATGCTGATTTTGTGAAGCTGTTTGAGAACTTTTCCTGTTATCAGTTTTCTTGATTTTTTCCTTTATTTCTTTAATCACTTCTGCAAGAGATTTCTTACCCTTTTTCAATTTTTTCATCAAATTGACCTTTTTTGTAAAGAGGCATATTCATGTTTATTCTATTATTGCATTATTTAGTTCTTCTTTGAATCCTTTCCAGGCTGTGTATGTATTTATCAGGGTAGGATTTACCCGAAGTGAGCAGTATAGACGACAGGTCAGAGCTCGAGCCAAACCTTCCTCGATACTAAAGTAAGTTATCGGTAATTTAAATTAAAAACTAATTGAGTAGTCATTAGTATTTTATTGACATATGTGAGCCGGAATTTGGGATGCTAATATTCTAATGCCATACATCTTTATGCTTTTATGGCAGTAATATCAGCACCAAAATCTATTATCAAAATTATAGCAATAGGTATCATCTATCTACACTTTTGGAAAATTTAAAAATTTTAAAGTTAATTTGCAACGCTGAATATACGCGTCAAGGTGCAATATTCGTCTAATATATTATTATAATTTATATGATGACAATCCCCTCATGCTTTAATCAAGTAAAGTAACGTTCCCCAGTAAAAGTCAGTTATACCAATCACCAGGACAAATTGTTCGTTAAAGTAATAAACTTCAAACAATGCCTATATAATATATTCTGTCTGGTTGGTTTACCGGTACACATGTATCCCCCATACAATACCTGAAATTACAATTTCTTATTTTACGCAAGCAATTTTCCAAATATATAATACGTATACATATTTTTTAATGTTGGCAACAACAAGAGAAGAGATGTGGATGCGGTATAAAAGTAAAAAAATAATTTTCTTAAAACTAACATAAAGTATAATTCCTATATTTTATGTTAGAATGTTATGCTCACGGGAAAATAAATTTTATGGAAAACGCAAAGAATTTTTTTTTTGATATTTTCAACAGAGCTCAACATAGCAAAATAAAAATAAAATTCATTTGAATACGGCACAAATCCCTTTGTAGCAATATCATTCTCGAGAAATAAAACTCAAAAGCATTAAACTAATTTTATGTATTTTTTTTTAATACTCGCATCATTCGTTTCGAAGACTAAACCTTCTTAGTTGAATCGAGTGTAATAACTCCTTACATGATAACTGATATCAATTTAATTTGACTTATATCCAAATTAAAATACAATAAATTATTGTTGTCGGCTTTACCAAAAAAAAAAATATTGTATCCTTATTTACCGCCTAAACTCAAAGCGATTCATTTAGAGTGGTAAATTTCAAATTGATGTATCAATCATTGTTCTGAATGTATACCTACAAAGACGAGATAGACACTGTACCAAAAGATATTAAATAAAGTTCCTACCTGTTTTATTATTCCAGTCAAATCATTCCACCAATCAATCAATCTTAAATTCAAATAAATTTTCCGTCAATCGGTGATCTAATTTCTTCTAACATATTTTGTGTGTTTTATACACATATCGAATTTTCCTCGTATAGGTATCTCACCTATCCGTAGTTAGACGTGTGATTTATACGTGGAAATTTCAGTAAACAATAATAATTATCGTGTGTAATTAAACATTAAAGGGAGACAATCTGCAAATTGTTTATACAAATCCGTATACAAATTGAAAAATGTAAATTTACAAACAAACCCCAAAACGACAACAACAACCAAATATATTTTGATTAATTTGTGTAATTAGATGTTTTAGGTAGAGCAATTATATATTTAATTTAATTAGGTTTATTCTGGTATTCATAAAATATTTTTTAAGAAAACAACAAAATTTTGTATAGCAATTTGTTTTCGTGTTGATTTCAAATTATTCTAATCAATTATGATTTGCGTAATGCGAGGTCGTGAACATTTTTTAATTTTTTTTTTTTTTATATATAACATTTTCGCTTTTCATCCACTTAATACAGGATGAACGCCTTAAATGAGTTCAAGGAACACAGTCTAGTATATAAAACTTTCTTATATTATTAATTATTCCTTTGGCAATTCTTCAGACTGTATCGTCTTGCTGGTTAAGATACGGGTCGTGATAAATTATTTATATCAACGTGGTGTTTTGAAGTTTTTTTTTATGATCCATTGGGGAAATCACGACAAAATTTCGCGTAGTTGCAAAGTTAATAATAATTTTGGCAGAAGTAAGTAAAACAGGAATTATAATTCTGATAATAGCATCAAACCAGTATGAATTTATATTAAATATATTTTAATGAGTAATTGTGATTCAAAAGTAATCCGTTCTTTTACGTGTGGTTGAAGAAGAAACTTCATCCACTGCAATTGCAAAAATAATATCGGTAACTTGAAGTAGGAACGAGCCCAAATTTTTTACATGATAACGCAAAATATATGAGTGATGCGTTTACAAAATTTACAACAAATCGAGTTAAAAGGTTAGTGCATGGCTCGAAAACATTGCTAAAGAGTTAAAGTTACATCCGTTTCATAAAATGTGAAAGAAATTCGGCTTGACTTACAGAAGAGCGCACTCACAATAGAATATATTTTCCTTTTACCGTTATACAAGTTTGTTTGAAAAAAGAAAAACCTTTTTTTATCTTATGGAAAAAGTTGGCTAACTGTAAGGTTTTGCCTTTAGAAAAGACTAACTGTAAGGTTTTGCCTTTAGCAAATAAAAACTATTTTAATGATTTAACACATGTTAAAATTAATAATAGTAATATAAAATACAGTTTTAAAAATATTTGAAAAAATAGAACGAAGTTGGTTCCAATTTCAATTTTTGATATTAATTTTTGATTCATTGTGTGAGCTTCTCAAAAGGCAAAACGTAAAGCAAACATTTTTTTATTGTACGAGCTCTGTTAAATTCTTATGGAAGTTATTGAAGAAATGGAAGCAGCAGTTATTTCTGAGTTGACGGTACTTCTCTGTAGTGTTGAAGCTCGCTTTACGCCTAGAAAAATACAAGATCACTAAAGGATTATTTTTATTGTAACGAGCGAACATAATAGGAATTGTACAAGAGCAATACGATCACGGCATTAACCCGAAGCTCTAGGTTAAATTGTTTTTGGGATTTTTCGGAATACACATTAAACCGGATTCTTCCGAAAATGAATCGACCGGACACACAAAGATAACACCGATTGTCATCATGTGCCGGACCACCTCACACATGGAAAATAATAGGAGCATATAGTTTTCGTTGTCAGACCCACTCACTCACTTTTACTATTACCCAATAATTAAATGTAACAAACACTTTAACTTTAACTGGAGCATCCAAAGCAAATAATTTCCTAAATTCTAGCCGTTTTAAAAATACAAATAGAAAAATAAAATTAGTGCGTTTTCTGTCTTTGCAATTATTTCCGTCAGGTACATACCCGGAGTGAAGTTTTTAATGTAAATAAAAAGAGTAGATACACAACCAAACAAAAAGTGTAGCTAAATAAGGGGGAAAAATTGAGTTCCAAAAATCATTAAAAATAAGGAATCAAAATTAAGTATCAGTTATTAGATATATCGAAAATAAATAGTAGTATAAGTATAATACAAATAAAAAAGGTTTTTAACATCTTTTAATTTTAGACACACATCCATGTTCACAACACTAAATTCCACACTCAGCGCACTAATTGTTCCCGTGAGTTGTCGAATTAGTAAAAGAATTAAGTCAATTTGGCCGAAAACGTGTACCGCTACTCAGAAAATGCAAATTGTCTTTTGCATTGCACATTTTTTACAAGATCTAGAGACCATCCTCAGTCGAGCGCATTAAATTTCGCACTAGACACTCAGTGTTGGCAAACGATGCTACAAAACATGCAAATTGTTTTGAAAGTTATTTTTACAAATACCAGATCCTTCCCAAGTCGAGCGCAATAAATATTCCATTCAGTACTCGATTTTTCGAAGTATTAAAAGAAATAAGCAAATTTGGCCAAAGCTGCTGGCACGTGTACGGCCATCTTGCTATTTAAACGTCAACATTGTCTCGTGAGTCTTTTAGCAAATTTTAAGCACAATATCATTTTGTGGACACTCATTTTTCCATTGATTTTTTAAAGAATTAGTTAATTGGACCAAATTAAACACATTAAATTTCACAATTAGGTTTCATTTTTTATTTCGACTTTTTGAATTATTAAAAGTATTAAGTCAATTTGGGCAAAGACATCACCTTTTTGTATACGGCCACACCACCAAACACAACAAACAAATTAACTTAAACATGTTTTTTACAGATTCTGGACACCAAACACACTAAATTTCAAACTCGACACTCATTTTTTCAACAATTTTTAAATTATTAAAATAATACTTAATAATTCTTCATTTGGCCAAAAATGCTTTTACGTATAGGGCCATATTGCAAATCGCACCATTCAAATTGTCTCAAACATTTTTTTGCAAATTCTAGATACAATCCCAAGTCGAGCACTCTAGTTTTAACTCTCGGCACTCATTTTTCCTATGATTTGACACCATCCTCAGTCAAAAGGATTAAATTCTAAATCAACACTCATTGCTCCGACGATTTTTTGAATTGTTAAAAGAATTAAGTTCATCTGGCCAAAGATTCTTCGAAACCGGTTTATATTGCCAATCACAATATGAAAATTGTCTAACAATTTCCAAACAACAACGTAAGTCAAGCAAATTAAATTTCACACTCGGTACTCATTTTTCCGACGATATTGTGAACTATTAAAATAATTATCCTCATCTGATCAAATACTTCCAAGTATAGGGCCATATCGTCAATCTCAAAATGTAAATTAGTTCTAATATTTTTGGGTAAATTGTGGACACCCTCCCAAGTCGAGGACACAAAATTCCCCCACTCGATACTCATTTCTTTTTATGGCAGCTGAGATCATAATCTATATACATGAGCAACATAAGATTCACACCTGGCGTCAGTAGCCTTCCATACAAGTCAATGCGCCAGAACCGCAACAATTAAAATTTGTAAAAAAAACATCACATCAATTTGAATGATACGATTAGTGATATTGGCTAAATGGACCATCTTTGGCCAAATTAACTTAAATATTTTATATAATTAAAAAAAATTTAGGGGTCTATATGGTGTGTTCAATACCCGACAATTTTTTGACGACGATTGTACATAAATCTCGACGAATGTACCTTGGGTAATACTGTCTTCCGGTACTAATGTCTATCAAATTTCGACCGATAAATTTCCACCAAATTTCGCAAGGATCTCCCAATACTTGTAAAAAGTTTTAGTATGAAATTTTATTCCGAATAGTCATGTCGCGTACATATGACATAGGAAATAAATATTTCCATACTCGCTAACGAACTCAAAACCAATCAAATTATTTGAAATGCTTTGTGCCACGCCTACTAGTTCCGAACTCGAAATTGTTTTAGCTTTGTTGTTGTTTTAATACATTTTGTGTGTTACCATAGTATTTTTTCCGAACTAACTCACTATGGGTCTATTTTTTAATTGAACCCGAGCAAGCAAGCTTGCCCCTTGTATTGTACACCGAGCATAGGTTGTGCAGTGCCAAATTGATTCATTGTGCATAGAGCAATAATTTGTTTTTTTCTTTGCATACACTTCGTACACTGGCATTCTATCAGAGCCATCTATGATTTTAAAGAGCCGTAATATTAAAAAAAGGGCAAGAAGAATTCAAAGAACACATATTTGAAAATCAGCCATCATAATGTAGTATTTAATTATTAAATTTAAACTAAAGCGAAGCATAAATTTAAAAATTTTCCATAAAAATGAGCTTTCCGTTCAGTTGTGTAGGTTAGTAAAGTAAGATAATGCAGGATGCTGCCACGGATTCCTCTTACATCCAATTTAAAATTTAGTTTTATAAAAATTTAACGTCTTTAGTAAATTCTGGTACCATCAGACTTTTCGAGATGATTTAATAGCAATCTAAACGATCACATTTATAACAAAATTAAAGAAAGAAAACGTGAGCTGAAACAATATTTTATGAATCACCATGTAGAACGAATAATTATTATTCATGTAATAAAAATTTTTCATCAAAATTTATTTATTGGAAATGTATACAGTAGAATATCGTTGACATTGTTGATTTTCTTAACAAAATATTATTACAAAAAACAACGAAACGTAGAAAACTTCAATTTTATGAGATTGCAAAACCGAGCTTTCTGTAATTCCTAAATCCGTTTACAGATGTCTCTATAATAAATTTACTTGAAATTACAGAAAAGAACAAAATAATTAACAAGTATTTTCGAAATTAACGATTATTAAGTTAAGCGCGAAATCTTTAATATAATAATTTAACATTATTATTAAAACTCAAAACAATTATAATTTTTATTTATAATACGGTTGGCGTAAATAAAACTTTTCGTCGTAAAATATTCACCATCATAGTTGCTGTGTACTGTAAAACAATAATAGAAAAATATCAGAATTTTTCCAATTTTTTTCTTTTTTTATTTCAATCCAATTCGCTCTTGTTGAGTTATTTTTAGTTCCAGAAGATCTCTTGAACCAGACGGTATTCATAATAAATTGTTAAATTTGCTAAACAAACATTTGGGTTTTATTGCTTATAGCTTTAATTTATACTTAGCGACATCTTTTGATTGGTTTAGTAATTGCGAAAAGCTTTATCAAATTTCAATGTTTTCAGTTTGTGAAGCTCCGTTTTGTTTCTTTATACTAACAGGATGAAACAGTATAGGGTGCGAATTTGTTGCGATTAAAAATCAAATTTTTAACAAGTAACGAAAAAACAGTTTTCGAAGTTTGTTCATCAACAATGTTGAAATAGAATCCAAACACAATAACTTCCATATTACATTGTAACTCCAAAAGAATTTTTTGACGAATGTTTGTTTTGGACAAATAGTGCTCAAATTCTTGATGGAACACCCATACTAATTTCTTATTTTCTGTACATACACATATAAACAAATTCTTGTTTCTACAAAAAAAAAATGTGTTAGACTAATTTAAATGATGATGATTCAATTTTAAAATATGCTTTTCTTGAATATTGGATTAATAATTCTCCGTGAAAATTCAAACGAAGCATGTATGTTTTTATATACAAAAAAGCTTCTAAAAAAATATTAAAATACACTGGTTCATATGGACAAAAGCTTCCCCTTTATTGGTTCAAAAGTTTCCCCTTTATTGAAAGCTCATGGAAAAAAATGGTTCAATCTTACGGCTCTTATATTTAGGAGGCTCTGATTCTATTCGGAGTAAACTTTGAAGAACCTAGTATGCGCGGTGTAAGCGCAGTTTACAAATAAAAACACAGTGTGCAGAGTAAAGCTTCTCAGGTTGAATAAAAAATTCAGAGTATTTTTTGACAGCGCACTGCTTGCTTAGGTTGAATTAAAAAATAGGCCCTATGTCATGAACGCACTATCACACCGTCTATGAAATTCCGAACTGTACAGGGCCAAATTTTCGTTAAACACATATTTTTTTTTATTCATTTTTTTTTTCAAAAATCGTCATTTCCGTTAAAAATTTTGAAAAATTGATCTGAACTAATGATGGTTATGGTAATTTACCTCCTTACGTTATACATACGCCAATCGCTTTTTTTAAAGAAAATTAACTTTCTTCGCTTTAAAATGTTTAAACATATATTTTTTCTTCTTTTTCATAAATTTTTTGATTTTTCATAAAGCTTTCTGCTTAGAATTATTAATTTGCATCAAATTTCAAAAATGTTCTGCTGCTTTCAAAAAATATCAGCAGAAAAAATGTCATTTTTATGAACGCCTATAGCGGTGAAAAGCAAAACACATTTTTTCTGCTTGTTCTTGTTTGGACGGTAACCTTTCGTGTATGCAGCTCGGATCCGGGATGCACTGCCGTACCCTTATCGAGAAGACATTTATTAACGAGCTGGTTACCGTCCTTGATGATGACGATGTCGTTGATGCTTACAGGCGATTTTGGTTTTTGCCACTTTGATTTCGGTTGAAATGAGGTGATGTAATCCATTTGCCAGCACTCCTAAAAGTGTTGTTTCATAGTTGGGATCATCTGCCAGCGCGATAAATGTGGTGCTTTGGTAGTGTGACATCTTGTTCAGGTATTGTGGTGCTGGGTTATCCAAGTAAAAAATTCGAGGGTGTTATACATGTTTCGTCTGACAATACGCACAACGGTCGGGGGTTGAGAATGCTTTCAATTTAAGTAGAGTGTTCATCTCATCCAGCGTAAGCACTGTCTCACTGATTTTATCGCCGACTCTCAGATTCCACCAAAATTAGGTGGATTTAGAGGTTCTAGAAATAAAATGAGATATTTCATTATAATTTTGTATACAATTTTTTATGAGTTTTAGGAGATGATTGTTGCGCCGATAAAATTCGTTTCTTTGTCGCTGTATATATCCCGGCAACAACCTCGACGAGCTACAAATCATCTTGGGGCGCCCAGAAACGCTAACTGCTCAAACCATTTGCCATGTCTATATGGCTTTTGTACTGAGCCATATAAATAAACATATTTGTGTGCACCTTATGTTTTCGTTGCATTCGTCTTTTTGTTAAGTAGATGGATACCGGACCACAGTCTAGTCCGACTAAAATGTACAAATCAACTCCACTCTTTACTCCGCACTAGAGGAGCCCATAAATTGGGTTGCACTTTTAGCTGGTTGCCTTGTGCATGAAACACAGTTATGGATTATTTTTGATGTGTAAACATCTTTGCTCGCGCCTACCAAAATTTTTTGTATTAGAGTAAACTTGTAAATGAAACGAACGGAAATGACGTATGTACCTACTTTGTTTGAAAAAAAGCAACAAACTCAATAAAACAATTTTGTACTATACATGGCTTGCTTGTATGTATATGTATAATAGTATAGGGAAAACAAAAACTAATTTAAAAAATGAAATAGAAACCATCAACATTTTCATCGATCAGAAAAATCCAAAAAAAATTACGATACGAAATAAGAATTACGATTACGAAATTACATACTCTTACGATTAAAAATACAGTCAACACTTGTGTATGTTGCTGTATCACGAGTAACGAGTCTAAGAGCTGTTCATCACGTCGGCTGTCAATGATCATGTCTTCTACTAAATGGGGTTACAATGACGTCTCATTTTTAACATTGAACTGACACAGTCTCAGGTCACAGTCACGCAGATAAGCTCAATTTATTTGCTTTTCGAGACGTGTCTGCGCAATGACGAGTATGTTAATATTCCTACGTTTGAATGCCGCGTGTTCAGTTCAAGAGAGATGATCAGTGGGCTGCCGGTGTAGCAATTCCGTCGAAAGATCCATAAAATGAGCATAGTGGACACAGATATTTTGCCGTACGAACTTTCACTTGTCGGTCGGCCTTACTTTCTCAAAACTAATATTGACGTAACAGATGAACTGGTGAATGGAACTATGGGCTGTCTGAGGTATACCGAATGCAGCCACTCTGACTGGAAAACGAGAACGATGAAAACGTCAACAGTAAAAAATGTCAAACGACTCTGGATGGATTTCGGTACAAATTCACAAGGCAAGAAGGTGAGGCGGCTTAAAGCTGGATGGGCGCAGAAAACGAATATCGACCGATGTTTGGTGCCCGTTTCTAGAAAAAGCTCAACTGTTAATCCAAACAACAATCGGACAAGTAATGTTAAACGTAATCATTTTTGAGTCGTATCTGCATGTGCCACCACAATTCATGCATCACAGGGTGGTACCTATAACGAGACAGTCAGTATATACCCTTACGATAAAAGACTCAATCCACAACTTGTGCATATTGCTTTATTACGAGTAACGAGTATCGAAGGACTGTTCATCACGTCGGCTATCGATGATCATGTCTTCTACCATGGACGAACAAATGGGACCTCAATGGGTCTTCTTTAAAATGAGCTATCGCACCTCACTACAAATCCGCTAACTATAAATCAGATTGTAATGGCGAATTTTGTAGGAGATAATAATGGCGTCTGGTTTTTAACATTGAACTGCCATAGTCTCAGGTCACATCACCTCGACCTAACTGATACAGTCACGCAGGGATGCTCAATTTTCTTGCTTCCCGAGATCTGGATACACAATGACGAGCATGTTAATATTATTAATTTTGAATGATGCGCTCAGTTCAAGAGAAATGGGCAGTGGGCTGCCGGAGTAGCAATATATAAAAATACAAGTTTAACTTATACAGTCAATTCGCATAAGGAAATCATTGATGGACTAACAAATGATATGAGGGTAACAACACAACCCATTGATAATATCTACACGACTGACCTTCAGCTTCTTAATGGGAATAAGATGTTTTTTGTATAGTAAAAATCTGTCGAAGACATAATGAAGTTCATACATTTCGTCCTTGCTTCATATTCAAAAAGAATTTCAAAAATTCGAAGGAGACTATCATCTTTTGTCGATGATTATGAGCGGGGATTTCAATATTAATGTTTCTGTTCCTCAAGCTGAACCACTTATAAACTTCCTGCGAGACGAATTCGATTTGCACATGAACTAAGATCGAAATATATTTACTACTAGATATGGGACGACCATATTGTGCAGTTTTTCAATGAAAATTTTTAAAGTTAGAGTCGACAGTATATGTATCTTATTTTAGCTACCATAATCCAATTGCGTCGATTATACCGAAAGAGTAATAGACCAATTTAACGATAATAAACAAATGAAAAACTATGGTTAAAATTATATTCCTTCTTCCTTCAAAGTAAACTGTACGTGTATGGACGCACTATACACACGCCATGTTTACACATCTCCTTGAGAGTACTAATGGACTCACTCTTTTTTTTTTGTATTAAATCTCGCCCACCTGGTGTCCAGAATGACGTGATAGTGCTAGTAATAATTATGGTGCAGGATGCTTGTACCTTCAGTGCATTTCGTCGAGTAACGCGGTGACCGTTGATTTCTGTGACATTATGATTGGATATTTCGTAGAAAATGGCGCAATCCAATTCTCCAACTTACCCCCTACTCATAAAACTCACATTTCGACAATAAATCGACTTAGCGATTTTAGCTTGCTTGAGCCCTTGATTAGTCTGAAGTTTCTCATATCGTCAATCTCTTCCATATTTGGTTCAAAGGTTGCATAATCTGCTTGTTGAGCTTGCCAACGATCCTGGGGGGCACTTAGCCAGTGTGGCTCTTTCCACCAAATAATGCTGATTGTATTTCAGTTCATTTGGAAATGCACTACGTGACCGTGAGGCACTATCAGCAGAGTTCTGCGGTGATGGTATGTGGCGCTAGTGTTGTCGATTGAATATAATGAGAATATTTCGGATGTTCGATTGGCTATGAATGTTGATAGATGGTCGTAGATGAGAGGAGAGCCAATCAAGCCATCGTTCATGCGTGAACAAGTACAAATAAATTTAAAGATTAAATTTTTATTCGGGGTGGCCTTGTTGGTGTTCTGAAATTTAATCAGGAATACAATTTTACGAAAAGTCCGGTAACTTTAATTTTTCGCTTTAGAAATCAAGTGTGATGTAATCGAGATCGTTGTATACATTTGTTAAAGTAATTAGGTGTTAGCCGCAACATATTTTTCCTTTAATTTTTTTTATAATACTTTCAGCTGAGAGTTGACTGATTGCTTAAAAATTTCATAATGATTTCATAAATTTTCTCCTGGTTTCTTAAATGAGCAGCAAACCGAGTTTTTTTGTGGGTGATAGTGGTGACTCTAGCGGTAAATAACAAAAACGCTTTTGTTATTTACCGCTAGAGTCACCACTGACTTCTGCTTGCAATTTTCTGCTATCTTATACAGCATTTGTATGATCAGTTCTTTTAGAGTATACTTGCTAGCCGGTAGCTGAACTCAACGCATTTTTTTCGATTAATCTGTAAACAGGTCTCTGTATCAGTGTTGTGCCGTATTGTCTGCACCACATAAATAATTAATATTATAATATTATACATGTGTAGATAATGTTTGTAGAAATCGTAGATAATGTATGTATTATGGTTTCTGTTAGCAATTAGTTAAATTCTATGATTTAGGAAGAAATGAATGTTTTATACATTATACTTGAGCTGTGTTAGTACTGTTTTATAAAAATGCAAAAGGTCAGAATCCTACTCATACATGTTAAAAAGTATTTATGTTACAATTTCATACACAGTTACATTTTAAAATTAAATACAGAGCTGTAAATTAAATACAGAGCTGTAAAAATGAACTAGTTCGTGCGACGACCCGTCAATAGTACTGTTTATATTGGAGGTTGAACCCAGGTTCAACCTGGGTTGAACCTTCAATATAAACACCAAAAATCAACTTGGAGTTAACTCGACTCAATCCAAAACATGTCTTAGGTCGAGTTAACTCTGGTTAATATAAACGGCCGGAGTCGATTCGAATTACAACAAGAAAAATAATCAATAAAGTAAAAAATAATATAGGCGATTTTTCATATTTTTCTTGTACGAGCGCGTGTGTGTCTTAATTCGGTAGCATATTTTTTTTTTGATTTTTTCGATTTTTTATTTTTTTTTATTTTAATATTAAATATTTATAAATTTATTGTAGTTATAATCTTGTGTTAAGTGTTGTATTATTTTAAGTTTAATTTAACTTAGTTTTTGTTTTTAATTACATATAGTGATAGTATTAAATTTTTTTTAATTAGTAGAATCATTTAATTTTAAAAAATGCGACCGTTTTGGGCTGACGCAGAAACATTTGATTTATTAGTTATATTTCACGAGAAAAAAAGTGATGAATCTGTTCGATGGCAAGCGTTTCAGAAGTACTGAAATTTTAAAAATGATTTCTAATGAAATGCTTAACGCGGACACACCGATCGGGATGATAAACAAGTGGAAAAATTAAAAAAAAAATACATAACGGCAAAATAAAATAATAATAAATCCGGTGCTGCCCGTGTATCCTGCAAATATTTTGACGAGTTAGGTAGGATACTTGGCGATCGACAGTCATCGACGTGTGTCGAGAAGCTCAACGAGAAGCTTACGCTAAAGAAACCAAACAGATTATAGAATCTACAATGAACAAATTTTTCAACCGAACGGTGTTAATGCTTAATAATCATTCTTCACCACCGAATATGACGACACCATCTCAACAATTGCGGCAAGCTCAATCATCATCATTTTCATTTTCGAGTTTACCGGATTTTATTCAGACATGGAATGACGATGAATTAGAATACACTTAGACGGTATGTGATAAATTTCAAACGTGATAAAATAAAAAATATGTGATACACGAAGGATAATTATTATAATAAAATTTAAGAATTTTATTTTCAAAAATACGCTTTATTGAATTAACAATTTCATTTATAAATTAATTTAATAAAATGTAAACAAAAAAATGTTTAGTTGGTTTTAATTTGTGAATTCAAAATGGTTTACAATATATTTTTTTAAGAATTCTCGTAATTCTTCTCCCGCTAAAGTATTTGAAAAGTTTGGTGCAATTCTTTCTGGCTGTGTTAAAACACAATCGGTTGAAGTTGGTTTATTCCAAGTTAATAAATAAGGAACTTTCTTGCACTCCAAAATATTATGCAGGATGCAGCAGGCTGCTACCACATTCAGAACAAATTTTACATCAATATCCATCCGTTTTTGCAAAATCCGCCAACGTCCTTTAAGGCGTCCGAAAGCATTTTCAGCCACCAGACGAGCACGATTTATGTAAATGTTAAATGATTCTTCTTCTGTAGTGATGCTCCCTGTATATCCTTTCAACAACCAAGGCAACAGAGGATATGCAGGATCCCCAACAATGCAAGCTAGTATTTCTGTTCCGTCTATATATGTTTTGTTGGCTACGAAAATAAAATACAGAAAATTTTGTTACCCATATATTATATTTATAATTAATAAAAGCAGTTACCATTTTCTTTGTTCGCATCCTTTCTTTCAAATGGAACGGACATATTGAAATTTTTCAGTTCAACAAATGGCATGGGGTGGTTTTTGCACATTTGACCATGTACTGCCAAGAGAATCTTCTCAATCTGTGTGTGTATCTCGAATGGATCAAACCTGATCAAAAAATATTAGTCTCATCCATGGCTATGAGCTTATAGTGGTTTTTGGAACGGATATATTGAAATTTTTCCGTTCCACATATGACAAGGGGTGGTTTTTGACACATTTGACCCTGTTATTGCCAAAAGAGTTTTCTCAAACTGTGCATCTCGAATGGACCAAACCTGATCAAAAATATTGGTCTCATTTATGGCTAAGAGCTTATAGTGGTTTCTCGAACTGATATATTCAAATTATTCTGTTCAACATATGACGTGGGGTCGTGTCCCATTGTCAAACGAATTTCCTCAAACTTTGCGTGCATCTGGAATGTACTAAACATGGTTTTAAAATATTAGTCTCATCCGTATAGGATGTTATGATGCTGTTTAGTCCAAATTATTTTAATCTGTATGTATTCAATTATTTTGTTGAATGCTTTATTATAAGCAATAATTGAAAGAACTACTCATACTATCAAACGATTTTAAATTTAGGAAAGTTATAGGAAATTATTCATCATCGTCAAGCAACCTCCAAATCACACATCCTCACATCGCTATTTTCGTGTGAAAATTGTTTTTTATTAGTTTTTATTTGTAGAATATCATATTGGTTTTCGCTACGATGAAAATGGTTACAAGCCTTAGAGACGCCTACAGTTTGGCTTAGCAGCTTGGCTTACAGGTCTTTGCCGAACATTCCATTAAATTTTACCATAAAAAGTTTTAAACTAGCGTGTTAATTTAAAATGCCGGTAAAATGAATCTGGTGGTTTTCTATCTGCCAGTATTTCTGTTTTTTGCTGGTAGTAGTTGACCCTTTGACAATTTCAACATATACTGTATACCTGCTTAGTTCAGTTTGGTTGATTTTTAGAAATTATTATACTTCCGTAAGCAAATCTCTATAAACAAAATACGGCATCGTCAGTTACCCATTTGCCAGTATTGCATGTAATATGCGGCGCTAGAGTTTGATGATGAAAAAACATAAGGCGTTGAAAATTAAAAATTGGAAAATATCTTGAAATATTTTAAACATATACTATTATCACCTATTTGTTTTGAAAAAATGAAGTTATAGCGTTACACAATATTGGCAATTCTCAATTGAAACCTGGACAACTATAGAAGATAGCAAATTCCAACTGAAAAACAATGGAGAAAACAATATGCAATAATCTACATTGTCTATGAATATTCTACATACTCTACGAACTCTCGACATTGACTACGCCAAAATAAATTGCCTAAGCTATTTTCGACACCAACATGTCGAAAATTCGAGAATACGCGTAGACGCACAACACTATGCTGTATATGATAGCAGAAATTTGACAACGGAAAATAAGAGATTCCGCTACTCGCCGCAAGTGGCAGCACTATGACTAAAGAGAAATTATTTTGTTATGCAGTTACCAGCGTAAATTTTTTATTCATTATGTATCACTTTTTTCACTAAATAAAACATCTCACCGGAATAAAATATTAAAAGTGATCCTTAAAATGGCAAATTGATTGATTTCCGAAGTAAAGGAACTCGGTATATGAAATGTTGAAATTTGACAATATTCCGTGTTTCCGCCATTTCTTAACGAAGAACGATGAAACTTAGATAGTAGTATTGATCAGGGATTTTAAAGTAAGTTTTGCTAAAAATTCTAGGATCTGTTAGTGCTGGACTTACTGGCCATGCCATAACCAGTTCTTATGAAAAATGGTATCTAAACATTTTACATGACATAAATACTACTAGTAACCAATACTTTCGATTGTTTTTCTAATAGCTTAGATCGTACTGAGACTATGCGGAAAGTAGAAGTTTTTGAGGGGGGGAGGGGGAGAGGACAATAAATGTAAACTTGGGACAATAAATGAAAATAACTTATATGGCCGCAGAAAATAAAAATATTCTAGTAAAAATTCTAATCCATAAATTTTTCAGAATTGTCCCTGTTTGCGATGCAAATGTTACAAAATTTAATTAAGAAATAGCGCAGTTTCCTCCAGTTTAAAATGTATTTATGTCGTGTAAAATGTTTAGATACCACTTTTCATAAGCACTGGTTATGGAATGGCCTGCCCTGTATATGTTTAGATTGAAACCGATATCGATGGCTATTTAACTAAAGTGAAAAAAACATTGCAAAATTAACGAAAATAGTAGTAAACTTTCAGTCAGACAAATGTCGAGCCAATAAATACGATACAAATTATTTAGTACAAATTAGATTTTTAACGATATGATTAGAGTGGCCCATTTATAGAATTGGCAGTCAGCCAACAAAAGCAAATTTTGAAAATATCTGTCACAAATTTAAGTTATATTTAAACGTCATGTTAAAAATATCTAAATAATAAATATAGGATATAGCTCAAACTCGAAAAAATATTTAAATACAAATTCTATATCCGAGTCCATCAATCAAATATTTCTTAAGTCGTATAAATAAGATTTCTATCCGATGGATATTTATTTTAAATACGATAATTCATGTCTTATTTACATTAATCCTATATTTTCGGATATCATATTATTCAACCAAAAAATATAAAAAAAACGAAATGCAAAAATGTTGAATAGTGGTCCAATAATTTATTCTGGTGAAAAATTCTCAAACCAAGCTAGACCGAACCCATGCACTCACTATTCGTATATATTATGTTGTAACTAGAAAAATAATAATAAATACAAATTTGAAATAATTTCATAAAGCATAACAAAAGCAACAGCAACAACAAAAAAAAAAAAAAACTTAAATGTAAGAAGCTTATTGTATAACGCAAGAATTATTATAACAAAAAAAAAAAAAAGATTCTGCTCGTATCACGAAAAATGTATATAAGACGAATAATAAACATTGGTAATGTTTCATTTTCATTTTGCTCGTTGCTCCGCATGGCATAGACATCCAAAGATGAAAATATCTAATAAGAAAATATAAAAATGAGTTTTCATCTTAAGATTTCGTTTTAGTATATGTATATGTGTGCTCTATCTATGTGTATTTACATTTTTTTTTTCGTTACATCGAGGTAATAAGATAAATAACATCACAACAACAGAATAAGCAGCATCCGTACCAACAACAACAACAACGTGATATTTATATATAAATAAATCTATTGTAAGGGTATCAGTGTTTAAAATTGTGTTACCAAGATCGTATTCAAAGATGGCGAAAGTTTGTGTCAATAAGATAAGAAAAAATACGATTTATAATAATAATAACAATGGTATAATGTGGTACGCAGGTACCCTACATACATAATACGAGTACACTAATAAAAATATTCTTGACGGAAATTGATTTAAAATTGGATATCTCGAAGGTTTTCAATATTGTATATAGAAAAAGATCTCAATATAGGGATTTGTCACTGCTGATTAAGTATAATGCTCTTAGTTATAAATCACGTGTACCTATTATCGTGCGTGAATAAATTTTCTAAATACCTCAATGTGTCAACTTTATTACCGATTTAATAAAATTTATTCACTTGCGTGTATATTTATCTCGATGCGTGTAGGGTAATTTGCAGAAATCATTGTGTTGATTTGTACCGTACTCGTAAATTGCAAACATAATGTATAGTTACGAATATTTATAATTGAAGTTATTATTTTTTTCTTTAATTATATTTATTTGTTACAACTCATTTACAAATCATCTAGTAATTTATCATTCATTATTTATATTCTTGTTTGGAGGGTTGAAGTCCTTTGGCTAATCCCCTTTACAGTGTTATTATATTTTTAGTCCTTTGCTCTTGTCTTAAACTACTAACGAAATCCATCTTCTGATCTCTATGGAGGTTGTCATTTCTTATGTATACCACGGTCGATTAATTATTCCATGTAGGACTGTACTTTGGAATGACTATGGATGATATTGACATTGATTTTCTTTGTACAGCCAAGAGACGAATACCGTAAGTTCACACACGTTTTAGAATGTGCAGGTATAGTAGCAATTTATTATGTAGAGTTAGCTCAGAATTTTTAGCTAATCCATATTTCTGTATTTAATGTTTAACTCTACATTTGATCTCTGCCTATAGAGAATTTGCTGAAAGTTCAGTTCTACTGGCGCCGTATTCTTAAAATCGGTGAAAATTTCTCCAATTGGAATAAAATTTGTTTTGAAATTCTCTATATTATTCGAATTTCTCGCTGGCTACTTTAACCATTTTTCAAATTTCTTTTGTTTTTTTAAATTAAGAAACATAATTTTTCCCTCTATTAAGCGAAAAATTCCGACTGGGTAAATCGATTTGAAATTATTTTCTTAGTCGGGAGACAAATATTAGTAAACTTGAAACCATATTTGAAAAAATGTTTAAAGTGGCTGGCGAAAAATTCGAAAATTATAGAAAATTTCAAGCAAATTGTATGCCGATTGGGGAAATTTCCACTGATTTCAAGAATACGGCTTCTGGACCCCTTTTCATGAAATCAATGGAAATTACAGCATTTGGAATATGATTTGCTTTAAAATTTTTAACAGTATTTCAATTTTTCGCCGGCTACTTTAATCATTTTTTTAAATTTGTTGGCAAGCTCTCTATTATTTATTTTCCTATACTAAGGCTGCGGGCCAATTCTAAGGTAAATCTTGAGTAAAAGCCGTTTTTAACAGTGTATGCGGTAAATTGAAATACCGTACTAAAAAGTAGGGTAAAGCGAAGATACAAAAGGTAAATAGTAGTGGGTTATGTTTTTGCTAAATAAATCATGAAAATATGTCGGCCATGTTTCTAGACATACAGACAACACAGTTTTATATGTTAAAATTTTTATTTATTTTTTCAAATAGTTTATTGTGTATATTACGCAACAAATTTGCGAAAATATACAATTTAAATTTATTCGTATAAACAATACGAATAATTGGAACAACGACAATAAAATTTATGACATTAGTTCGTGTACCTACATACCAATTTTTGTATATTCCAAGAAACAATGTGTCCCTTTAAGCCGCATTTACCTAATTTTATTTACTAGAGAATTGGTACGATTTGAAAAGTAATTTGTACTAAAATTTCAATTTACTGTACTAATTGATTTACCTGAGAATTGGCCCACGGCCTAAGGATTAATCCCGCATCGATTTACCCAGTCAGAATTTTTCCTTGAGTAGGGAAATAAATAATAGTGAACTTGTAAAAAAATTTGAAAAAATGATTAAAGAAGCCGACGAAAAATTCGAGTAATACACTCGCGAGCAACTAAATCCACTCGAACCAGAGCACTCACAGAAAGGCGATTTTTTTTTAAACGGCTTAACCCTTTTTCACAACAATTTTGAAAGCCTGATGTTTTTAAATCAAAATAACACTATTTTCATAAAAATTGGTTCAGTATTTTTTCTTATAATGAAATTTGAATGAAAACGCAACCAAAATTGATGGTATTGATGGTACATAGTATTGTCCCCCCTTGTGTCTACAATGATTCGTGCGGTTCCTCATTGACCTTATTAAGGTTTAGACAAATACTTGGGGGATCACACCCCACTCCTCATCTATCGCGATCTTAAGGTCCCTGATGCTAGAAAATACCAGATTTCTGGATCGGAGTCTTTGCACGACCCGCTGCCGTACGAGACTGTTACAGCAAAATACTACTGCCAAAATCGCCCTCCTGGATCCCGGTAGCCCCGGCCTTTCATATCACTACCATGGTGATATATTCAGCACTCGTCAGTGAATAGAACAGAGCGCTATTGCTCGATGCTCTATAATATATGTGTTCGGGAGCAAATTCGAGTCGCTGGTCGGTGGCGTGCTGTCAATTTTTAGCCTCCAGCAGGACGTCTTAGAGTGAGGTTGGCTTCCTTCAAGTGTACTGTTCATTGACTAACAGCTCCATCTCGAACTTGTCTTAGCTCCTGCTGCATATCGATGCCCGCAAGATTGCGAACTCACTAAGAAGTAAGAACGATAAACCTATCATCCCTTTCAGATGTACACCGTTTCCTGAAACCTTCTGGATACTCGAGCGACTTCTCGTTGGTTGCGTGCTTCTTGCAATAAAGCAACAACTTGTGCGGCTTTTTCTGGAGTAGTATTTATGATTTTGAGGAAGCAACGAATGGAACTGGTAGAGATTTGTTCACGCCAACGTCTGATAAGTGACTGATGGCAAACATCGGTCAAAGTAGCATTATACAGCACGCCAATTTTTTTCACAGTGTAACGAATTTCACATTTCGTTTCCTGCTACAGTTTTTGGTTCTTTCAGGAAATATTTGTTTTGTTTTGTCGTTGCATTAATTGTGAGTTAGATGAGGTGCGTATTCCTGCCATAGAGGTTTATATTTTATTTATTTAACATCGTTAATGCAAATGTACACGACATGAACTAAAAGTATACATACATCAAAATAACTACGTACGGTTAACTACATAATTGGTATTAATTCACAACAAGTATTATATATGTAATTGTATTATGATTTGGTATCGGAAAACAATGGTACTAACGACGAGCAGATGACACGACGGCACAGAGACCGCGCGTACGGCTGGTGTAATATATCAGTACCTTCAAGAGGTGGTTGTGCCTGTTATGGAGTGGCCAGCTCGAAGCCCGGACTTAATCAATCCCATCGAACATTTATGGGACGATATAAAAAGCAGGGTTCGAGTAAGAGATGTTGCTCCAACGAATCTCCAGGAGCTGCAACATGCCTTCGTGTAGGAGTGGGAGGCGATACCTCAAGATTGTGTGAACACTTTGTTGAAATAAATACAGCATCGAATGGAAGCTGTCATCCGGACCAGGGGAGGAACTACTTCTTATTAATAAAAATGTTTTTTTCTGTTTATTTCCATGTTTTAATTCGATGTTTACTCTTAATTTTCATGCTGACAAATTCACAAAAACGTGTGCCTCAGATGTCTACCCCCAAAAATCAGTTTGATGGCACGTATAAATACAAAAAACGTACTACTGGATAGGTATTGAAATAGACTTGGAATCTGCATTAAAAAAAATTAAACAAATATTATAGATTTTTTGATATTTTTGAACTTTTGTGGAAAATTGAGCAATGTGCGATTTTTTTGCACCCAAGTGTAGATAGCGACCCGTGCGACCCATGCAAGCATGGATCGGAATTTATGATTTGATTAGAAATAAAAGATGAATTAAAAAAATTTAAGAAAAGAAAACATGCGAAATAAATAAATTAATATAGCTCTATACAATGTAATAAGTAGTATTTTTATGTTGCAAAATTTAAAAATATCAATTTTTGAATCCCATGTATTTTCAATGGGAAGTTTCTGAAACTTTGATCTGCCACAGCTCAGCCCAGGAAGAACCTATCGGTGTAATTCCAACGGCTATGAACTTATCTATTACCCTTCTCGAGTTGAAAAAAGCTACGGAAATTTGTGCATTATTAGTAAGATTAACACCGATTTTAGGTTGAAGCAAACTTATCTTTGGATACGTCGTTTTAAATCTTATTAATAAAAATTTAAATTTTTCAATGTGATTGAAACGCCCATTTTACGTTTTTTATAACTTCTTTTGAATATTTATTGGAACTTTTTCCCCTGTGTAATCACATAGCACCGAATATAAGTTTCGAATGAAATTTTCTGGATTACAAAGTTTACACCAAACGAAGGAAACTTGTAATTGTTTGGTGTAGCAAATAACGCCGCTTTGATGGTTAGAAATATCCTATATTATACTTAGGAATACCTATCCCCGTGTGATCGCATAACTCTTTTCGTATGTTTCAAAATAAGCTGATAAAAAAGTATAATTTACACCAAATCAGTTCATTATTTACATATTTATAATAAAAATCAGTATTATAAAATATATAATATTCATAACTAAAAATATTTGATTTGATTGAGATGTACGGCCAAGTCATTTGACAAGTAATCCCAGATATGGCCGGGGCCCACTGTACACCTTTATTACACATAACAAAATCGAGGGATAGGAAAGGTTACTAACATGGGAGACTCGACCTGGTTACAGACACCTAAGTAGTCGATAGTTAGTAAACAATGACGACACAATTCTAACTACGAAATAATTATTAATAATGAAAAACTTCCGGTCATCTGAAAATTAAAAATTGTTATTTAATTCTGCAAACTTATCTTCTTGAATTTTCGTTAATACCTATTTTTAATAAAATCTTAAAGAAAGATCTAAAATAATAAAAAATTAAAATTAATAATTATTTAATAATAATTATTAATTTTAATTTTTTATTATTTTAGATCTTTCCACCCACTGGATGCAATACTAATAATTAAAAAAATTCTTACTAAAACATCTAACTAAAAAAGGAGCCAAGCCACTAGAAAAATAGAGGTCTCTATACTACAAATTGTCCATTAAAAGTTTTTAACTGCTTCTGAAATAAATCTAATTTTTAATCAAAACAGCATATCTATCGTGTAGCTAATTGCAAATGGTTTAAAAAACATCTAATATGCAATATGTAAGATCAATAATGGATGTTTGGCACAGCTCCAGAACCCCAACACCTAAACAAATTAAATAAAACTTTTAAAGCAATCACGAATCTGTAAGATGATACAATTAATAATAAGTAGCTAACACAACTGTAGGATCCTTCATCGTATCGTATCACCTAATCGTATTAAATAAATCATAAAAACAACAACCAGCGATAATTATTTATCCAACCCACAACAATATATCAAAACCTTCACCAATTTACAGTCTCCCGAAACAACCTAGAAAACCATTTAATTAAAGAAATGCCATGATCCCTGAAAAACTATCTAAAATGTAGTAATCAAAAATGTTCATTAGAACCAAATATATAAGCTTAATCAGGAACTGCAATGAATAATAGTATTAATAATAAACATTTGATAAACCTCGATAACTCTAAATTGCAATCAAAACAAATAAATATAATAATTTAATACTCAAACGTTGAATAAAATTAGATGAAAGAGTATTAGTAAAATTAGTCGATCTCTGAAATCAAATTGTTGAAAGAATCATTTTTATAAATAATCATAGTAAAATGTACCAAGAACAATATGTAACGTTTATAAAGGAGTGCTCGATACCCGCTTTTCTCAAATGAAAACCAAACATACGCCAACCTAAAAGTCATTTTCGAATCCCAATACACGGTAAGCATATGCGATCTCCCGCTAACATCACTAATCAACAACATTTATGCTTTACAAAGAGGTGACGAATCCATAACAGATTATAAACGTATCGTGGTAATCGTATAACTCAAAATTTCATCGTACGACTGATCATCCTAAAATTTCAAAAATGATGCCACTCCCGCGAATTTGATGGCAAACCTCAACAAAAACATCTATAATATTCAGCGGAGACTAATTTGAACATACAAATCTAAAAATCAGACAAGGGTTCTATGTAAAACTGCAAATTTGCTTTCCTATAGCAACAATCGATAACCTCATCAACTCCCAAACAAACAAACAAACAATTTAATAGCCAAAAATAGCCTACAAATACAGACAACGACAGAGCACATTACATGAATGCAACCATCCGTAAGTTAAGAAACACAATGTTCATTATGAACGAAACCAATTCAAAGCACTCCTCCATAAATATCAAAGAAAATTTATTGCAACACAGGTCCAACATATCCTCGCCGCCCCTGGGCAAATTGATCACACAGAATGAAATCAATGAAAAAGTCAAAAATGCGTATTTGAATAGTGGATTCGGTAGCAAACATCAACAAAAATCCATGTTTCAATCGTTTTTTCATATATAAACATTTACACACACAAGCACAAATAGTAAATATATAACAATTATGTAATGATATAATTAAAACAAAATGAAAACAAAAACTGCCCTGATCTTGTAGTTTGTATTTTAAACATACATACCCAATCATAGTAGACACATCCAAAAGCATATAACAATTATTTATGTACATCGCAAAACCACATTTTCGGTGATTATTGAAATGTATACCCGCTATATACCTACAATACTAATCTCCATGCAAAATATAATGTACGTACATACGTCGTACGAGTATATATATTGAAAGCAAAAGACAGGATTCAAAATTACCATGGCAATAGCAGAAATAGCAGAAAAATAACCACCGCAAAACAACAACAAAAATTGTTAGCGAGTGTAACAAAATAGAACAGAATTGAAAACCACTTTCTCGCGCAAACAATACTCGAATAATACTATCGACATGAAAATACTAGTGCACTACACTTTTATGTGTTACAAAATACAGTTAAAAAGTTTATATACATTAAAACTTATTTGGAAAAATATGTATTGTAGTAAAATATGTGTTAAGACAATGAAAAAATGAAAAAACACTTAGCTTATACATCATCTGGAATCAAAATAGTCCTACATATTGAAGGTTTGCATACAATGCGTATGAAGCGTTAAAGCACTGGTGTCAAAATACATACAAACGAAAATTGTTATGTACATATTCTATACTATTGCAAGCGCACCACACGCAAATTAATACAAATAATAATATTCATAACTAAAAATATGTATTAAAATAAAGAATATAAATAATTAACAAAATTTTAAGTATAAAGTAAGCACCTATAATTTTATATTACACATTTTTGTTTTATTAATATTTATGTTTATAGTGACAATGGTTTTGACTCTTACATATTCATATCTCCAACTAAACTATACATAAATTCAATCACTAGACAACAAATTAACCAAAAAAAAAGTCTTTTAATATTTTAAACTAATTCAAATTTTGGTACTATAAATGAATTGTTGTTTTTTTTCAATGTAGAAAAATTTAAATGGGTCTTTACAAAAATTTTACTTAAAATACAATTTTCAAATAAATTGAACAGAAAAGTATAATAATAAGAACATAAATTAAATAAACTACACTTGAACCTTGATTATCAGGGAAAAAATCCCGGTTAATCGAATTATTTTTATTAGAACGTATTTTAACACCCCAACGTATTTTGTAGGTCTTTCAATCTTGGGATTAACTGATTTTTTTTTAACTTAAAAACGCTTCTTGTATGAATTGGAAAAAATATTTTTGATCTTCCGGATACGGCAATTGAAAACGTAGAAGGCTTTGAACAAGGTTACGAAATCCTTAATACTTTTCAACAGGTATTTTCTTGTCATCCAATTTTATTTTGAAGCAGAAGATCTCCCACTTTGATGTTCTCCGTAACATCAAATGTGGCTGGCTGACTTTGTCATCTGGTGTAGTTCCAGTCTGATAAAAAATTCGAATTATTTCATTAAAATAACAATAATTTACTAAATATAATCAAACTCTGAAAATAAATTTATAATTTGTATTCACCTTAACTATGCTGATTAATTTCACCAAGCAACAATCTTAAAACAATAACTTCACAGAGTTGCCTTGTTAAAGTTATTGATTAGCAAAGCTTTTAGTTAGTACATTGCATACATGCTAGCCAGTTAGTTACTCATCTAATGTATATGATAAATAAATTATAACCAATCCTGTAGTATCTAAGAACTTTGGGAACTCCTCAAATGTTAAAATAATTGGGCGCCACCGGATGGTTTTCCTCATGCGGACAAAAATTTCATCTGTATTAATTTTTTAACACGTTTGTTTAAGCTATGCCATCGCTATGGTATGCTTTCTCTTCATCTGCTATGTTATACGAATTACGTGATGAATTCCCTAGAGATCTGTTTATTGTTCGAAGACGACATCCAATTAAACCGCCTCTGTCGTTTGGGGGACAAAATATTTGTTTTAATGTAAAGGTTTTTGAAATTTCATAATTTTGTTATAAATAAAAATTTTCTTGAACGGTTGAACTTGAAAGTTGCCTTTTGCACCCTTCCCAATATATTATTGCAGAATTTCATCCAACAACCATCTCAACCAGCATCTCATATTCTAGATCGAAAATTTAAGCTCGTTACTTATAAAGACGCATCCTTCTTCCATTATAATAACGAACTATGTATTTTGAACATACGTCTGCGTCGCGTACATAGTTTCAGAAGATATATCAAAAACCCTGTACCCTCTTTTGTTACACCCAAAATAATTTCGTGTAATTAAACTAAGAGGATTCGCTATAAAACCGATGGTTAAAGTAGATTCGTCCATGTGACGAGATAAAAACTCTAACAGGTGTTCTCATTTCTCTGAAATGACTTATCTAAAATAATACAACTATACTTTACACCAAATTTAGAAAAAAAAAAAATAATTTGTTTGAAATATTTTCTGTCTGAATCATCAAAATTATTTATCCTTTGAAGCGGAGTTAGTTTTTGAAAAATTTATACGATTGAATACAAAAAAAATACGTTTTCGAATACAAAACGAGCTGACACCGCATATTTTTCTGTGTGAAATATGTAAGGTTTTAGTATTTCACAAAACTACTTTGTTAGTCTTTATAAGTCTGTTTGTATTTTTTTTCCAAGCCTTTATGCCATACTGTGTTACAGACCTGCGCTACTTTCAAGAAGAAACTTGAACATTCTTATTTTCGAGTACATCTTCAATTATGTTTGTAATTCGATGTATATAAATCTAGCCCGATACTAAGCCCGTCAACGATGTTGACGCTAAACTATCACTATCGCGACAGTAAACAGTATCGTGATACAAAGACATGACATTTATAACATTCAGTCCGAAATTTTAATATTAGTTTTATGTATTTTTAAGATATATTACTATTGCTTGCTGGTAGCCTATAGTCAGACCAAAACTCTTAATTATAAAAGCTAGCCCTATATTCCGTTCAAAAAGCCTGATAGCAACTCTAACCTATAATTATCGAGAAAGTTTGATATCCCAGGCCGAAAAAATATCAATGTTGCGTCAGTTAAATGTGTCATAATAATCTTTTATGACATTTAGAGCATTCAGAACGAAATTAAAAATATAACTTTTATGTATTTTTAACTTATTCCTTCAATTGATATTGATGGGAACCTAGACAGCCTTAACCTAAGCTGAAAACGACAATGCGGATAATTCAGTTTCTGAACTGAGCACTATACGTGATTGGCCACTATGAAGATAGCAAAATTTTAATTTGTTATTTATGGATATAGTCGTTTTAAGTTTTGACTGTGCAAACTGAGAGATTTGCACAAAAATCTGGCTGGAATTATCGGGATGTAGTTATTTGATTCTCATCTCACAGGTGATTCACGAGCATAGCCAAGTGCATATACCGCCGGATTTGTTGAAGTTTTGACTACAAACTATGAGGTTAAATCCAAACTATCTTGGTCTGCGCTTTGAATTGTGCCGTCTGTTGATAGTAGGTTGACCTTTAATTCCAATCTGGATAAGTTTAGTACAGCCGCGGGTCCATAACTTTTTGGTACAACCTTTTTTGCGCAATATAGGTAATTTTGATTGCTGTTTGAACCCCAGCATAACTTTCTTCTGTTTTGTATAAGGACCTTGAGATGAATGTTATTGGTTTATCTCTGCCAAGCTCGCCCTGTAATAGTACTGCACCAATTGCAGCGTTTGAATCATCCATTGTTAGTATACAAATACTGTTAAAGTTCGCCGAAAGATAATATAGATAGTGTCTTGAATAAAGCAAAAATCAGTCATGAACTCGAATTTAGGATGAATTGTTTAAAAATAGTCAAGACACTATCTTTCGGTTGCCAACTTTCGGCTATAACTTTAACAAGGTAGTATATATACGGCTTCTCGAAGTTAGGAACTATTTTAGTATTTTCGTTGATGGCAAAAGGTCTTTGATTCGCTGAAGTGCGCGGATTTTTTCTTGCTCTGGGTGATTTTAACTTTTTTTGACTGGTTGGCTTTGATTTGGGCATTTTCCTCTATGATGAGTTTAATCTGATGAGATAGCTAAGGAGTTCTATTTCATTCTTTAAGAACTCTTTTTAGTCGAGTTTCACTCGCAAGTTGGTTCCAATTTTGAAAATATTTTCCCGATATTAGCCAGATATTTTTTCTCGTTATTTCTTCCGAATATGATTATATCGTCTATGTAGATGTAGCAAATTTTTCCGATGAACTTTTTCAGTTCGTTGTCAATCATTCGTTGAAAGATCGTTGGAGCATTCTTCAATCCGCAGGGAAGTCTTAAAAAGTCATGTTTCCCGTTCATAGTTGAAAATGTCGTTTTAGGTATGTCGGGTTTTTTCATTTTAATTTTATAAAATCCAGAAGTGAGGTCAACTGTAGTAAAGAATTTTAAACTCCTCAGATTTGCAAGAGTCTTCGATTCATCCTGTACTATTACTACCGGGATACGATTTGGTATATAAATATGTTCTTCCGCGTAGTTATTTTAATATCTGCTCTTACGCCGGTGTAGAGTATTTCAATATTATTAACAGGTTCATATGATATTTTGAATTTTGTCATAACCATTTCAAGATTTTGTCTCGATTCGTGAGAAAGATGATTAACTCGAATTTCTAGGTTATTTACTTACAACGATACTTCGTCCTTTTAGTAGTATTTTTATGTTTAATGTTAAGAATAAAACATTATTTTTCCTATCGATGATGGCTTCTAGTTCCATTAACGTGTCGTCACCAATTATTCCATTTTGTTGTTTGCATTGCTTTTCTTTTGTATAAATATTTCCATCAGCAGATTTAATGTTAAATTTGGCCCTGGTGAGAATTAGTTCACGGCTAAGTCTGGTTTTATAAAATTATAATTGCCTCTGTATCAATGAGAATCGTGTTGCTGCCAATCAAATTTTTAATCTACTTCCGTTCATAATAGGATGTGTTGATGTCTGAATTCTTCTTGATTACTTGGTTGTATATATCTTATCGGGTGGTTTATGTAATTGGCTTGCTTCGTCTGGATAGATGAACCAACTTGAATTGGTTTTGTTGGTTTTTGCTCGTCTGGTCGAGCAGATGGCATTCTATTATTTTGGTGTTGGATGTTATAGGCAATATTTCGTTGCGGATGGTGTTGTCATATAAAAACAGGATTCCTTTGTAGACTTTGTGGGTTTATATGAGTCAGTTGGTTAATGGAGCTACTTTATAGAGTTTTTGAAATTCCTTTGGTGGATTAAATTTATGTATGCCTTTGGTAGTGTGCGAGGTCGTTTGATAATTAACATGTTGACTAATTCGTCATTTTATCCTCGAATGAACACATTTAATGCTCAGTTTCTGTAAGTTCCGATAAGAACTTCGATATATCAGCAGAGTATGCTTCCGTTCTTATCTCGTTAACAATTAGTGCGGTCCTGGCTAGTTATATAATTAATTAAAATCAAAACATTGTATGAAGTGTACGAAGATTACACGGGAGTAGGAGAACTACACTGGCATTTTGCTTTTGCATGTCAAAGTTATTACAATAGGTGTTGCTTTTTTTAATTTTTTAGTTTAGTTACAATAGTTTTAACAAATTTTAACAATATTTTAATTTTTATAATTTTAGTTTTAACCTTTTACCCTTTTCACAAATCGATCCTCATTCGCACGCATTTTATTCAAATTCCTTGTGCTCGAGAGAACATCGAGCATTTTTCTGCTATACAATTAAATGCAATGCGTTTCAGAATTAAATGTTTGGTGTCCTCCACAAACAAAAATAGCTTTAATGCTGAATACATACTTGTGGAAATCGCAGGTATGAATATTTACCTGCGAGAGCGAGTGCGATATATTAGTGCCGCAACAATTTCCACAAGTATGTATTCAGCATTACATAATTTTTCATTCAAAATGCGTTTTTTCAAGCATTCTTTCCAATTTATATGATTTAATATCACACGTTCTGTCGTTCGTCTCACTCTAGAATCTCCCTTGAGTACCTTAAAGAAAAATCAAAGGAGTCCGTCCTGCCTTTCACCTGGCATTTTTCAACAAATTCTCTCTCCCATTTTCTCCATAGATTAACTTGAAACATTGGAAGGTGTTCATTGAAAAATGACATTACTCCCACAAGATCGAAGGTACTCATATAATATTTCTTCATACACATTGCCATAAGTTCCCCCAACCCGACTAATTAATTCCAACCCACACCAGGAGTCAGACAGTAGAGCTACTCTCCTCCTCCCTTATGTCATTGCCAACTTGATTCCTTCCATAATTTTGATCATCTCTGCTTTCATTTTTCAGTTACTGTCATGAACTTTTACCCTTTTTTATCATTGTACGAATAAAAATTCCAACCCCATTAACTTTTAAACCCAACCTGGCGATGGACCACTCATTTCATTAACAATTTTGGATGACACTAACGCCTTCCGCAACATATCAGTCACACAATGATGATATTGCCATTTCGGTTAGCTCAACCTTAGGATTACATTCAATCTGTTCTTACTTCCTCAATATGTCCATTAGAACAAAGTCATCTGCAAATTGCAAAACAACTTTATTGGTGTGTGCTGATAGTGTACAGATTGAAGAGAACCGGTGAGATTTTATTATACCTTAAGGGAGGCGAATGTTCACCGCTTCATCCAACCTCCGCCTTCTTTCAAACAACACTAACTTTATTTTATTCATAAACTCAAATACATATTTGAAAATTTTCGGATCAAATCCTAAACCCAAGTTTCCCTGGAACCATGTAATCGTATATAACCTTTCAATATCCAAGAATATCCCCACAACATGCTTCTTTTCCTTTCGTACCTCCCACACAAACTTTTCCATACCTCCATTAGCAGAGTGGTTACGACGGAAACCAAAGGTGGTTTCCGGCAAAAAATTTTCCTTATTCACAAATTTTTCTATGCTTTCTTTCATCGTACCAGTTTAATAAACACATTCAGCATACATATTCCCCTGTAATTTGTTGACAGATTTCTATGCCGATCCCTTTTTCGAATATGTATACCAGAATTCGAAAATTTTTCTGAAGCTGATCAATCAGTGATCGAAAACTTATATAATAAAATATGAAACTATAATTACAAAAACTTAAATTGGGGTTTTTAATTAGTTTCGCGGTTGCGCGGGAATATATTGAATAAGGATATTGTGACGGCGAAGTGCAATCGGCTATATCTAACCATTTAAGTGAGTTATATACAGAATCTGTTGATGTAGATTTGCTGTGTTATAAAACATTGCAGTTTTTTGTAAACAAATCGTTTAAAAGATGATTTATATAAACTTAATAAGAACATAATTCACTATTCATTGTCCACATCATCCAGATTTGGTCGTAGAAAACAGTTAATTCATCCCTATTTTCACAAGTTAAATTAAAAAAAAAAACAGTATGACTGATTTCTGGAAATTCCTCCTTTTATAGTTCAAAACACTTAAACTCTATATGTGCTGAACATACTGACCACGTTTCATGATTGTGCCTACTCCCCCCAATGGCCAAAATTACCCGCAGAAACACTTATTTCACTCTAACTAATCTTCAGAGCTATATTACAAAGCATCAGGCAGAAGGTTAGAGGGAATTCTAATGCCGTTCTCATATCTTATAACATCTACTAAAAAATGCTTGTCTCTTTATTACGCCGACAAAAATATGCATCGTCATTAATTTTGTAGAAAATTATCTCTCACACTCGAATGCCATATACGTTATATTCGTAAATATTATTCGTCTAATTATACAGCATCAAATTCTTAGATTTATTAACTTTCGAAATCAAAATACAAAATGGAATTTCCCATCTATATACGAAATGAATTTAAATTGGTATCCTTAATACATAAACTATATAAATACTTATGTATATACATTATACACGTACACATCAAGTATAATGTATACAGGAACATTTTTATAAGATGTTATGTATTTTTCACACTGGCTTAAATTCTTTATTATCCAAAAACTTACTTTTTAAAATTAACTTACTTTCGAGAAAGAGAGAAGCAAAAAAAAGTCAAAGTACGTGACATGAGATACTAATCAAAATCTAATATTCGATGACCGTAAAAATAAAAGCATTTATATATTGCTTTATATACAACTTACTTTATACCGTATAAACTATACGTCTTCATGTAAATTTATTTTTTGTGCCACCCCATGTATGATTCATGTAAATTTATTTTTTGTGCCACCCCCCGATGAGGGGAGAGATGTCGAAGTTTTCTTCATGCATAATTAGTATTTTATGATTTACCAACTAAATATTTCATCAAACTTTGAAGTTTTTTAATTTTTTGCATATCGAAATAATTTCCTTTTTATATATTGAATGGCAGTTTGAAATGTGGGATTTTTACCGCAGCGAGATTAATATTCCGCCTTAATCAAAAAAATAAATAAGTAAATATTTTATGACGTATATCTTGTAATAAAATTTCAATGTGCTTTCAAATTGATATAATCATAAAAATATATAATAAATTCCCTATGCTCTTCCGAATACAGAACTATATACTTCTAATATACTAAGCAATAAATGTAATTCCGACATCGGGAACTATATACACTACTATGAAATCAAAAAAGTTTTGATTAACCACAAACTTTGAAAGTTTTTCTTTGTTTTATTTCGTTGGGTATTAGAGGAATAAAAACGAGAAAATAACAAAAAAAACAAAAGTTTCAAGATTTTCAATTTCACTAGCATGATGAGATGAATACGGTATATATATATTGTATTGCGTACTATAGAGCGTCTCTAAGTCACTAAATCGCACATGATGCAGATTTTACATTCTTGTACACTTCTCGTGATTGAAAACGAATTTATTAATGCAAGAGATTATTGTACTCGGAAAAGTCTTAAACATAATTTTTTGTTAGGCAAAGTGTGAATATTATACATAATTAAATTATCGATTTTCTTCTCGTTTTTTATTTTTGTATTATGACGTCTCATTTTGTAATGTTATTTTTCTTAAGACATGTAGACTCCATGTAAATACGAGTATGACATAAACATATTTTTGACATTAATTATTAATGCTATTTTAAGCGTTTGTATAACATAATATCATGTTATTGAAGATTTTGTGTAAAAATTTACGCAACTGTGTAATGTATATTTGTTGTTGTGTATTTATTGTTTTAAATCAGATTAAAGTCATGGTACGGTGTTTTTTATTTTATTTTACGGTTTGTTTACACCAGCATAATCTTAGATAATTTGTATGGATTTTATACGGTATTACAACATTTTCGATACCAATTTCTTATGATCTGATAACACCTACACAATATTAGTTCTTATAATATACCAAACCATAGGATTGTGTTGCGCCAATGCCAATAAAGATGTCATGTTTTTTTGGTCTTGCTAAATACAGGTCACATTATTATATTGTTATAGGGCTTAAACTTCGGAAACGATTTTTCGAACCCGATTTATCTAATTATTTATGTTTATCCTTTGCTTAGTTTGGATAAATGATGTCAAGTGTTGTGTCTGTAGCCAATTTTTTTATTTCTCAACTGCTCTCAAAGGAATTTCACTTGAGTTCAACACAACATAACTTTCTGGAGTTAAATGATACAAATGGCATAGATACGTAATTATTTATATGTAAAGCACAATCTCGAAGTTTTTCTCAAACAAATTCAGTAAAAACTAAATTATAAAATACAAAAAACATTAAATTTAATTTGATTTTATATTTTTATTATTTATAAAAAAAATTAAATTTGGTAAATGAGCTGCTACTACAATGCTGCTCCACTTAATCCCAAAACTGAATAGCAAGAAATTTTAAATCTTGTATGATTTATATCCAAAAGTTTGTAATGCAATCTGGATCGTAATAAAAATCCGATTTTTCCAAAATTGTTGCGTTTGTTAAACAAGATAATTAAAGTTTGGATTGCATCAACCAACCTTACATATTGCTTGCCAAATCGAGGACATACGTCTATAGGTCTAATTAACGTAGGACCATCTCCATGTCAGCTTATAGTACTGTCATGGAAGGTGGGTTGGCCAATGAGTTGTGCACTCCAACAGGGGGTCATGGTTGTGTTCATTTCAATCACCGATCATTATCAGATGATGAAAAATCATTTTTGCAGCCAGCCGTTATCGGAATTCGAACCCAGTGGTTTGCCGTTTGGTAGGTAAATAAAATTTGTTAATTTTGAATTTTGTTTTGTGTTCAAAATTGTTTTTGTTTTACGTACTGATTTTATATTAGAAGTCTGTTGTTGTATATTCTTTTGGTAGAATGCAGTGAATTGTCCGTTAATAAATAAATAACTCTATATAATAACTCTCGGTTTATAACTGGACTAAACGGTAGGGAATCAAGCTTAAAGCTCAAGTGGAGAGAGCACGTCAAAAATAAAAGAAAAAGAATTTAACATTAAGCTCATAAAAATGTATTGGCGCATAGGTAGAAGCTCTGGCCTTACAATTCACTACAAGCTTCTGCTTTATCGGAAAGTACTGAAGCCGATATGGACCTAAGCTATTCAACTCTGGGGATGTGCTTAGCAAATTAAGCTCAAAATTATACAGACGTTTCAAAACAAGGTTCTCCGTAGCATCGTAAATGCTCCGTGGTACACGAGAAATGAGGACCTTCACAGAGACTTACAGATGGAATACATCAAAAATGAAATAAAAAATATTCGTCATATGATAGATAACCATGTCGTTGAAAGAAGACTTCAAAGAACGAGGCCACTTCACCTAGTAAACATACCAAATTAAAATTAATATTTTAATAGGCTTAATTAATTTTGAGACTAACCATTGGGTTTCAGAATTGTTTAAGAAATGTAAAATTTTTAAAAGTTTGAAAGATAGTTTGGTAGATTAGCCACAGTCTCAGTTGTAATTAATAAAAAGAAAAAAAATGGATACCCTAGTGGTTTATCCAGTTTTTTCATTTTTTGTAAATTTTTATATAATTTACAAGAAAAACGACTATGAACTAAAGCATTTGAAATTAATTCTGAAATAATATTGGTCCAGATAAGATGTTACAGTTTTTTTAATATTAAACTCATTTAGGCTAGGATAAGTAAATATTTTTTTAAAATCAGGCAACACTAAGCCATCTCAGCCCAGATTTCGATTCATTTCATTCAAATTATACATTATTTGTGAAGTTAGCTCAGCCCAGAAATTTGATCAAAATTAATGAAAAAATAAAAAATTATAAACCAACCGATCGAATAATAACTAAAGTTTCAAAAAACTGTAAGTTTCTTAGATGCATATTGTAATGCAAAATTTTGGGCCAAGTTACAAAATTTTCGTTCCATGCCAAGTTCCCGAAAAACAACTCTGGGCTAGACATTTCATTGATTTTTATTTCATTTTTTTAGGTTTGACGAAAATTTAAATAAAAATCAATGAAATTTCTAGCCCAGAGTTCTTTCAACGGTTTCTTCGAGATTTTGTATACACTAGTAGCTAGTTTTAAGTCAAATAAGAAAAAAATCGTTCTGTGGAAAGTTCCAAAAAATGAACTATGATGGGTTAGGAATTTCATTGATTTATATCTTATTTTTCGTCCAGCTTGATGAATCTAAATCTGATTTTGCCATAACTAAAAACGTCTCAAATCAGAACTACATGATTATGAAATGTATGCAGCAGTAGCTAGCAAATTAATGTGGCTTAAAATTAGCTACAAGTGTATACATTTCAAAATCATGTAGCCCTTATCCGAGACAATTTTAGTTTTGGTGAAATTATTTTGGTTTTATCGTTCGGGACGAAATTTTAAATAAAAAACAATGAAATATTTAGCCCAGTGTTCATCTCCGGGAGCCTGCCACAAAACGATTATCTTCTATGTTAATTTGCCTTAAAACTAGCTACTATCATTTGAAATAAGTATTTGAAATTATAAATAAATTAAATAAACTAAATAAATTAAATAAATTAAATAAATTAAATTAACTAAATAAATTAAATAAATTAAATAAATTAAATAAATTAAATAAATTAAATAAATTAAATAAATTAAATAAATTAAATAAATTAAATAAATTAAATAAATTAAATAAATTAAATAAATTAAATAAATTAAATAAATTAAATAAATTAAATAAATTAAATAAATTAAATAAATTAAATAAATTAAATAAATTAAATAAATTAAATAAATTAAATAAATTAAATAAATTAAATAAATTAAATAAATTAAATAAATTAAATAAATTAAATAAATTAAATAAATTAAATAAATTAAATAAATTAAATAAATTAAATAAATTAAATAAATTAAATAAATTAAATAAATTAAATAAATTAAATAAATTAAATAAATTAAATAAATTAAATAAATTAAATAAATTAAATAAATTAAATAAATTAAATAAATTAAATAAATTAAATAAATTAAATAAATTAAATAAATTAAATAAATTAAAAAAATTAAATAAATTAAATAAATTAAATAAATTAAATAAATTAAATAAATTAAATAAATTAAATAAATTAAATAAATTAAATAAATTAAATAAATTAAATAAATTAAATAAATTAAATAAATTAAATAAATTAAATAAATTAAATAAATTAAATAAATTAAATAAATTAAATAAATTAAATAAATTAAATAAATTAAATAAATTAAATAAATTAAATAAATTAAATAAATTAAATAAATTAAATAAATTAAATAAATTAAATAAATTAAATAAATTAAATAAATTAAATAAATTAAATAAATTAAATAAATTAAATAAATTAAATAAATTAAATAAATTAAATAAATAAAATAAATAAAATAAATAAAATAAATAAAATAAATTAAATAAATTAAATAAATTAAATAAATTAAATAAATTAAATAAATAAAATAAATTAAATAAATTAAATAAATTAAATAAATTAAATAAATTAAATAAATTAAATAAATTAAATAAATTAAATAAATTAAATAAATTAAATAAATTAAATAAATTAAATAAATTAAATAAATTAAATAAATTAAATAAATTAAATAAATTAAATAAATTAAATAAATTAAATAAATTAAATAAATTAAATAAATTAAATAAATTAAATAAATTAAATAAATTAAATAAATTAAATAAATTAAATAAATTAAATAAATTAAATAAATTAAATAAATTAAATAAATTAAATAAATTAAATAAATTAAATAAATTAAATAAATTAAATAAATTAAATAAATTAAATAAATTAAATAAATTAAATAAATTAAATAAATTAAATAAATTAAATAAATTAAATAAATTAAATAAATTAAATAAATTAAATAAATTAAATAAATTAAATAAATTAAATAAATTAAATAAATTAAATAAATTAAATAAATTAAATAAATTAAATAAATTAAATAAATTAAATAAATTAAATAAATTAAATAAATTAAATAAATTAAATAAATTAAATAAATTAAATAAATTAAATAAATTAAATAAATTAAATAAATTAAATAAATTAAATAAATTAAATAAATTAAATAAATTAAATAAATTAAATAAATTAAATAAATTAAATAAATTAAATAAATTAAATAAATTAAATAAATTAAATAAATTAAATAAATTAAATAAATTAAATAAATTAAATAAATTAAATAAATTAAATAAATTAAATAAATTAAATAAATTAAATAAATTAAATAAATTAAATAAATTAAATAAATTAAATAAATTAAATAAATTAAATAAATTAAATAAATTAAATAAATTAAATAAATTAAATAAATTAAATAAATTAAATAAATTAAATAAATTAAATAAATTAAATAAATATTTTGTTTAATTTGTTTAATTTAATTTTTGTTTTACAAAAAATTAATATATAATGTTTTTTATTAAGTTTTGAATATTTTAATTAAAAAAAAAATCCAAAACGTTTTAAAATTCATTTGGTCGATTTCGGCTTGTTAGGCCATCATTAGGACTATATACTCCTAATGATGGCCTAACAAAACGAAATCGATCGAGTGATTTTTTAAACTTTTTGAACAAATTAAATAAAAATATTCAAAAATCTAATTTTTGCGAAATAGAAAACAAGTATTTTACCGACCAAATGGCACAGTGGTTAAAGCTTTGGCATTTGGATCGGGAGGTACGGGGTTCGAATCCCGATAGAGGCAGGATGCAAAGTGAAATTTCATCAACAGATTACGATCTGTGGTGAAATGTAACACATCAATGACCCCCTCCTGATGTGCAAAACCCATGGGCCGACCCATCTTCCATGCCAGTATAGGCTGGGATAGAGCTTGCAATGTGCAGATGATCATAAATCGGTCGGATAGCCGTACGTCCTCGAGTTGGCCGGGAGGCGTAAAATAAGGACGGAAAAAGCATAACCGCGGAAGAGCAGGGTGAGCCTTGAGCCCCAAAACATATCGCATAGTTAACAATAAAAAAAAAAAAAAAAACAAGTATTTAATAAAATGTTTTTCTTAATTGTGTAAGTGCCTACAGCAAATAGTGTAAGACAATTAAAATTAAATTGTTTGAAGTTTGTTAGGATCGCACAATAAATAAAAGTCTCTTATGATGCAATGCGATAATTGATTGGGAAACCCTTGGATAAATACTTTGCGCGTAAATTTATAAATGTGTATATGAAATGATAAACTCCAAATTGTATTGGTTGCTAGGCTATCCCGCCTCATAATTTTCACAAACAAACCATAAATGTTGCAAATTTTCTATATACTGCTTGCTAACAATCGGTTATATTGCTTCGCTTTTATAAAGCTGTTTCAAGAAACGTTAGCTCTATATAAAGCAAGAATAAATTCTAATTAAAAATCTCTTTGTATATATTCTCGTTACCAAGAAGCGCATCAAATTCAATTATTGATTGGAATAAACACAAACGAAATACGTAAAAAGTATGTCAACAGTAATTGTGTACCATATCAGCATCTACGAGTAAATGTTTCACAATTCACTATGTATCGCTAACAAATATTCATTTCTATAGCAACTCTCCTTCCTAAGAATCATTTTCATATACATTGTCAATGTCATGTAATATGAATGATTTTCGATTATAAAATTTTATTTTTATTTAACGAACGTGTTTTGTATATCATCATCATCATCATAATATACTTAGGTACACGCCAAATTCGAGTTCTGTCACATTTCCAACGTCAAAATTAATATATTCAACAACAACAAAAAAAATTTAAAATTTTAATTTAAATTTTTGTATTCGTTGTCACATTCAATTACGATTCTGTGTACTCGAACGTATTTTTTCACCAAAAATTAAAATTTGAATTGAAATAAACTAAAACCATCTTGAATTTAAAGAATCTAAGAATATTATACAAAACACATATAATATGGAGTTAGAAAGTTATGATGGTACCCATCGGAATTCTTTGTCTCAAGCACATACATATATAGGCTTAGTGGTATATAATAATATAGAAGCGCTTTGTTTACGTCGTCGTAGTATATATATTTATATAGAGTAAGAGATTCATATCGCAAGAATAAAAAAGTTGAGATAAAATTTCATTCATAATTAATTCCATTTTTATTATGATTTTCTCGTTGGGTTTTTCTCAAGTTTTTTCCACTCTTTGCGTTTTTGCTATATTATTATGTTTAGTTGTATCGTTTTCCTTGTGCCAAAATAAAAAAAAAAAAAATTTGAAAAGAAAATTCTACTACTCAACATTTGGTGGTCTTATTTGTGTATACATATTTTTATTATATTTGTTGTTTTATTTATTTATTTATTCCACTTCATTTTTATTTTATCATATTTTCTTTTTATTTTATAATCAACGATAAAACGCGTTGGAAAAATGTAACAATAAAATAAAATATTCAAATTTTTCATCATGTTTGTATATAACGTGTATACGAACGAGAAAAACTGTTATATTTTATTTTCCATGACGTAAGTACAAGGTTCGTTACGTCATTTTATAAAAGACTTTTGACGCAACAAACCTAGGAATGTTCCATAATCTTTAAAATGTTTTGATTTTGCCATCTGACGCACATCTATTTCTGGAAACTACTGTGGTCATAATGTCTATAGCAATAAATATCCATTTTTACAACTCGAGCGTTTTCCAGACATAATATATTGATGCACTGTACGTGAAGCAAATGAAGTCACGATGCTAATCATTTTAAGAAAATGATAGTGACATCTATTGGAGAACGTTATAGTTTTATACCTGCTGATTTCGAAACCGTTCGACCAAATTTTAGATGGTAAGTTATAAAAAGAAAATTTTAAGTGCTAGATAATTTTCAATAGATCAATGTTTTAATTGTGTAAATAAAAACATGTTAACGTTTCCTGTCGTTTGAATTAGTTTGAGACTATCAATTTAGATTGTTTTTCATAACCATAAACCAAAATAGCTGGGATACTGCATTTCTGATTCCATTTCTGAAAGGCTTAATGTTTTCGTACTTATGTATTTCAAATATGTATATAATAATGAAGTTTTTGGTCAAAAAAAATTATTAAAATATTACACTGTTAAAATTGCAAGTTTTTTAATTGTAACTTATTTTCATACAAACATTTAAAAAATGGACACGGTTCTTAATATTATGCCGTCAAATTTAGAAATATCTACAATAGATAAAGGAGGTAAATCATATCACAATTAACAGAAGCACAATTCACAGAAGCACAATTCACAGAAATGGAGTTTACTTAAAAAATAGTTTCATGAAAGTCGCCGCGACTTTCAAGAAAATATTTGTTACGTAAACTCCGTTTCTGTGAATTGTGCTTCCATAAGATAATAAAATATTGAAATGTAAAAGAAATGGACCTACATTCTATTTATTCAATATTTTTAATTATTAATAACAATTATAAATAAAAAAAAATCAATTCATAGTTTGGATTATTTTAAATTATTATATATTATGCGCAACAGCACTTAAAAACTCCATTATTTCCATTGTTCAATAAGAGGATTCAATTTTTTGTAATCTTTGTTCATAATCACGATATTTTTTCTTTTTTGGTGGCATAAGCATTCCAGCAAAAATTTGTTGTAACATTATTTCATTCTTTGATTGTTCCAATTGCAACTTTTCCAAAAACCACCACATTGATGAAGGGTGCTCTGAGCCAACCAGTTTTTTGAAAGCACAATATCCTTCGACATTATTGTTTGTTTGCGGAAATCCTTGTTGCACGGCTTCATAAACATTCCATGCTTTGACCGCATACCTCGGATTTCGCCGGCCGGATGTGTTTTTAATGCGAACATCTAATCTACGTACATAATTATCTTCGAAATAGTCTAGCGATTCATAGACTGCTTCAGAAATTATATTTCGCTCTTTTAACAGTTCAAATTCTATTATTGCGTCTACAGGAGGAACAAATGTGATTTTTAAACCCTGCTGCACATAATTTCCGATAAAATTTTTTTGAAAAACGACAGAGACAAAAATGATGTTTGGCGTCAGCAATGGAAAACTAAACAGCATTTCCAATTGCTTGTTCAAAATCAGACATAACACGTAGGATTTAAACCGGATAATACTATTTTCAACTGCTCAAATAAATTCTTGTAAGTATCTGTTTTCTTATTTGGAAGTAGTGCATATACAAGTGATAAGGATAAATTTTTTTTGACGCCGTGAATTGTTAACAATTGCTTGAAAATGAAAGGCACTGTTTTAAAGGTGCCGTCCACGTACCAATTATTGGCAATGCCCAAAAATTTCAAATTTTCTTCCGTTGAAAAAAACAAAATTCGATTTTCTGCAGCTTCAGAGTCATATAATAAAAATGACTTACCAACTAGAGTTACTTTATGGTGCTCCAACACACACAATTCATTAATATGTGCGGAATTGTTACTGTTCCTTGTCTGACCCTTCAAACGATTCTTTTCATGGAAGGTACAGACGGCAAATGCGGTTTAACTGCGTTTGTTATTGTAGCTGAACAATTAGGAATTACTAATTGAGTAGAATCGTTAGTCGTTTCTGCTTTTTCCTTTAAATCTTCCATACATCATTTTACACCAACATTATTTGCTTTTGCAGCATGGTTATGATCACCAATAACTTTTATGATTTCTCCATATATTTTATTTGTATGAATTCTAGCTTTGCAATTGTCGCTTCTATAATAATTATTACAAAGCCAATAACATTTGCCTTTGTATTCTTTGTCGCGAATAAATAGGAATCCGTCAACCACGACTAATGTAACACTTTTTCTTTTCGGTTTAGGTATGATTAACATTCATTATTTAAGGCTCCTTTTTTGTTCTTTTTACAACAGAAAATAATTTTTTGTCAATTTTATTTTACATATTTGTGTATTAAGACATAAGTTACTAGGTTCATTAAACTCATAGTTTTTATTTTAATATTTAATTTATCTGTGTAGTATTTTTATGAGAACTGCTTTTTTGTGATAAATATGCCATACTTTATTGACCTACATTCGGATTGTTATGGGAATTGCTTTTCTGTGAATTGTTTCTCTGTGAATTGTTTTTCTCGAAACTGTCCGGATACCAACTATTTCTAAGATTTAGGTATAGTAGTTTTTTGAGATGTATTCTATTACAAATTATATTTAGAAATTGTGCATTTTGACGGATTTCAAACAATATGCCAGCCAATTCTGGGAATATCCACGGGGTCTCAATAAGATTTACAAATAGAGCGTGCTATCTATACTGGGTCTATAGCGATTAGGATATAATTATGACGGATTTTACTATGTTCTATTGTTGTAACTTTAAAATTTTGATGAATATTCCAAGTTTTATAACGAGTGGATAAATATATTCAATGACCCTGGGCAATGCTTACAAATACACCATCGTCCTTTTATTAATTGTATACAGGTGTGTAACGAAATCCCGGTTTGCCAAAATTCTGTTATTTTTATAAATCCCGTTTTTCTAAATCCCGGTTTTGTATAAAAAAAACTCAATTTTTAGGAAATTCCAGTTTGAATTTTTAAAATTTGACATGTGGAAAAATGGGACTCTTGAATGATTTTTTGAAAAAGTTCAAATATGAGTTTGCGATAGAGCCTCTACAATTATTGCATTTCCAAATGTTGCAGCCTTTTTTTCTAGTAAATTTTTGGCCAAGATATCTTATTTTTATGTTAAAGTTATTAGTTCTGACCGGCCCGAATTAATAAAAAATATTTTCTTTTCAAAATCAAGACTTTAGAACTCAAAGAAAAGTTAACCGGAATTTGAAAAACCGAGATTTGAAAAACCTGGATTTTGAAAACAGGGATTTTGAAAACCGGGATTTCTTATAGAGCACCCATATACATTTCAACGGTTTCATAATTTTTGCCAATGAAATTTTTTTACCGCAGATCTTTGAGATTGAAAAGCAGCAAATCCACCGCATTCCACCCATATTTTTAAATTGCTCGAATTATTTTCAAAACGTATATAAACTGGATTTTATGCATTGTACTGTGGATCCTAGAGAGGTTCACAGCATTACATCTATATTTTTAAATAGCTCAAATTCTGGATTTAATTCCTAATGAACTTTGCTATGCATTTGACAATTTGCAACATTAAACGGAATTTTGTTATTTTCACTAATTTGTAATCCTGAAGATGTTTACGGGTTGCAGCTTTTTGTTTCCATTAGCTCAAACAGTAAACTAAAATTGTAGTGAACGTTACTCTGACCAAGGATTTTGTATACATTTTTCTCACGAAATATTTTTGGGAATTTGTATACGTATATTGTATATGTATATCATGATACACTTTTAATATGTGTCCTGTCATAATCTATCATTGTGTATGTGCCAAATTCTCATAAACTTTCGCCAACATATTGACTCGATTTTATAAATATGTGCATTATCGGTTGGAAAACTACATCATGAGAACTTTTCCAGTGCTCTGCTTAGCTCTGCTAATTTGTTAAAAGTTATGAAATTTTATTAACCTAAGCTATGTTAATCAGAGTAACGTTCACTACAATTTTAGCTTAGTGACAAGATGAACGGAACAAATTATTGAAAATAATATAATTTCGTTTAATGTTTCAAATTGTCCAATACATAGCAAAGTTCATTAGAAATTAAATCCAGCTTAAAGATTTTGAAAATAATTTGAGCTATTTAAAAATATAGATGTAATGCTGTGAACATCTCTAGGATACACAGTAAAATGCACACGATTGGTGTAGTAATGTGTATAAAATTAATAAAAGGGGTCGAGGTACCGTATTGGCCACCTCAAGAGGAGTGCTTTTTCTGATCTCTTTGTAAATAATGTCCAGGACCTGTGGATATTCATCAAAATTGTAAAATTTCAAACATCACACATAGTAAAATCCATCATTATTATATCTTATTCGCTATAGACACAGTAGATAGGATGATCTAATATTGTTTTTCTGGAGTATTTTTTGAAACACGACAATAAATGAAGAACGAGAAGAATGAATGAGAAAAAAAAACTATTTTCCCCAAATCCTAGAAATAGGCTTTTGCTCTATCTTTCCAAAAATGTCAGCTAGAATCTGTAGATATTTCTAAATTCGACGGCACATGATTCGACGTCACAATATAATAAATTCCAATTGGAAAAATACCTTTTTTGATGAATGGTGCGCCGGCCCATGAATTCCGTACTCCAACAAAGGGTCATAGATGTGTTCCTGGTCATCAGCGACCCTAATCAGATGATCATAATTTTATTTAAGCGTCTTTTCTCTATTGGGATTCGAACTGGGTACCTCAGGATCCTAACCCGTATGGAACAAAAATTCAATTACAATTTCATTTTTTTTGTTTTTTCTGCATTTTGTATTTTTTTTTTTTTAATTTTTTTTAATTTTTTTTTTAAGTATTTTAAAATTATCAACAAACACAATTTCTACTGGAACACTTCACTATATACAACATTATCCGTCACAACTACTCCCATCGATGTTTTTCCTTGTCTTGGGGTTACCATAACTTTAACTCGGAGTTCATCAGAATCTGTCACTCTAGAAACCGCTGTATATGAGTAAAACTTGGCTGAGCAAGAAATAACCCAACTTTTCTGATAGTTTGACCCTTTGATTTATTTATAGTGAAAGCGTAATTAACCCGAACAGGAAACTGATGACGTTCAAAATTGAAGGGTATAGAGATAAATTATTAGCTGTGTTTAGTGAAATTCTTGGAATAAAGTGAACAGTCCCAGTATGTGCCCCAGTATAACAATTTCCGCTATACAGTTTCGACCAAAATTCTTTACGACCATTCTAACATCATTGCATATTCCATTTTTTATAGAAAGATTTCTTCGGAGCATAACTATGTATATGCAACTTTTCTTCAAATTTAAAATGTGTGAGTCAAACGCGAAGGGTTCAAAAAATTTAGGCGTTCAATTGGGAAATTTACTTGCTAGTCGTTACATGTTCCGTCATCTGTTTTTCATCTGTGTCAATGGATGAGCAGAATGCTCTTTTGGAACCCAATTTTTGAAGAACATATCGTACTGTGATATTGAAGAAATATCTTTGGTTGTAAACGATTCCCCAAAAACATAAGCAATTATATCCTATGAGACGTGTTTATTAACACTTCACACGAATATTGTGTTTTTATTTAATTCAGGAGATTCGGCTCCCCAAAATTTAGTTTCAGCATGCTAGGTGGCAAAATAATAGCAACATTCAAAATTTCCGAGACGTTTGGTATTGCCAGTACTGAAATAAAATCAAAACCTTTTTTTTCACAATGAATTTTTAAGTACTACGGGTGGCCATAGCTTTAAAACAAATATTAAGAACGTCCTGAAAAAATCGACTCAACCAGATGGCCGAAATAAAAGTAATTCTTAAGGTACTCGTTGCTTGTTCTTGCAGTTCTGTTGCTGTATAAAAATTAATTTTGTTGTGCTTTGAATTGAAACGGAAGTAAGTGAAACTCACCAAAATTGTAATCGTAGGCTTTCAAAAGTCTTGCTTAATTGAATTTAATGTTTTCAATTTGTCAATTAACTTTAACTTATTAGAAATTTGATATCGCGGTGAGCTATTTTTTTCTCTTTCTCTCTCTGGCACTATATTCCATCAAGGAACTTGGCCGCCGAAGTTTCATAATCATATTGTCATTTCGGATAATGAGTGATTAATTCATTGATCCTAAACCAGCTACAAGCATACTGGCGACTTTACCACCGGGGCGGTAAGCTATTGATTATTTACTTTGACTGTTTACTTTGTAAGACTAATATCTCAAACAGATTGACGTCGAAAACATCGGCGCTAAATTTAAAATCAATGCATTTCATGCTTTCATGCTTTTATTTTGCTGGTATGTTTATTTATCCACAAACAAAAAGATTTAATACATATATTATTAGTATTTTAAGTCTGTCTACAAATGACAGAAATGGCAAAAAACGGCGTCTATCTGTTTGCCAAAAAAGATTTGAACGTTGTTTCTATTAACTGATTTTATAAAAACTTAAAATCAAAATCGTCTAAATGTTTAAAAAAATAGTTAGAATTTTTTTAAAGTCAGATTGTTTTTCACATCGACGTGAGATCACCGAATGACTAGACTGCTTTTACCGTAAGATTCGTCAGTCATGCTATGTTTATGAGAAACTTATCATACAAGTTGCGCAGTGGTTAAAGCTTCGGCACTTGGACCGGGAGGTACTGGGTTCGAATCCCACCATAGGCAGGATGTAAAGCGAATTTTCTTCATCGATTACGATACGGATGGTTTCCTAATACCCAAAAATCCAAAAAAAACCTTTACTAGTGTCAAAAGTTTTTCATAAAATTCATCCAGAAACGTTAAAATTATTCAAACTTGAAGACATGATGGAACCGTTTGAAAAGCACTAGTTACATAATCTCCTAAATTAAACGTCCAAAAACGAAAAAATTACGGTTTTTTTTCCGAAACTTTAGTTTCATTTTGATACATGGTAGAATTTCTAATTTTTTAGTTAACGCACAACCGAAATTAATGACGATACAAAACTTCAAAAAAAAAATAAATATAAATTATAAAATTTATTTATTGGTAACAAATAAATTTACATAATTACCATAGTGATTATAAGATTTGATAACCTATTGTTATTTTTGAGTTGAAAGATTCAATAAATTAAAAAAAATTGTAAAAAAAAAATGTTTCATTTACAAAAAAAAATATTACGAACTACCAGATTTTAAATTAGATTTGAAACAATATCTGTCCAGATCAGTTTTCCATACTTCATGTTTGGCCAAAATGTGTCATATTACTTGATGTTTGGTCTCGACTGGTAGTAACATCTTCCGCGTGAGGTTTTTCGTCTTCTGCTAATATTTTGAAAAGCCATTTTGGGTATATGTAGATTAATTGTTGCTGTTTTTATGAAATCATTTTCGCTCACGCCGCTGTTCTTTTCTGTTTTTAAATGAGAAAAAAATCTAGTCAGAAAAAAAAATTCGATTGTGAGTGAACATTCTGTGAGTCATTCAACAGTAAAAAAAAAATAGTTTGCAAGATTTCGTGACGACAATTTTACTTTTGAGGATGATCCACGATCATTGATTTTTGTCAAAAAAAACTGGTTTTCAACCAAAATTCGGCGTTGTATAGCCCAGACTGGTTGAATAATCGGGATGCGAGATCTCATTAATTTTTGTAAAATATCGAATTAAAACTAAAAGATTGTAGATTAAGTTTCAAACCAAATTTGTTCTGATTATTTTATTATATTTTACCGGAAATGAGTTAATGAATTTTTTTAAAAAACTTTAATTTCACCTAAATTTCAATCTCTACAGTCCAGGCGGATTGACTATTCGGAATAAAACTCCATTCTAAAACTTTTTCTTTAATTTAGAACATCCATGTAAGATGTGGTGGACATCTGTACATACTAAAAGTGGCAGCGTCCGTAAGGGCTTTTCAAGTTTGGCAATGAAGATTAAATTTTCAACAAGAGTTGATTTTGTTGGTTTTCTGAAATTTAAGCAGGAATAATGATTGTTCATTATACAAAATAATTTTTATCACACATCGGTGATAAAAATTATTTTGTATAATCGGTAGGTTACATTTTTCGCTTTATAAATTAAGTATGTTGTATTCGAGGTCTTAAAAGAAAACCGTGTTATGGCCACAATATTTTGGTTAATTTTTGCTTTTTGGATTTTAAATTAATTTTTTTTTGTTGGTATATTTAATTTTTGTTATATGGGCACAAATAGTTAATTTGCGATCAAAATATGGTTGCACCTCTAAAATTAATTCAGACCATCAATATTTTAAATTTACTGCCATTTCTTGCCAATTGCTATACCATCTATTCCGGAAAATTTGTATTATTGATTGGGATATTGGGCGTTTTTTGTTTGCTAATAAATAAATTTTAATTTATCCTTTGTAAATACCATCGAATTTTTATAGGCCTATTTTTTCTACAAACTCGTGTAAAGAGACATGATAACTGCTAATAACATAGACACCATATAAATACATAATCAACTGAAAGGAAAGTGTATGGTATACAGCAGCAGCAACATAAATATAATAAAAAGTTAATTAGTTATCACGTTGAGTGCCAATTACATATGAGTTTTATACCTCGATCTAACATGTATTAATTTCTATATCCCATAGCAACAAATCTACTAAATTATAACGAAATATCAAAAAATTGAATGCCTCAAATACATTATTGAATTGAGATTTACGTTGATTGACAAGGGATTTATTTGTATTTAGTTTAATAGAATTTTGTTGAAATGCGGAGTATAACTCTTTGGCATAAACGTTTATAAGATATGTCAAAATTGTTATATACACAAAAATGTTTATCCTTATCCCAAGGTTGTGTTTCGAATCGTAATCGAAAGATTAGAAACAAAAAAAAAAACTGAAAATATAAGAAAATTAGTTTTTATGTGTTGGTGTTATTATTATTTCCATCTTATCACGAAAATTGTTTACGTTAAATATTAACATTTATTTTCATTTCGTCCGCTCAGTAGACATTGTAAACGACGTCTTAGAATATATACAAATTGGAATGTACATATTTGTGTATCAGCTTTGGTATAAATATAAACTAATGTTCCGGATTTTCCGGCAAAAAGCATTTCTCGGGTGTTTTTGGATTTGTTTTTGTTTTTAAGAGTCAAAACATGGTGGCTGTACGTACATTGTACAAAAGTTATGAAGAATGAAATTTGTTACCGGTAACATGAATGTTTCGCCAAGATTAATTTTCTAATGGCTATTAAATTTATATTCTTAATAAAATCTAGCAATTTATTTTTACGAGTATATCGCTGAAATCGCATATGTACCGTGATGGTCTATGTATACATAATATATGGTGCACGAAGCTTTGTTTTGGATTGTTATTGGTCAGGAAATTCTATTTAATTTATATCTCATCGAATAAAATGTTATGTGTTACACGAAAAAACAAATGGTTTTCTAAAATAATATATGGATACCCTCAACTGGATAAATTTTGAAAATATGGCAATCGTAGTATTATTGCGCAAAATTTAAAATCTTAAGTTAAATTTTTATTATTTTTAAAATTAACTTGAATCTAAATTTTTATTCTTTCTTTTATAATTTTAGGTAAGCTCATCTGATTGTCTGCAATACATTTCAAAAGATTTTGTACCTGTAAGTAGATAAAATATATAAAGTATTGTGATTTTTTCATATTAAATTTGTAAAGCGCATGTTAACCGTGCCCACAAGTTCTTTCATAGAAAATAAATGTCTTACAGGTGTTGGTTTAATACAAATAAAAGATTCATTAATTTATAATATTAATTAAAACAATATAATTAAATCGAAATGCATTCAAATGTGAATAAGTTGAACAGTCGAGATAGACAAAATGTTACGTGCTCAATCGTTTCGCCGCAATCGCCATTTGTTGAGCAAGCAAATTCAGAGAGTGTCAAATAAAAGTGCTTTAAAGTCATTCCGGGCTGTGGATCAACGCATGACTGCAGCAAATATCGATTTTTGAATGCCGAATCGAGGTCAATCAAATATCAATTCGCTGGTTGTTTTCGAAAGTTTAGAAAATTCTCATAACGAAATGTTCAAAATATTAAAAAATTGATCAACAAACCAATCGAAGGTGAAAGTTCGGGCCAACGTAGGAAGTCTTAGTTTGAGAAAACCGCGATCCAAACGCCAAAGCTTTAACCACTATGCCGTTTGGTCTTTAAAAAAAAAAATTAGTCAGTAGTCAAATTAGATGTAGCATTGTGTTAAGAAATATTTCGTTATAATAGAAATTATCGGAAAATTTTAGATGCTTCAGCACATAGGGTAAAATTCGGGTGCCAGTACGAAGTAAATTGGACGTAAATTATGAAGTTTTTGCACTTTCAGACGAAATTGCTACTTCTTCTGACTGCAGCTGGCATATCTAAATGTTTTGGGAATAAACGGGTTCGATGTATTCGGTCTTCCAATTCAGCATATTGAAGCGGAGAAAGAGTATTTGATTTGTATTTGGCTCGTTCTAATCAATTCAATGCCCACTCAACCTAAAAACCTGGTGCTACACCGAAATGTTTAAAGGCGCGCTCGTTTCCGTTTGAACAGATGGACGAAGTTAAAGTATAGATTATCAGATTGATTTTAGTAAAGGCTTTCTTCAGCCAATCCAATTCAGTCGATGGGCAGCACCCATCGATTGTTGTTCTTGAACCTGACAAAATGACACTGACAAATTTTAAGGTAAATTCCTTACTATACTTCCACCAGTATACAAATCTGAAAATGGAGAAGTTATTTCAGCGCCTGCAAGGGGGGGGGGGGCGCTTTTTGAACATTGGCCCCGCCGAAGCATATTTTCAATTGGAACTTGACAGTGAATCGAAACATCGATTAGTTAGTTACTTGGACGGCATAATTGTAATAGATCGAACCGAAGAAGAACATGTCAAAAATCTAAAATAAATTTTTAATTTGAGCAAATGCAAATTCTTCCAAACTAAAGTGGTTTATTTTGGCCTAATTCTAGATTAATCTGAAATCCGACTATCATTCGAAACAGTTCGAGCGATTAAAGAGATGCCCCGACTAACAAACTTGGAAACATTTCAAGCTTAAGAATTTCATTGTGAAAGTGTCTCAGCTTGTCCACTATCAGCGCGACTATTTGCTCTTGAAAGCATAAGTAAGAGTATCTGATAGCTATTTCTTCGAAGTCACTTGATGATCCTATATTAAAATATAATGATATTGAGAAAACCCCACTTTCGACCCTCTATGGCTGTAAGCAGTTCCACAGACATCTCAAAGGCATATAAATTAGTCTTGTGACGAATCATTAGCCCCATGTATCACTATTTCACTCATAAAAATGATTGCCAGTGACAACAGTCAACCGTCTCTTACGTTAAGTGTATTTATCATGGGATGCCCGTATTCTATCAAGTATAACGCAATGAACAAGGCAAGGCAATGCTAATACTTTAACGACTTCCCATTAAGAATGTGGAATTTGATCGTGAAGATTGTGCGTGACTAGTGTTCGAGAGGTACAGCACGAGATGTTGAAAAAGTTTCTTCTGAACAGTAAAAATATTGTTGCTAGAGGTTCCGTTCTAGCAATACCCAGTCCTATGTGAAGAAACGATCGCCCGTCTTTATCCAAAATCGAGATCTTCAGAAATTTCGTGCTATAGAAAAAATACCATTCTGTTTTCAATATATACAGTTGTTCTTTTCAAACTGAGTTTTCTCGAGGAATAATTACACGCGAAAGGCGGGGCATTGTCCGAATGAAGCAACTAACCCTTAGATACTGCTGAAGAAATATCGAGCAAGCCATGGAGGTTGCTCAAATCCGAGAAAGGTGTTTGAAAATTGGCCAATCGCGAGAAAGCCGTGGTAACGGTTATATGATTTTGTATATGATTTTGCTGAACCTTTTCTATTTAATTTTTGGGGATAGTTGCCCAAAAACCTACGGTTTGCATGCTACAGGAGCCTTTTTGCAATGGGAGGGTTGTCAGAAATCATTGGAAGTAAGTAAATAATAATGGGACAGCGTCTGCACAAAAAATCCCAAACAAATAAAAGCAAATGTTCCCGAGGTCTGTCGATGCAATGGCATTGATCACTTTACTTAACTGCGCATTTTCATCCCACGTTAAATGGGGAGGCAGAAAGTTTTATTAAATCTTTCAAAACTGTCAAGAAGAAACAATTGCAAAACGGAGGTAGTACTGATCAATTCTTCAGCAGACAGCTACGCACTCTGAAGCTGGTCAACAGTTACCTCATTGTTCAGGATGATTTCAACGACCTTGGCAAAATTTGATCCTTCATTATGACTAGGACTTGATCAAAATAAGGAGTGTTTATGCGTGGGATTCTACAAATTATTAATTCGAACTTCTCATTTAAAATGTATAACAGCAATACAATTTCTCAGTTTGAATTTCATCCTGACATGTTAAAGAGTCGCTAAATGTTTTTCGGTTACTATTGTTTTGACAACAACAACTACTATTGACAAAAAGAACAATTCTAAACTATTTATCTATGAAAAATTCATTTTCGTAATTTATATTACAATTTTTAAACCGCGATGGTTATTAAGCGTGGCTAAATCCATTTTGTCGGCCATTATTGCTTTGACAACAACAACTATTATTGACAAAATTAACAATTCTTAACTATTTATCTATGAAAAATTCATTTTAAAAATGTATATTACAATTTTTAAACAGCGATGGTTATTAAGCGTCGCTAAAACTATTTTGTCGGCCATTATTGTTTTGACAACAACAACTTTTATTGACAAAAACAACAATTCTAAACTACTTATCTATGCAAAATTCATTTTCATATTTTATATTACAATTTTTAAACCGCGATGGTTATTGGCGTCGTTGAATCGATGTTATCGGCCATTATTTTTTTAACAACAATAACTATTATTGGCAAAAACAACAATTTTAAACTATTTATCTATCAAAATTGCATTTTCATAATTTATATTACAATTTTTAAACCGTGACGATTATTAAGCGTCGCTAAACCATTTTGTCGGCCATTATTGTTTTGACAACAAAAACTATTATTGACTAAAACAACAATTTTGAAATATTTTTCTATGGAAAATTCATTTTCATAATTTATATTACAATTCTTAAACCGTGATGGTAATTGGCTTCGATGTTATCGGCCATTAAACTTTTGACAACAACAACTATTATTGACAAAAACAACAATTTAAACTATTTATCCATAAAAATTCTTTTTCGTAATTTATATTAAAATTTTTAAACCGCTCTGGTTATTAAGCTTTGCTAAATCCATTCTGTCGGCTATTATTGTTTTGACAACAACAACTATTATTGACAAAAACAACAATTCTAAAGTATTTTCCAATGAAAAATTCATTTTCTTTATTTCATTCCTACAGATTCACGTATACATAATACATCAAATTTTAGTTACAGTAATAAAACTATATATAAATTACATATAATTTGCTATTTAATGAGCTTCAGTTCCCCAGTGGATTTAATGTCCTTTCAAGGGGTTACCGAAACTCAAGACCTTTTTTACCTACAATATAACAAAATATACAAATAATTTCAAATAATATACATAATTTAAAGTTAACATTTCCATACTTTTACGATCTTAAATTATAATATTAAATCGTTATACTAAAATAATAGAGTTTAAACAAGCACTAAGATATAAAAAAAATTCCATTTTTTCAAGTTATTTCTATATAATGAAGCGCAAAATATTTGATTGGCAATATGCTTTAACACTTGATTTAAATTTGTGAACATCTCGTATTAACTTGACCGAATCAGGCAACAGATTATACTTAACAGGTCCAATATAAGAAATAATTTTCCTGCCGTATTCATTGTTGAAACTAGCTGTACATAGATTATGAGAACAACGAGTTTTTTATGTGTGGATGGGAGTTTTAAATTCCCGATTATGTAAGGGGCTCAAACTGATTACAATTTTATGAACATAAGTTACTATACATAGATTGTTTAGTGCTAGTAATGGCAAAGTATCATTCGCTATATTGGAATATAGTTCAACAGTAGAAAATAAGCATGGTAACTTATATACAGCTTTCAAAGCTTTATTTTGCTGAGTTTGAACCTTACATAACCGAGACTTGGCAGCCATCCCATACACACTAACCCCATATGCAAGGCGCGAATGGATGAAAGCAAAGTAAATTTTACGTAAAATTGAAGTTGAGCGGTGCTACTTTGCTACATAGATGTTCTATATGATCTTGCCACGTTAGTTTCGAATCTAATATTAATCCTAAATACCTGTAGCTTTGTACCATTTCTATATTATTATTCATAATATTAATTACAATATCAGTATTAACTTGTTTATAAGCTGACCGAAATATCATAAATTTTGTTTTACTCAAATTTAATATAAGCATATTACTATAGTGAAATACTCGTTCAAAATTATCAAATCAGTTTGAATCATATCCTGGAGATCGGTTAAGATTCTAACATTATAAAACAGCGATGTGTCATCGGAAAAAAGGCGGATCCTGCCCTTTAATTTTAAATTACATAAATCATTCATAAAAAAATTAGAAATAGAGTGGGACCAAGTACACTGCCCTGTGGTACACCTGTCACAACTTTTTTAAGTTCACTAAATATTCCGTTAATGAACACATATTGATATCGATCAACAAGATAACTCTTAAGCAAGTTATACGCCGTACCTCTAAAGCCATAGCTATACAATTTACTCAGTAAAATCTCATGGTCAATGCAATCAAAAGCTTTTCGTAAGTCGAGAAATAGTGCATCCACATACGACTGTTCATTTAATATTTCATTGATCATATCGACTGTTTCTATTATTGCAATTTCTGTACCGACACCGCTACGAAATCCATATTGATATCTATAGAAGAAATCATGTTTTGTAAGATAGTCAATTATTCTTCTGTTTAAGATTTTTTCTAATAATTTATCAAATACAGATAGCATAGATATAGGCCGGTAGTTGTTGAGGTCTAGTTTATTGCCACTTTTAAAGACAGGAATAACCTTAGCTACCTTTAAGCAATCAGGATAAATTCCTGAAGACATAACAGTATTATAAACGTCGGCCAAGGTATAGCTAAAAATATTACTGTTTTTCTTAACTATGTCAATAGAAATGTTATCACACCCACAACCTTTACCGCTATCAAGTTCAGTAATTAAGTTAAATATTTCAGCCGGGAAAGTAGGATTAAGATAAATGGAACTTACAATGCTGTTAATAGTATTAAGTTTATTAAACTGCTTGTCACTGATAAGTGAATATAATTAAGGAACAACCACATTCAGAGAAGTATTGATTAAACTTATTCACTACGTCCGTCGGATTTGAATAAACTAAATCATTAACACAAATTTGTAGATTATTATTCGACGAATTCGATCTACCAAATAGTAAATTAATGTTTTTCCATAAATCCCTTGAGCTGGCGATGTCGTTGAACATTCTATGATAATACTTTTTTTTAGCCCAATATTTTGCTTTGCAGATTTTTTTACTTAAGCAGTCTAATTTATCCTCTAACGTTCTTTTGATTCGATCATCTATATTGTTTCTATTCGTATATTTTTTTATTCTCTTCAGTAGATTATTCTTTTTGCGAGTAAGTATCCAAATTTCGTAATTGATCCATGGGCAATTAGTGGATTTTATCTTTGCATCAACATTAACTACTCGCGTGAATTTATTTGATAATTCTTGATACTTATCAATATAGTCGAAGGATAGTATTGGGGTCTGCCTTACTCACATGGATTTCAGATAAATATGTTGAAAACAATTCGTTTATCGTATTATAATTAATTATTTTCTTTTGAAGTTGTTTGACAACATATTTATCCATATCCACTGACCCACTGCCAATTTCACTGGTTAGATTGGTAGCTGCTTCAATAACCAGTCATTATAATGCAATGAGTTTTCAACAAAAAGGAATTTTTACCCCAGGTGGTACACCAACTGCTCAGTTGGCTAATCCACCCTCTAACGAGGCCGGCTCAAAGGATTCTGGGGTGAGCCAACCATTGCTATTCCCATTCGATCGAAGTTCAAAATTAGCTAGGTCACCACCCAGACAAATAGAGTTCGCAACTCAGCAGGAAATCGAAAATGCTGAACTACGCAGAAGACTGAGTGAAATAGAAAAAGTCGCATCGCAACTTAGCAATGAAATCGCTAAGTTAAAGAAAGAAAACGAGGAGCTAAAGAAGCCCAATCTGATAGAGGTTGTGGAAACTCCTCTTACTTGTTATAACGAAACCAGTACCCTTGCCCGTACTGACGCTGAGTTCCACACAGATGAGGAGGAACTTGCAAGAGAAACTGATTGGATACACAAACAGAAGAAAAGACCAAGGAAAAAACGAAGAGCAGAATTCTCGCCAGAAGTTGAGGAGCTCTCGCAAGCAAAAGTTAATGAAACTGTCAATCCAGTGCCTGTACCCCAACATCACCAGCGACAAGAACAACGAAAGGTTGCAATGAAGACCAAAGCACCACCGCCAATTAATGTGGTAGGCATTACTGAGTTTGCGAATATCCAAGCTCTAATGAAATCAGTGTCCACAAACGACTATAGAGTAGTTGCACTAAACAATAATGTTTGGAAGATAAACACAAGAGATACCGATGCATACAGAGCTTTAGCCACAAAGCTCACTGAAGAACGTAAAGAGTGGTATACATATGAAGACAAAAATAACCGAAACATCAAGGTTATGGCCAGAGGTCTACATCCCACCTGCAGGAAGGAGGATATAATAGAAGATCTCAAAATGAAAGAACTGCAAATTGAAGACGCAGTCAATATCCTTAAACGAGAGAAAGTTGAAAATAGTCAAGGAACCAAGATCGTTAAAAGAGGGCTCCCGCTATTCATGCTCACATTCAACAAAAGCGAAAAAATTGAAAATATATTTAATTTCAAAGCAATACTTAATATGAGGGTTAAAATAGAACCACTGAAAAAGAACACGAGATTAATACCTCAATGCAAGAAATGTCAAGCTTATAACCACACCCAAAGATATTGCGGGAGAGATGTTAGGTGTGTAAAATGTGCCGGCAGACACAACGCGAAAGACTGTTCTCTTAGTCGAACCGAACCTCCAAGGTGTATAAACTGTAAAGGACAACACCCAGCCAACTATAGAGGATGCGAAGTAGCGGTACAACTGCAAAGGTTAAGAAATAAAACACGCCAATCGACTCAAAACAGTAATGTTAGAAGAGAAAGGATTCCAACTACAACTAGAGCGCCGACTCAACCAGAGCCCATAGGGCCAGAGAGGAGATCCTACTCTCAGATAACGCAACAAAATACTATTGAAGAAAATCCACTAGAAAGGATATTTCGAAGTATAGAAACGATAAATGCACGCCTAGCAAAACAAGAACGTGGTCTAGAAGCTATATATAAGCGGCTGGATAGACAAGAAGCTACCAATGAGCTTACATCAATGCTATACTAATCAAATGAATAGATCATTTAGAATTGTTATTTGGAACGCGAATGGATTACCACAGCATGTTCCAGAACTAGAAATTTTTCTAAACTTAGAAAAAATAGATATATGTCTTGTCTCGGAAACTCATTTAACAGAAACTTCATTTATTAAAATACGTAACTATCAATGCTACCATGCTATTCATCCAGGAGGAAACGCTAGAGGCGGGTCTACCGTAATTGTTAAAAATAATATTAAACATTACGAAGTGCCCGGCATTGAGGAAGAAATTATGCAGGTTAAAACCATAATAGTTGAATCAATATATAATAGGGAACTCAGTATCTCCTCTATTTACTGTCCCCCACGCCATCAATTAAAAAAAGAAGACTACAGTCGACTTTTTAAATCACTAGGATCAAATTTTATCATAGGCGGTGATTTTAATGCAAAGAACACCTATTGGGGATCTAGACTTACAACCTCTAAAGGGAAAGAGTTATTTAATGCAGCTCGCGAGAACAACTGTGAATTCCTCTCTGGCGATAAACCAACATATTGGCCTGCTGACATACATAAAATTCCAGATCTTCTTGACTTCTTTGTAACAAAAGGAGTTTTAGAGGACTACACATGCATTGAAAATAGTGAAGGACTATCATCTGACCACTCACCTGTGATCATGACACTGAGTACAATGATAATAAAAAAAGATAATTCACCTAAGTTAACAAACAATAAAACCAATTGGGATCTATTTAAGAAATTAGTAGAAGATCGAACAAATCTCGGCGAACCAATTAGAACGAAGGTGCAGTTGGAAGATCAACTAGAAATATTTAATAACATCATCCAACAAGCGGCTTGGGAAAGTTCACCGATTTCTCATACCAACGCTATAATGAAACATAACTATCCTCTTGAAGTCAGAGAGCTACTTAGGGAGAAACGGAAAGCTCGCAAAATCTGGCAGCACTCTCGTGCACCGCAACACAAAACTATTCTAAATTTTTTGTGCAACAAATTAAAACAACTAATAAAAGAAATAAAGAACGAAAGCATAACTAAGCGACTACGAGGTCTTTGTGAATTAAAGGATGACGATTACTCGCTTTGGAAAGCAACGAAGGGACTAAAAAGATCCAAAATGCATGTGCCGCCTATCAAATGCGATGACGGTTCATGGGCTAAAAGTGACAAACAGAAAGTCTCTCTATTTGCTGCTTATTTAGAAGAGACTTTTCAACCGTTGCCGAGGCAAACAGCAAATGAAAATACAACAGTCGTAAACAAAGCAGATGATCTTGACATAAGGCTTGTGACTTTATTGGAGCTTAAAACTGAAATCAATAGTAACTTAAGTATCAGAAAAGCTCCAGGTTATGATTTAATAACTGGGCAAATTGTGAAAGCCATTCCCGAGAAAGGTTTGCGTAAATTAAATCAAATAATTAATGCAGCTTTCAGATTGAAATATGTTCCACGACAATGGAAGGTGGCCGAAGTAATAATGATTCCTAAACCAGGCAAACCAGGAAACGATAAAAAATCATATAGACCGATATCACTACTTCCAATCATATCAAAAATATTTGAAAAACTGTTGCTGAAAAGACTCAAACCTATAATAGAAGAGAGATGCCTAATTCCACCACACCAATTTGGGTTTAGAGAAAACCACTCTACAGTTGAACAAGTTCACAGAATAACGGATGTCATTGAGGATGCACTCGAGAATAAGAAAATATGCTCCAGTATTTTCTTAGATGTAGCTCAAGCTTTCGACAAAGTTTGGCACCAAGGGCTTGAATTTAAACTGCATCGAGACCTGCCTAAGCAATTTTATCAAATTCTTAAATCGTACATAGCTGATCGACACTTTAGAGTCAAATTTGAAAATGAGTACTCTGAAATAAAAAGAATATCAGCAGGTATACCACAAGGTAGCGTACTTGGACCTATTCTGTTTATTCTTTACACGAGAGACTTACCGAATATTGAAGGTACCACAGTAGCAACATTTGCAGACGATACAGCTATTCTAGCAGTTGGAAAAGATATTTCGGAAGCAACAAGCAAACTTCAAAGTGCAGTTAACACGGTGAGCAACTGGACTAAAAAATGGCGCATCTCATTAAATGAAGCCAAATCAGTACACGTCAACTTTACAAATCAAAATGTAAACTGTATTCCCGTGGTTCTCAACTCAAACCAAATTCCATATGCAAATACAGCTAAATACCTTGGCATGACCCTCGATGCTAAGCTAAGATGGAAAGAACACATCAAGAAGAAAAAAGAAGAGTTAAACATCAAATATAGAAAAATGTACTGGCTCATGGGTAGAAACTCTGAGCTCTCAATACACAACAAATTGCTTCTATACAGGCAAATGCTAAAACCAGTATGGACCTATGGTATCCAGCTTTGGGGTTGTGCCAAGAAAACCAATGTACAAATGATACAATGCTTCCAAAATAAAGTGCTACGAGGGATTGTGAACGCCCCATGGTACATTAGGAATGACAACATCCATAGAGACTTGAAGATGGTATACGTCACCGATGAAATAAAGAATCATGCAAGGAAACACGTACAGCGCTTATCTCTACACGAAAATGCAGATATCCGTCGTATGTTGGACACCACTAACGGCGTGAGGAGACTCCAAATGCAGAAACCTCTGGAGCTGGGCAGTTTGGTTTAGAAGAAAGTATTATAAAATGAGTAACCAATAGGTTACTCATCTTAACCCGAGAACTTAATTTAAGAAAGATAAATTACTAGATGATCTCTGAATCAGTTGTAATATTGTATAAATAAATAAATAAATTTATTAAATAAAAAAATAAAAAAAAAAAAAAAAAAATATTTATCCATATCTAAATTTAGAAAAAACTATATTATGATCGCTGATCGTTGAATAAATTGTCTAATTAGTTACACCACTAATATTGATAGAACTACTAAGAACATGATCTAGCATATTACCACTAGAAAGCGAGTTTCATTAGAATTAGTTACAGCTAAGTCCAAATTACTCAGTAAGTTGCAGTAATCTTAACAAATATTATTATTTTCTTTATTAATTGGAATATTAATATCCCCTACCATTATAGTGTCAAAATTGTTACCACCTATCAATACGTTTTCTATATGGTCTAAAAATTTGGTGACGTCAGATGCTGGAGGTCTGTACACAGCACATACTTTTGTATTCAAATTTTTTAGTTCAACTAGTACGAATTGAAAATCAAGTAATCCCTCATCAACAGCAATCACCCTATAGTTTAAATCATTTCTGACAAATAAAGCTATACCACCACCTTGTCTATCATCTCTACAGCTGAATGTACTGGAATAATTTCTGATGGAAAAAATTGAGTACCTATGAACTTTACTCAAGTTTCAGTTAACACTATAATATGGATATCACAAGAAAACGAATCTATTACTTCTAAAATTCTATCAAATTTAGATAACTCATTCATGCTACAAATATTCAATTGGAGAATATTGAGTTGCTTATATTTATTAATCGATGAAAAAGAAGAAGAATTTTGATTAATACAGTCATCGAGATTCAAATAGTATTCATTTATTACATTCATATTCAACTTATTCACCCTATTATCATCCATCATCATTGTGTTTAATAAAAACAAGAAATCAAATTTCGCCTCGCCGTATAGTTTTGTTTGCAAAGACGATAAATGATAAGAAACAACTATCTTTCGGCCATTGTTGCATTCGGAAGTAGACGATGAACTCAGTTCTGACAAAAAAAATTCTTTATTACGCGAAACTTTTTTATAATATCATCCTTGATCTGCTTACTACTCAGTTTGATTATGACCAATGGTGAGTCCGCTGACTTTTCGTTCATTGCAGTTCTACTAGGTTTCACTGCATTTATTGATATAATATCTGTTTGATTTGGTACCACTTGAAGAATACGAAATACTGAATTTACATTCTTCTCATAATTACTTGGATCGTTAGGTAGACCAAAGATTGCCAAATTAATTTCAAGGTCAGCTCGGCTTTTCTTCAATTCTATTAATTTTGTATTCATAGTATAGGTGTTTCGACTGTATACTATCCAACTTAGTCTTAAGTAAATTGTTTTTTTGCGTTACCAGAGAGAAACTGTTGAAAATTTTCAATGTTAATTACGCGATCCCTAAGGTCCATTAAAATTCGCATTATGTCAGCCAAACTAGCATTTTTCTGTTCTCCATCCGGTTAATCATTCGCAAGAGGATTAGAAGAGTTTTTACCTAGGCAGGATTCACACTTCCAAACAGCATTGCCTCAAATTCATCCCCAATATTGGCACACCACGCATGAATATCTAATTTACACTGGCCACATTGAACACCTCGGCTTCGAGTTGAAGATTGGGTTATTCTCGCTACATATAGCACTGTTGGGCATGTTAGTATATTTTCCCGTACTTAAATTATTTAGCGCGAAAAAATGACAGTGTAAATTTACAAAATCTCAATCAGCCTTATATCTTTTATAAATGAACTTTAATTTACTATTTATCACAATAAAATGTTTAGTTGTATATCACGTTGCTATTTAAACTAATTCAACTTAGAAACATTCGGATTCAACTACTATAATTTAATATTAGTAAATTAATTTATTTTAATATCACTAAATATCACTAAATAGGTCCGTACAGCTTGACAAATGAATGATTTTCATAATTTATATTAAAATTTTTAAAGCGCGATGGTTATTGGCTTCGCTAAATTCATTCTGTCGGCCATTATTGTTTTTACAACAACAACTATTATTGACAAAAACATCAATTCTAAACTATCTATCTATGAAAAATTCATTTTCATAATTTATAATACAATTTTTAAACCGTGTTGGTTATTAAGCGTCGTTAAATCCGTTTTATCAGCCATTATTGTTTTGACAACAACTATTATTGACAAAAACAACAATTCTAAACTAATTATCTATGAAAAGTTTATTTTTGTAATTTATATTACAATTTTTAAACCGCGATGGTTATTAAACGTCGTTAAATCCGTTTTGTCGGCCATTATTGTTTTCACAACAACAAATATTATTGACAAAAGCAACATTTCTACAATTTATCTATGAAAAATTTATTTTAAAAATTTATATTACAATTTTTGAACCGCGATGGTTATTAGGCGTCGTTAAAACCATTTTGTCGGCCATGATAGTTTTGACAACAACAACGTTTATTAACAAAAACAACAATTCTGAAGTATTTGCCTATGAAAAATTCATTTTCTTAATTTATATTACAATTTTTATACCGGGATGGTTATTGGTTTCCCTAAATTCATTCTGTCGGCCATTATTGTTTTGACAACAACAACTATTATTGACAAAAACAACAATTCTAAAGTGTTTTATGAAAAATTCTTTTTCACAATTTATATTACAATTTTTAAACCGCGATGGTTATTGGCTTCGCTAAATTCTTTCTCCCTCCCATTATTGTTTTGACAACAACAACTATAATTGACAAAAGCAACAATTCTAAACTATTTATTTAAGAAAAATTCATTTTCGTAATTAACATTACAATTTTTAAGCCGCGACGATTATTAAGCGTGGCTAAATCCATTTTGTCGGTCATTATTGGTTTGACAACAACAACTATTATTGACAAAATTAACAATTCTTAACTATTTATCTATGAAAAATTCATTTTAAAAATGTATATTACAATTTTTAAACAGCGATGGTTATTAAGCGTCGCTAAAACTATATTGTCGGCCATTATTGTTTTGACAGCAACAACTTTTATTGACAAAAACAACAATTCTAAACTACTTATCTATGCAAAATTCATTTTCATAATTTATATTACAATTTTTAAACCGCGATGGTTATTAAGCGTCGTTAAATCCATTTTGTCGGCCATTATTGTTTTGACAGCACAACTTTTATTGACAAAAGTACCAATTCTAAACTTTTTATCAATGAAAAATTCATTTGTGTAATTTATATCAAATAAAAAACCTCTTAACGAGGTAAATGTTCGAGTGACGAAAGCCGAATTCAATTCACAAAATTTCTGATATCAAATTTGTGCCGAAAAAACAATTGTATTCGATTTGTCAACGATTTTTCGGAATGTTAGTGCATTCAGCGCGTTGTTGTTTTTGACAGCTAGAAAGAAAAATGTAAACAAACGCGCTGAATGCACTAACATTCCGAAAAACCGTTGACAAATCGAATACAATTGTTTTTTCGGCACAAATTTGATATCAGAAATTTTGTGAATTGAATTCGGCTTTCGTCACTCGAACATTTACCTCGTTAAGAGGTTTTTTATTTGATATCAATGATTTTGGCAAGGCAAATTGAAAATGAATTGAATTGCGATTCGTTTTATTGTTGTCAGTCGTTTTGACTTCGAGTTTGAGTTCACACACACACACACTCATACACAGATGCGCGGCATTGAAATGACCAAAACGAACAACAAAGCCATGCTAATGCAACAAATACAGAAAAAACTACACTATAGATAGTTGTATTAGAATATATGTGTACATCGTATGTGGGCACTAGTTTAATAAGTAGTGGTACGAAAGAAAAAAATTAACATGGGATTGTTAGTGTAACCAATACAATCTTCTGTAGTTTGTTGAATATTGGCATCTGCGTTTCAGACTTTGTTCAGAGCTTAATTGTTGTTCGTTTCGCGAAAAACGAATTACGCATACTCTCACACAGCTGCCGGCTGTGTGTTACGGAGTGCGAATGATTCGTTCTTCTTCTCTCGATATTCGTCACTCCAGTGGCCTGCGTCTGTGTATGAGGCACAATAGAACGTAAAACAATAGAACGAAACTGTTCCAATCAGCTATGCTACACACAATGTTGGATTCTGGATTCAAACTATTGCGCAATAGATTTTAATTTTTAATTTTAAACCCTTATTTTAAATTAAATCATTAAATTTTTTTGTCTTGTTTTATTCTTTTCTCTCGAAAATAAAATTTAAACAAAAATCTACATCTCAAAAATGTTCTTCAATTTTTTTATTTTCATTTCAATTTTTTTCATTTCGGATTCACGGACAAAAATTTTATTACGCAGCTGCGACGTAAAAATTTTGACCGTGAATCCGAAATGAAAAAAATTGAAATGAAAATAAAAAAATTTAAGGACATTTTTGAGATGTAGATTTTTGTTTGAAATTTATTTTCGAGAGAAAAGAATAAAGCAAGACAAAAAAATTTAATGATTTAATTTAAAATAAGGGTTTAAAATTAAAATCTATTGCGCAATAGTTTGAATCCAGAAAACCAAATTATAGTGTAGCATGGCTGAATAAAAAAATGGAAAACAATAAAACAAAATTGTTTCTATTGACGAATGGTTCAATACGATTTATGTTTGGAAAGTACATATATGCTCTTGGCCTCGAAATAGTAAAGACTTATATTATCTTTTTTATGTTGAAAAGTAGGGTCATTAGGTTCAGGTAGGTAGTTTTTTTTATTATGTTCAGCACGATAACCTACGTTCTGGTGTACTGTTTCTAGTGCGTGGAAGACGATTCTATTTCTTTATTTTGCATGCAATTTTTCAATCTTCATTTTGTAGTCTTTTAGTAGATTTTATTTCAGAATACTTTACCACATGCCACAAACAGGTCATGCCGGGTGTGATCTTATTACACAACCGGTTCTCGTAGGCTATCGGCTGAATATTGTAGTTTAGTTTTTAGTGGATGTTACAGAGTAGTAAACATTTAGATCAGATGCATGTGTTTTTGGTAGAAATTCGATTGAGTAATTCAACAATTTTTTTTGCATGTTTCTTGCTGTTTTGTCACTAACTGCATGCGGCTACCATTCATTTTTGATTCCTTAAACAATGCAATAAAATATACATATTTTAGTGTGTTAGTTGGAAATAAAAGTTAATGGTAGCTAGCCTCTCGCTGATATTCCATCTTCATGCGATGGGAGGGGAGATAAGATCTATTTTTCAAAGAAATCATCATAATGATAAAAAAATATCGATTTTATGCAAGGAGACTCAAATGTTCAATGTTTTGGTGATTTTTTCTATCACATCAATTTGTCGGTTTTTTCATTTTTTTTGTTATGAAAAAAGAGTCACTGGTAAAAATTCTCTTAGCAATGATAATAATATGATGTATTTATATTTCGTTGCTCAGTATTATTAGTCGTAAGTACCAAAATGTCGTTTTTCAGTTTTTTATACTAGTATTTTTAGTTTTTCTTCCTCTTTCTAAATCTACAATCCATTTTATCCTAGGTTATATGGTTTCTGAGTTACAGAGAATTTATTTATCGTAAATCCACACAACATCATAAACTTTATATTTGTATCGTATGTCACAAATTCTGGAGATACGACAAAGTCGCTAACACACATTTATTATAAAAATGTCGTATGTCCAGCATAAACAAATATTTTGATATACGTCCAATTTTTTTCTGTCACAAAATAAACCAATAAGATCACCGTACTCCACCACGTGAGCGGAATATATATAAAGGTTAATCGCAATTTTAATTCAGTATCCTGGTTATTATTGAATGGTGCAAATCGCGGTTATTTTTTATTTCCTATTGTTTATTTTGAATTTTTTTTTAATATGTTATTTTATTTTGACACTACTGAATATTTGTTTTTGAAAATAAAAGATGTATACGACGTGTTCAGACGATGTATACGAATGTTTTAGTTGCTTTCTAATTTGTACCATTAACAGTCAAACGTTCATTTTTATAAAATAATCTTACGTCTCCTAAGATTTTTACAAATTTTATCGTAAGTCCATAAATTTTAATGTGATTTATGAATTTGTTAGTCAGAAGGTGTTTGTCGTATGAGCAAATTTTTTGTCGTAAGTCCATTGTTTGGTACAACTTCGAAAATTATACGACAAATTGGAAAACTGTTCGTGATTTTCCTAAGATTTATGTAAAGTGTAGGAGGTGGTAATCAATATATGGTTGATAGGTTTGGAATTATTCTATTAAATTAAACATTTCTCGATGTTATACTATCTAAATAAGCTTTCAAACTTAAAACTCAATTTCCCAAAAATGACATATTTGGACTTACGACAAGATAATACTGAGGCGACGATTTGTTTCATTGTAATACGTTGATTCACTATCACTATGAACCGCAACGGACTGATATTAGGGTGCATTCACGCAGAGAAATAATATAGTTAATGCACGATTGCTACAACTAAACTATTTTTGTTAATATAATATTATAATTACTGTAAAAAATGTTTGGTCACCGTCATTATAACATATTCGCCAAATAATTGTGAAGGATAGAAATATAATTGCTCCAACCATACTATTTTTAAAATTCACTTGCTGTTATGATTTCTGCAACTATTAATGGTGGTAACACAATTATGATTGTGCTAAATATAATTTTCAATCATTTAAGTTATTGAGGCAATTATTCTGTGATTATTGAATGATTAATAATTTTTAGTGTATTTATAAAAAATTCGCTATCTTAATGTGTGATTAATTCGTATGTAAGCACTAAATTTCCAGCATTCAGTTTGTAGTTTCATGGCTGGAGTAATTTAGTCTTATGCGATTATCGAATATTTTATAACAAATGTTATTAAAATAAATTTTGAGATGATAGTGAAAAACCAAACTTATTGGTATGTATGCTCACGACGGGGAAAATGAATTCCGGATTTTGTTGTTTTGAGCTACCAACAATAATGGTCAATTGGGATAGAAGGGATGGGGTATTTCTTTCAATGCGATATCAATGCGTCATCAATATTACATTTAATGTTTACTGTAATTATAAATATGATTGATATTGTATCAAAAACATGATTGGTAGAATCATATGCATGATTACAGTAAACATAAAATGATTATTGCAATCATAGTTTGAGTCTCACACATGGTTACAGAAATCATTTTATGTTTGCTGTAATCATTCATATAATTCTACCAATCATATTCAATATATATTAATGATTGTTGCAATCATAATGCCAATCATAATATGATACCTTTTATATATGATTGTAGTAACCATATTTTTTCTCTGCGTGTTTGAGTCAAAAAATGAAATATTGCAACAAATTAAGGTGGCTTTTAAGTTATGGAGGTCAATATCTAAAATACACGAGTTTTCTGGGACAAACGGTTGATGTCATATTGTAGGTGAGATTTGTGGCTAATAATCCTGAAAATATGAACCAAAAGTTTTGAGCTCATTTTTTAGCAATTCGGCCTAATGTGGCCGGCCGATTACGCATTTTTCAGTTTTCTGGCCAAAATGACCCTCCAACTAATTTTTTGAATTTTCTTTTTTCGCTATTTGATAGCTGGCGTCAATACCCTTCCAACGATATGCATATGTCCAGGGTATGTCGAATAGATTCGGCACTGTGGACGTGGCAAAATGGCCAAAAATGGCCGTTCAGAGGCCGGCCACGGCCAACATGGCGGCCAAATCAAAAAGTTGTAGAACAAAAGTTGCTTAGTTTTTTAAGTACTACAACCCCTGAAAATATGAGATCAAATAAAAGAGGTACGGATAAACAAACATATATACCAAAGCAAGATTATATGGTGAGGTCATAGAAAAATTTAAAATTGTCATAACTTTGGTCAAAATCATCCATAAACAAACAATCATAATTTGCCAGTGCGAAAATAATTGGGGCATTTTTTGGGCAGTTATACGCGAAAAACTGATTTTTTGGGGCAATTTTTGGAAGGTCATATCTCCACTCCAGGTGGGTCATATCTCCACATATCTCCACTGCCGTCCAAAGTGATTACAATTTTTAAACCGCGATGGTTATTAAGCGTCGTTAAATCTATTTTGTCGGCCATAATGGTTTTGACAACAACAACTATTATTGACAAAAGTAACAATTTTAAACTATTTATCTATCAAAATTGCATTTTCATAATTTATATTACAATTTTTAAACCGTGACGATTATTAAGCGTCGCTAAACCATTTTGTCGGCCATTATTGTGTTGACAACAAAAACTATTATTGACTAAAACAACAATTTAAACTATTGATCCATAAAAATTCTTTTTCGTAATTTTTATTAAAATTTTTAAACCGCAATGGTTATTAAGCTTTGCTAAATCCATTCTGTCGGCTATTATTGTTTTGACAACAACAACTTTTATTGACAAAAACAACAATTCTAAAGTACTTGCGTATGAAAAATTAATTTTCATTATTTATATTACAATTTTTAAACCGCGATCGTTATTAACTTTTTGTTAATTTCTAAGATTTTGCCATGTTACTCAGTACACATGTTGGGGTTTTGTTAAACCCTTATATTCCAGAGCGACTAATACTTAACGAATATATTATTTGAGAAACAGCGCGTAAAATGCTCGAAAACTGTAAGCCATTTTTGTTTGTCGTGGATTACTACCTACATCCTAGCGCAGCATCTTTATATCTACTCTAATACGTTACAATATATTTTTTTATACGTCAGTCGAATCAAATTTCAATTTCAAAACAACAACAAAAAAATTCAATTACATTTTCAAACAATTAATACCTGAAAATTGAATGTTGCCTAGCAAAATGTTCTCGTACGTAATAAATATACATATACGATCTTAGAAACTTCGAGAGTTAAACATTTTCCATATTTAAAAAATAATTTATTTTATATTTATAATAAGCACATGATATAAACAAAAATCTAGCTCTGGGTTGCGAACGAAAATAATAATTTTGTTTCGGCAGGGTATCGAGGAAAAGAATAATAATAATACAAATAAGAAGAGAAAAGAAGACTTTAAATGTATGAAGAAAGAAATGCTGGGAGTGTTAAAATGTAGGTTTTCCTCACACTGAGTTTCCGATATTATTTTATTCTCGTATATAAAGTTAAGTGAAAATTGTTTTTTAATTTTTTTTTTTTTAATATTAAAAGAACATTTCAGAAAAGTATTTTTTTAATTCTTATTTTAGCTTTTTAATAAGTTGGTTTCAAAGTGATAGAAATGTGGGTGGTGGTATTTATTTTTTTCTATTTTTTTTTTGTTTTGCTTCTATATGTTGTATATACTGTATTCTGAATAAGGAGACTAAAAGTTTTCGATTTTTTTTTATTTATATAGTTTAGAAGGGATGTTACCGTAATTGAGATGATTTTATCCCAATTTTTGTGTTTTTTTGTTGTATTTTTTATTTATGCTTTTAAGAATAAAATAGGTAAAGAGCAGCATAGTTTTCAAAACTATACGAGAAACGTGTATAAATTAACGATTGGATCGATTAAAGTATAGAGTTTTGTTATGTAAAAAATAATAGAGAAGCAACTGGACCTTAACTATTCTTTGATAGAAAATAAATTAAATAAATTAACCTTTCTGAATTGAACACCGATTTAAACAATTTGATTCATTAGTGTTTTTTGTAGAGAATTATTGAACTAGATTGCAATTATTGGTTTACATATATGATGTATACAAATTCTATTCCAGCAGATATTCGACTATCAATGAGACTGCAAAACCAAACTAAAACTCATGTTAACAACTGTAGTTGAGCGGCGTCAATTTAAGTTAATGATTTTTTGCTATTTTTTTCATTACGTTAATTTTTTCCAATTGTCAATGGGTTTCCCTTCAGTTACCCACTCTGTTTCGTATAAGTAGGTCAATGGGCCATGGAATATCAAAAATTGGGTTGAGTAATACCATAGTTTAAAATCGGTTAGTTTACATGTTAAAAATAGCACTGCCATATTATGCATGTAACTTTCTACCAAAAAAACAAATTTAAATTAAACATTTACACCATCCAATCTTACATAAGAAAATTCATTGAACGCAAAAAAACTTCAGGAAACCCAAAATAAAATAAAAAACCTTAAATTGATCCGAATCTTCTGACTCTCTCGCACCTAAGGTACATATTACAACAACGTATTGAGTTTTATGTACATTTTTGATTATATACAGCGCTTGTCAAAAATTAAATGAGATGTAAAATTTTATTTATATTAAAATACGTATATATATATACCGTTATATACCATAGCTGCTATATACACATAAAATATTTAAGGCAAAATATGAATTTTTCATTTCAGTTAATTTTCCCAATGTCAGTTAAAACGATTTACACCCCTACATGGGTTTATGTGTTCTCGTGTAATGTATAAATGGTATCGAAATCAATCGAGTGAAATTTTCGTTTATACATTTTTTGTTTAGTTATACCGAGAAATTCCGTGTATTTTCCATCTTTTTTTTTATTGATTTGAAATTTACAATATTTACCGGGACTAATCAAATTTTTTGGGCGAAACGAAACAATCAGTTCGATGTAGCATGATTCTACATTTTTTTTGTGCCTTGGTGCGGTGTGTGGAGATGAAAATGCTTGCCTAGCATTTAGATATGCGTGCCGTATATCGATTTATTTCTAGTTTGTAACGTATATGTAATGGAATTTGTCGAATAGACGGAATTTACCATTAACGGGATAAATCACACATTTTTTGCTTTGTAATTTTATTTTTCACAGATTTTACGATTAGGCCATTACGCAGATAATTCAATTTCCATTTATTATTCAAATCCACTTAAAACTGTAGCCCTCTTTACTATGTTGTAATATACACGCGCGGCGTAATATACGCGTATATACAAAAATTATTTTCAAATCTGCCAAATCATTCCAAATCAGCAGAATGATAAATTATGTTTTGAAAAAAATTCTGTTTGGGTATTTAAATTTTGGGCAGTGATCAACTTTAAACGTCTGTCACAATTAACTACGATATCTTGAATAATGTTGTATATATATAGTCAAATCCACAATTTAAATCCTTCTAGAAACTTTTATCGAAAATTTAGATAAAACATAATACAAAACCACATCAAAAGTTATTCGTATACGAGAATGTACAATATGTAAATGAAACAAAGATTTAGGATACACTACTGGTACTATGTAGACTAAAAAAATTTAGATTCGTCAATGCGATAGACGAAACAAAAATCAATTGCCGCCATCTCCACATTAAACTGCAACCATGTCATGTCGCAATGTTATTTCTTATTTATTTATTCTATTTATAAAGATATGCCAAATTAAAATAAAGTGAAAAGAATTAGAATTCCTTTTGTGAATGTTTGTATAAAAATAATATTGTGTATTCTCAACTGGCTTGTGGCATACATGTATTGTTGTTCGTCTTTTTTTACGATTAGCTTATAAAATATTTTCCAGAGATTTATGTCAGCATTCCTATTCACTTTATTATAATGTACCAGTCTATTCGAGCACAAAATAATTTCCTGTACAGCATTTTTTTTTTGTAATTCTCAAGACACAATTTTAATTTCTGTGGTTGTATATAAATACAGAGATTCTTAATCATTCATCTGCGGACCATTTAAGATCGTCCACTTGTTCGCGCTGTAACAAAATTTACTCTAAAATGACATTAATCGGACATCATCGATATGTATACAGGGTAGGGTGACTCAGCACGCTTAAGTAGCAAATTTAATTTTATAAATCCGTTATCTTCAGGTACAGTTTAAGCCAAGAAATAATCAAATTTATAAAATTTTGTAATTTAATCGGTTTTACTACTTCTGGATATTAGTAGCAATAACTACGTATTTACATTAGATAAAAGGATGTATTTAACCATTTTTGAATCTGCATTAAACACGCATATTTGTAGAACAGTTGGCCACTTAGGTTCTCATACATTTTATTTTCACCAAAGACGCTCAAACTTTTATAAAAAAAATATTTACCACATTTCATGCATTTTCACACATTACATTTCTTTTATTTCAAAATTAAAGTTTAGATTTTTTTTTTTTCAAAAAAAGCGCAACGGCTACTCATACTATTTACTGCATATCTGTCAGTATAGTCCATTACGAATACTATAACACCAGATGGATTTAATTTATTTGTAGCCGTGGTAATCGGAAATGCAAAGAACTTTTTTTAAAAAATGATATATCTTAGGTACTACTTGGGGTATATTTTTTTTTTTGTATTTTATTTGAGAACCCAATATCTCTACTATAATGTGTTTCAGGCTTATCCATTCATTTTGGGACACTCTGTATAACGGTGACCTAGTACGTCAAAATCGAAATACATAATAGAAAGCTGCATATTTTTTAATCATTTTGAATAGTAGTAATCATAAAAATTTTCGACCTCGAAAATCTTGCAAATTTACTATTTGTTATATACCGTCGAAGTCCGAAATAGTGGTTTTCGAAGCGATGTTTGCCTGTTATGGTTTATTTTTGTAGCAGGTTTCCTATAAAGCATCAGAATGCTGTGTTGATTGTTTGTCGGTCTGTATTCATTCTACAGTGCAGACGGATTGACTGAGTTTAATGAAACTTCATCATAATTGACTCTTTGCATTACCGGTGTGAAGTTTTAAAAAATTTTCGTAAGTGTAGCTGCACAAATGAACAAAATTTAACAAAAAGTGTATAGAATTACATGAACAAATTTATTCCAGAGTTGAATTGGATGTTTATTCCACTATAGAACACACAAGAAAATTATTTACGCAAAAATTGGAAACTCGTTAGAGAGAAATTTCAAATAAGCAAAATATTACAAATTCCGTGGGTAAATTTTATTTTCCTTTCCATCTATTCTTCTAAAATTTGCTAGACAACTTGATGTTCAATTCAAATTTTGAACCGGAATATATAATTTGTTCGTGTATTCTGCACCGAGTTTTCATAGTAGAAACAGCAGAATTGAAAAAAAAGATAAATAGATGATTTTCACTGTTTCGTCACCAATATTATTAATTCATAGTCAGCTTTTACCAAAAAGATTTAAGGTTTATGGTACTATTTTTGCTTTACGTGTAACAGATTTTTTTATCCATTATAAGAACAACAGCAAATATGTTTTAGTATACTTGAGGTATATGATATCCGGTAATTTAATGCGTCCTTCGGGTAACCTTCTATAGAATCTATGAAAATTCAAAATGTAAACCGCCATTTTGGGGATATTTTCAAGATAGTTTTAATAATAAGCGGCATATCATTACGACCTTTAGCCGTATGACCTCCAATTGGCTGGCAATAGCGTAAAAGTAAAGACAGAAAACGCAAACCGCGAAAAAGTTGGAATAGCCTTGGTCAAACACAAAAGAAAAGGTGTAACGAAAAAATACTTTGGAATAATCCTGTCAAAATTGTTTCACAGATAAAATTAAGATAATTAGTATTTCCAATGCCGGGCTGAACCTAATCAATTATACCATTAAAAGTTAATATTACCAAATTTTTAAACACATTTTATGCCATTTTTGTATAATTTTTTTGACAAAATCAATTACCGTTTTTTATATTAAATGTTAGCTAAATTTTCCATTTTTTTTTTTTAAATACTACATTGCCAAAGTTTGCATAATGACCGAAAACAACATTTTTCAGTAATATGAAAAAAATTTTAAATTTTGCTATATGGGTCAATACATTTGGTATACCATACCATGTTATGGAAAGATATTGGACGTCCGCTGAAATGGCGTTCATTAATTGTTCCGGCCTCCATATACAATTCTCATTGGGTATAAAAGAACGCGATACTTCTGCCGCCTAACGTATCATTATCTTGAGTACCTCATTAACCTGAACAACATATTCGTCCTTCTTGGTTAATGATGAACATAATTAAAATTTCGCAATAAATAAAATCAGAGTTTGACGGCTATTCGGTAAAATTATTCTAATTGAATTTCAATTTCTCAATTATTCTATTCTTCTATCGAGTCTTTTGTTTTATTAAATCCTTTTTATAGAGAGTTAACCTTTCTTGTTTAATTTTTAATGATCTTTTCAATATTTTTAATTGATCCTTCTGATTATATTAGATTTTTTTAGTGTATTCTAAACTTTCATTGTAGTATTTATTTGTATTGACCAAACTACTTTGTACATTGTTATAGAAATTTTGTTGGATTTTCGTTTGATCTTGTAATAAATTAAACAGACGAGATGACAAATCAATTGTCTTTTCTTTATTTCGTTTATGTATTGACCGGTTTAAATGTGGTTCAATTATGTATATGGTTTCACGTTACTTATTCTACCTTTGATGGTAAAAAGTAAGGAAGCTCAATGTGATCGTTCACTTGGTAAATTTGTACTAAATTTGGACTCTCAGAGGACGTCAAATCTTGAATTTCTCCGTACTCTTTGTCAAGTGGATTTGTTGAGGCTATTCCTTCCTCTAAAGGAGTTAAGATAATATGTTGGTTAGGGCCGCCGCCTGAAGCATTTATTTCTGCTTTGCTGTTGGTTAACTTTTTTAACCATACATTTCAAATCCGCTCAAACGAGTAAACATTTTACATTTTGAGTTTTTAGAAGTGTTAATTTTTGTAAAACTAAATTCATCCACCCACCTGTGTCTCATGTTGGAGGTCCTATACCGTCCAGGTCCTTAGTTATAAGTTCCCATTTTCTCTTAACATCAATTTTAAAATATTTGCAAGATTTTCCTACTCCTCGTGCTATATTCGTATTTTGTTTCATTAGGTCCACTAACCTCTTACATTCTTTTTTATTTGTGATTTTCCTAATTTTTTTATAATTACCATATTTGTTTTTCAAATCAATTTTCCGTTTTTCTTACATTTTCCTTCAAACAAAATACGACGTTTTACTAAAACCGCAACGACAGTCATGAACTAAAATGTCATCGACAAAAACATGGCGGATTCACGACTAACGTCGCGTTGTAATCGACATTCACAATGACATTGACGTTCAAACGACAAACACAATAAGGCACTTTGTTCGAATTGAACGTGACTAATCCCAATTTACTCTATTTATGTAGTAAATGGTAGTAAACGGTAGTAAACGATAAACATGAAACAATTTTGAGCTCGAGATTATTGGAGATTTACTATTCGCTATACCGCTGAACTGTGTGAGTGGATTCCTTGAAAACTAAATATCTGATTGTGTTCTACAGCTCAGACGAATTAACTGGTCGGGGTGATATACTTAATCTTTTACAATATAGGATTTCAATTCCAAATTAAACCATTTAAAGTATACAATGGCAACTTTATCCAAAACAAAGTAAAACTTTTCCAAAACAAATAAAACATTTTCAAATTCATACAAAACTTTTTCTATTTCAAAATAATTTCTTTATATAGGAAATTCAATTTTTTCAAATTCAAATTAAACAATTTAAAATAAAAGTTCGGTTTTGCCGTATTATACCATAAAAAATACTCCGTGGTGTAAAGTATGAACCATTTCGAGAGTAAAGGACTCTCATTTCATAGATTTTGAAGCAATAAAAGTTTTTCCAATTTCCATTTGCAATTGCGTTTGAATTTGTTCCCTGAGTAAATTTAGCACTTTTCGTTTTAGTTTAGCACCATAAAAAGTTGTTTTGTCCTCAAGAGCGACTATTTCAAAAGAAAGTCGGGTGTTGACTGAATTAATGATTTAACTAACATAATGTTAGTTCGTACTACCTATAAATAGATGGCGTAGAACACATTACAACAAAAATTTTATTCTAATTCGCAAATTTAATTTGAGGTTGATCAATGGCCGATTATTTATTTTCGATGCTGAATAATAAACAATTTAGTACCTACCCAATTTAGGATTAAAAATTATGCACAGTTTCATATCAACAGTGACAATTATGAATCACTAAGTACAAACTAACGGTAATTGCGTTTAATCATTCTAAAAGTTAAGTGTGAATAAATGTTTCTGTAAATTTTTGAGTAATTAGTTACAAAATGTCCACATACTTCTATATTTCAGTATTGAGAGCTGTTCATAGATCTGGTAGGAAAAAATAAAAGCTTATTGTTCCGTGCAAAAATTTCATATTAAAAATCAGTAAGATTTTAAGTAAAGTGCTAGATGACAAATTCCCCATTTTACAGTCGTGAACAAATTTAATTTTTATTGTTCCATTTAATCACATAAAAAAAAGAGAAAGCTGCACACTTAGAGATTCCCATCATGAACTTCTCTTGTTCTCTACTGAACTATTACAGTTCCTAAAATCTTCAGACACAGAAATTCAAAATATGTAAATTATTCAATTACTACTGGCGTGAATTAGAAGTAGGCAAACTCGTCGACATCATCTACGTGCAGTCGACGTTGTATAGGTGTAAAGTCGGCACTGTACGAGTAGTCGACGTTGTAAACGGGTTATCGACGTCATTACGAAAACAATAGTAGTCGACTTGTAAACGCCTATACCTACAGGAGAAACCACAATTGCGAACATCGGTTCCAGAATCGTAATTCTAATTATAACAAGAAACATTCCTGCATTTAAAAATGTTTAAATTATTTTGAATATTATTTAGAGCCAATGGAATTTATTTATTAAATAATGTTTATGTTTGTGGTAGCATTACTCAATCCTTGATTAAGAGCGACCCTAATGATGAGTGGCACTAGAGGTATATATAACTTTAACCGTTTCGTGTAAAAGTACCTGAGCAAGGTATGCATGTATTAGGCGGACCTGGAGTTATAGTTGGTTTATTTTATGGGTATTTATGACAAATTTCCTGTGTAGTTGTAAGATCATGTTTAAGGCTGTATGGTACTCAAATTGTCAAAAAAGATGTGTACTTACTTTAAATTTTGAACACAAAAAATTACCAATTGGCCTAATTCGTTCTTTAGGATGAAGTTAAATATATAATTGAGGTGTTAATCCTTTGAAACGCATTGTCCGTACTAAGGGACATTGAATTTTTATGAGGGTTTAGGCCCTTTTCCAATTACTTACTCATTTGAAACTTATTGACTTATTCGCCGCCATCTTAAATAAGTAAGTGAAGCCGTTCCAATTCATGTACTTACTTATTTTGACAGCTTGTTTATGAAAGTAGAAACAAACTCTCGCTGATCCAAAGTTTTTATAAATTGTAAAAAAAAAAATTTAAAATGGGCAAAAAAAAAATTACTTCTAAACTAATATGAAGATATCTCTAAAATGATTCTAAGGTGATTAATGATGAATATTTAATTCATTTGTTAGAAGAACGTGAAATGTAATAGGTATGTTTTATTCCTTTAGGATAAACTTTCAAATACATATATATATTTTTTCCAATTGAGCGACATGGATATGATGCTCAAATTTAAGTGACGGTGATATTGTTTTGGTTAGCAGCTTTATTATCTTATCGTAGCTTCATTCAACATACCAACATCTATATTTATATTTATCTATAATTTCATCAAAAAATGCAAAATTGTTTACGTATACGCCTTTGACATCTTCTGAACATAACGTATTGTTGTTAGTCGTTGTCACTAGATTTGAAAATGAAAACGACATGTATGTATTACATCTAGTCAAGACACAATTTTGGAGACATTTCTGTTTAGTGTAGACGTACTTATTCAAATAAGTTATCTCGTGAGGTCACTTATTTGAATAAGTATGTCCACACAGAAATGTCTCCAAAAATGTGTCTTGACGAAATGAAATACATGCAGTTTTTTTCAAATCTAGTAGCAACGACCAATATGTCAAGAAAAATTTTTCTTCCATATAATAGAAATTGCGTTTTGTTTTTTTGTTATTACGTCACAAATAAGTCGGTACAATGAATTGGAACAAATTGACTGACTTATTCAAGATGGTGTCAAATAAGTCAATAAGTCTGAAATAAGTCGGTAATTGGAAAAGGGCCTTAGAATTGAAAAACACAAAAATTTAACTTTCATAATAATATTTGAAAATTTGTTATAAACACAATTAAATAGAAAACATTTAATTTTTGGGAATAGTTAGAGTGAATTTTATAAAAAGAAATTTTTTAAAACAAAATACACCGCGAATCGCACAGAGGTGATCGCTACTTAATTTAGTAGTTTTTTGTGCAACACTTGAGTAAGAATATCCGTCTGAATCGACACCTCTGATAGGCCTTCCAGAATGATTACGTTTCATTTTTTATGGTAGAATGTTTTCTGTTCTCTTTATCAATACAAAGGTATTCCAAATAAATTTTAACTTATATATAAAAAAATCGGGACTAAAAGGGTACATGACTATCGAAATAAAATGTTTAGTTTGTCTATGGTTAGGTTTCAAAGTTGATCGTTGCCCAAGAACGTAAAAGTCAATTTTATTTATATATTACGTGAAAAACCGCGAAAATACGATTACCAAGATTGGAATTGAAATGATGTAGAAATTGGATAATTTAGTTTACACAAAATAAAATTTCGATTCTGATCGATCGAAAAATTACGTCAAATGATAACTTTTTGTTTTTACGCCGCAATGGCCATTAAATATAAGTATTGGTTTTGTCCCTAGATGGAAAATTAATAAATAATGAATGTGTTCAAGATAAGTGAAATTAATTTATTATAATATGCAATGTTTAGAAGCACAACATAATGAAAATTAAGAAACAAGCTTATTAATTTTACACATAAGAACAATATAATTACAGTAAATTAAATTAATTCAACGAAATTTGGGTATTCAAATTTATTAAAGATACAAACCAGTTTAGACACATTATTTGAGCATTTAAATATCGACAACCTCCTAGATAGAGTACGAGTTAGTGTTTCATATTTGACAGATGTCTTGACATTGATTCACTGTTTGAAACAATATGTTGAGTGACGGCAAATATAATATTGCCGATCTCATATAAATTTTTTCGCCAAATTTTTTTTTTAAAAAGGGATCCAATGCACAGTAACCTCACTATGCGGACACTTTTTTCATTAAATTTTACTTCAAAAAGTTTAGCTAAGACAACAATTTTTCGTGACATCTATACGTTTAATAAACAAAATTTTACGAAGTTTTTAAATTTTTTTATCGATCTGTATTTTTGACGATTTGCACATGCTGGATGCACATGTTGAAGTATTTACATACAGACTTGAATAAAAACGTAAACAAGAAGCAAGATCAACTTTGAATTTTATCAATGGTTTTTAGTTTTCGTAAAATATTATTTTTTTTGTTTTGTGTCCTTTTAAAACAAAATTATGTTTTGTGTCGTATATTCCCTATGTACCTTATTTGATATTTTATGATACGAGAGACTCCATTAAAAAGAAGTTATTGAAATAAGACTTATTATTATTGTTTTAAATTTAATCAAAATAATTTTTTTCGAGTTATATGCAACATTGTTATTCGTATTATTAAGCGATAATTTGTTAATCCGTGGATAATTGATAGTAGGGATAATAAATATGTAGATTATAATTTTTTAATTTTAAAACTAAGGAAGCATACAATCACGTCGATGACGTAAACTAGTTCAGCGTTGCACTTATTTATTTATTTATTCTTGCATCGATTGGTTTTGCTTTTTAAAAGAATGAATGTTATGAAAATAATTTTTTATATTTTCTTATGATGTATGTGCAATAAACTTTTATTTAAAAACGTCCAATATTATAAATGTATTGTTTCTACAAAATTATTTTTCCGAGGAATTAAATTATTTTCCCTTTAAACAGAAAAACGAAATTTTAAATTCTTATTTTGTTTCTTCTTATTTTTTACGTTGATCGTGTACTCTCGACTGCAATTTATTCTAATGCTAATATATAAACGATAAATTAATATAACATACAAATTACAAGATGTAATGTACATTAATAATATCAAAAGGCAGGTAGCAAATTTTTTTTACGATTTAAGTATGAAATATGGGCAAATTAAATAAATCTTAAATTCTTTAATATTTCTTAGCGGTTGAACAGATGATTGACTTATGTAATGATATCTGGATATTTGCTCCTTAAAGTTATTGCTGATTACGAAAAATTCATCGAATGAATAATTTTAACTTATTTGGTTGGTGGGATTATTTCACTTATTTAAGCGATTTCCCGGAACATGGAAATAGTTCACTAATATTAATTCAAAATGAAAAATCTAATTTGATTGGCAGGAAGTAGAATCAGGTTTTAGATTTACATTTCCATATATGTATATAGATTTTTTGTTTTAAAATATTAAGTTGGAACTGGTTGCATAACCAAATTTACTAAATGATTAAGTTTGGATTATTTAACGATTGTTATTTTTATGAATTAATTTTATGAATTTTTAAAATTGGTGCAATAAAAGAAAGAAGCTTGGGATGAAAATTAAAATTTAATATTTTATTTCCAGTAAAATTTCATAATACGAGTTATAAGTAATCATGTTCCTAACATTTTCGAGTACTTATATTATATAAAGGAAACTTTTGTTGACATTTTTTGTAAACATTACGCAAGAACGCCGGCGTCTCCGTGGCAAATATTATTGGCACAAAGTGCATTGATGCAGAAAAACTTGTAAACAATTAGAGTGGTGAATATGTTGTGGCCAACACCAGACTTTTTTTTACCACGAATGTATACATAGATGTCGAATACACCCCACTTGATTTCTAAAGCGAAAAATTAAAGTTACTTTTCTTTTGGTAAAACTGTTTTGCACAATCAAAAATCATAACTCCTGCGTAAATTTCAGAAAATCAACAAAATCAACCCTTCTTGAAAACTTAATCATTAAATCTATAACTTTTTAACATCAGTGAAGAAATTGAAAAAGCCCCCGTGGAAGCTGCCACTTCTGGTACACAGATTTCCACTTAACTTCGCAAGAATCTCGCAACTAATACAACAAATGTTAAGTATGAAGATTTATTCAGAATAGTCAATCCGACTGGGCTATATAGATGTCGAACTTTGATGAAATAAGGTTTTAAACGTTATATCATTTCATTTAAAATAAATTTATTTTGTAGGCGGAATATATTCCGAAATCTGGAAAAAATTAATTTCAAAGATATAAGTTTCAAGATATATAGCGTTGCTAGCTTTCGTCGTCACTACAATTTTGATTGCGGTTTTTCCTTTTTTAATGGTCTTGTCCAAGATCAGCCAAACGGACTGTTTTTTAAGAATAAGGTATAATAAACATTTAATTGATGCATTTATATATTTTGGAATACTGTGCAGAGTACAACCGAAACTCCTACTAAAATGTAACGAATGTCACAAATACTAATCATTACCAGAATTTTTTTGTTTAATTTAAATTTTGTATCGAAACGTACACTAAAAGGACACAAAACAAAAAAAATAATATTTTACGAAAACTAAAAACCATTGATAAAATTCAAAGTTGATCTTGCTTCTTGTTTACGTTTTTATTCAAGTCTGTATGTAAATACTTCAACATGTGCATCCAGCATGTGCAAATCGTCAAAAATACAGATCGATAAAAAAATTTAAAAACTTCGTAAAATTTTGTTTATTAAACGTATAGATGTCACGAAAAATTGTTGTCTTAGCTAAACTTTTTGAAGTAAAATTTAATGAAAAAAGTGTCCGCATGGTGTGGTTACTGTGCATTGGTTCCCGTTTTAAAAAAAAATTTGTCGAAAAAATTTATATGAGATCGGCAATATTATATTTGGTGACGGGAAGGTTTTTGTTGATGTTGTCTGACACAATTTGATTGTAGTGTTTTATATTGTCGCCTTTGTTTTGATTTCTGATTTTATGTAGATTCCAATTTGTTATGTAACCACAATTTTATTGAAGTTAACGATAAATTTAATAATTTTTGTGAAATATTTTTCGTTACCGAAATTAGTTAGCGCAATCGACTTTGAAATACCGTCGGTATTGTCTATAACACGGTCCAGGGAACATGAAACATCGTTAATGTTGGAATATATCAAGTTCAATTTCTTATCTAAATTAAAAATACGCCTACAGTTTTTATTTAATTCGTTTTTCAAATTAAATCAAAATATTCATTAAATATCAAAAGTTGTGCACACTCAATGTTCGTCTTGCCGTCTACATAAATAAATGGAAATTAAAAAAAATATAATCTAACCATAAAATTTGGGCTCGTTCGAAAGCATTGTCAAAGTCTGTGTCACAGAAACAACATTCAATGCGACAGCGTTCATATGGTCAACAGTAAGAAGAGCGAATTTCAGGTAACGAAGACAAGATAATTCCAGGAGCTAGTATATAAATATCATTATTAAAGTTATACTTTTCTTAATTAACGAATTTATTATATATTTAATCAGATTAAAAATATTTTTATGTTACTCGTACCATTTTGAGGCTAAACGTTCTAAACATCGAAGGGTGATTTCATATTTATAATACATAATTAATAAATATGTCAACAATTTTCCATGAAATTGCGTGTTACTCAAAATTTTATTAATTGACATGTAAAGAATATTAATGATCCTTAATTAAATACTAAAGTCCTAAGATATACACGGTTTTGCAATCCATCGCTTGTAAAAATAATGTATTACTACTACAAACATTTTATTCACATTCATTCTTTGAGTATGACAAAAAATAAAAATATATACGCAAATATTTTACACAAAATTTTCACGGGATGATTATGATGAGTAAACAAAAAAGTTAAATGCAACCGTGAAAAAAGAAAATATTTGCTTACATTGAAGTTAAAAGTTCACAATCCGATAAGAAAATCAAACAGGCACAAAATCCCTATATTTTAGTATGATATACAAAAAAGATTATTCAGGGTTTCTTAACGTTAAACAAATGTTGGGCGACGAATTAACAAAATTGTTTTTTTTTTTTTTTTATTTTTACTTTTGGTTTTTTCAATTGTGATTGTTCCGTTTATTGGTCTATTTGCAGTATTTTCGAATTAAATACACAACCGTAGGAAATTCATCCATTTGCGTCAATCTGTATGACAACGACTATGATAATCGACACTTACTTATCCACCACAATCAACTTCCCAACCCGCCCTATACTTTTCTTTCCATTAACGCTGGATCGCGAATAAATTTGAATTTTGATTTATAGATGGAAAATGTGTAAGAATCCCAACAATCAGTTTTGAACGGATGAGATTAATGATTTGAAAAAATCAGTCTTCTCATCAGGTCGCGACGACTGACGTTGTATTATTTACATGGAATATTGTCTATATATATAGAGCAATACCATGTAGTTGTACTACTAGCGAATTACTGCATAGCGTACGAAATTCGATTCTTTTTTACATTTATCATCTATATTCTATTTTTGCAACTAACTTTTCGTGTTTATGCGTGTGTCGTCGCGACCTGATGAGAAGACTGATTTTTTCAAATCATTAATCTCATCCGTTCGAAACTGATTGTTGGGATTCTTACACATTTTCCATCTATAAATCAAAATTCAAAAACAAATTGTTTTTGTTATAAAATATTGCATACTCATTAGAGGTACACATAAATATTACTAGTAATTTTTTAAATATGGAAAGATTATAATAAGAAAAAACCACTTTATCTCAAAATAAATAAAATAAGTCATATTATAAAAAAATATTAAGAATGACCTCTTGTTTGTAAAAGTTTAACCTTCTGTTTGAAATAGCCAACACTACCTCCTGGCGCTAGAGTTTGAAAATCCAATATTTGACGTTTTTCTATTCAGACTCGGTTAAAACCCGTCTCTTCAACTCATATGAGAGATTTTTGTGGAGAAATCATCAAGCATTTTATTTGGAGTACTATTTGAGCTAAATTCACATTCATAAACTTTCACTCCAAAAATGAGTAGTAACTTGTACGAACCATTCTCAACCTAAAAACTTCAGAAACTTTAAATATTCAAACATTTAATTTGTCTATATCCATTAATTAATCATATACTTAATTTAAATATAAACATACATTTATATATGAATGAAATGTGTGTGTGTATGTATATATGAATATAAAATCACATATTTTATAATTATTTTCAATTTTATATGAAAAATAAATAAAATAAAGTAAAACGCAAATCCGGGAAACCATTCTATAACAATAATCCGTAATCTCGCAAAAAAACATAAAAAATTGGAACGAGGAAAATCAATTATAATTAAAACAAAATTACCTACGTTCGTTAAATCCAAATCAGCCATAAAATAAAATAAAATAAAAAATTATAAATTCTGTATTTTTTTTTTTACTTAATTAATATTTATTGTTGTCGATGAGAAAAACATCGCTATAAACGATATGCAAATGTACGGAAAGGAAATTCCATTTGAAAATCCAATTAAAATTATATATCTGAGATTTTTATTATTTAAATTTTATTCCAAAGGATTAATGTAACGAATAATGTGGAAAATCTTAAATTAAGAGTAGTTTTCATAAGTTATATAGAGTCACAATTTAAAATGAAATTTATTTTTTTATTACATTTTTATTCTTAACTCTTGAAAACAACTCGGAGTAGTTCGATGTTGGTTGATTTTCATGAGAAATTTATGAAAATATGACGATTGGTTTAGATTATTGATATTTCGTGTGTAAAACTTAATTTAAAGTCAGAGCAATGATTTTAATTTATGGTTTCTCCATGAAACCACGAGTTCTGGAAACTGAACCAAGTGGTATCAACTTGTAATGATGATGGTTTGCCCAACACTTCTATGGATTAATTAAAAGGATATAAAAGTAAATAAAAAATATTTTTACTTTACTTTAAAAAAGGGGGTGTTATCTAAAATGGCTTAAAAAATCAAATACCTATGTCTTGTCAATTGGTCTTACTTCGGAAAATGAAGCCACATTAATAACCAATTGCAAGCGATGCCAACTGTTCGATTGTGGAACACAAAACTACAACCTATCTACTCGATGTTCAATCTGCTGTGTAGATCATATGTCAAATTCATATTCATACCCTGTTATGCGGAATTACTTCCAAAAAGATCAAAAGGAGAGGAAAATCATCTGACGTATGAATGTATTAAATCGGTGTTTAGTTTTTGGACATGTAGAAATTTGTTGGGCTTGCACAAATTCTTTGGAGAAATTTATGCGAGTGTTCAGTGTGCACTTTTAAAACAGAAAATTAGGTTTTTTACAATACTTATTATGTTTTTTATAATACTTTTATTAACTCAATAATTTTTGTTCGCTTTTAATCATAGGTACGCCCCGTATTAAACTACGTAAAATAAAAAAAAAATCTCAGAGATTGGCTCATATATATAGTTGTTGTTAATGTTAATTAAAATCAAATAATTGCGGTTAAACTCCGAAACATGGATTACCGATTTGAATGTCTTAATATCTATATAAGGCTATCCTAAACCTAAAAATTCAATGTTGATGCATAACTGAGATGTGCGATAAAAGGCGCATGATTCGAGTAAGACATGTTCTAATTTATGGTTCACAAAATCCACGCGTTACGGAAACCGAACTAAGCGGTATCGGCTTATAATGATGACCATTAATCACTATAAAATTTAAAGACGATCCGTATTATGTCAATGGCTCAGTATATCAGAGATAGTTTTTTATTAACGGTCTTGAGTTATTGCTTTCGAACTTAAAGTATCTTTTGGGTATGGATCACCGTAAGGATCAAGTTAATAAATTTCAAGTGAGTGGTGCGCCTATATCAGCATCATTCCTAAAAGTGCGTAATGCAGGTTAAGGTTTTTTTTTACATAAACTCCTATAACTGCAAGTATTCTCCTGATTATTGTTTACCTTATTTTTGAGCCCTAACGTAGTATTATATTTGGTAGTATTAATTTGTTTTAGATTACGTACTACATAGTTGTTACTGTTTTAGTGAGGCTTAAATTAATAAGGATTTTAACAGTCCAGGCCTTCGAATAGTATAACAACATGTTGGGTTCACCTAAGATGAGAAAATATGAAAGACTAACAAAAAGCCTAACAAAATATTACAGTAGACGTCCGAGTATCCGGTATCCAATTAACCTGAGAATGAACACTGAGTTAACGTGAATTTTAATTTTAATGGATTTTTTTTTGCCTTTTCTCTTTCATATGCATTTTTTTATTCATTTTGAAATTTGCAATTGTTTGCAATTGTTAGTTGAAAATTTGGAATGGCTTAAATTTTCATATTACAGTAAAAACCTAATTCTCCGGCAAAGAAAGAGGAAAAAGCAAAAAATATTCCTAAAAATTAAAATTCAGGTTATCTCAGTGTTCCGGTTAATTGGATGCCGGATAATCAGGCTTTTACTGTAATTTGTAAATTAAATCCTTTTCAAATTTTCAACTAATGCCAACAATGATGAAACTGTGCAACTCACAAAACTGTGCAACTTTCAAAATGAATTAAAAATGAATATGAAAGAGAAAAGAATGAGAAAAAAGCAACAAAAAATCCTGAAGCTAGAATTCCGGTTAACTGAGTGTTCCGGTTAATTGGATGCCAGATAATCGGGTTTTTACTGTAATATGAAAATTAAAGCCATTAAAAATTTTCAACTATGGCTTTTATTAACGAAAATTTCAAAAAAACTCAACAAATTAAAAAAAACAGATGAAAATTTCAATATGAATTAAAAAATGCATATGAAAGAGAAAATAAAGAGAAAAATATACCTAAAAATAAAATTTCTGGTTAACTGAGTGTCCCGGTTAATTGGATGAAACTGTAATTTGTAAATTAAATTCATTCCAAATTTTCAACTAATGCTAACATTAATGAAACTGCAAAAAATAATTGCATATTCAAAAATGAATTGAAAATGCATATTAAAGAGAAAAAAAAGAAAAAAATCATAAAAATTAAATTTCCGGTTAACTGAATGTTTCGGTTAATTGGATGCCAGATCATGGGCCTTTTACTGTAATATGAAAATTAAAACCATTCCAAAATATCAACTATGAAAATTTCCAAGAAACAATTGCAAATTTCAAAACAAGTTAAAAAATTCATATGAAATGAAAGAAAGAGAAAAAGGAAAAAAACCTAAAAATCAAAATTTCGGTTAACTGAGTGTTCTGGTTAATTGGATGTCGGATAATCGGGCTTTTACTATAATATGCAAATTAAAGCCATTCAAAATTTTCAACTAATGCATTCATTAATGAAAATATGCAAAAAACAATTGCAAATTTCAAAATGAATTAAAAAATGCATATTTTAATTCAGAATTAATACACAAATAATAATTCACAATTGAAATTTATGAAAATGTATTTCTTCGTTTTTAGCTTTCTCTACACTACAACAAAAAACTGTATCAAGAAAAACAAGAAACCGTTTTCTTAAAAATGTCAAATTACGCATGCATTTCTATGTGTATTAAAAAAAAAGAAATGTAAATTTTATGTTTACAATGTGAAATAAAATATGCCTTTCTTGTGTCATTTTGAAATCAAATTTATTTTTGTAAAACACCTTTGCTAAGTCAGAAAATTTGTTAAAAGTATGACTTAAAAAAGGTCCCATTTTTTCATATAAAAACAATATTTTTAAGTCCACCTTTTTAATTTCAACTTTTTTTAATTCAGGGAGCCAGAGCCAATTTGCTCGTTTTGCCTTGCTCGTATTTGTCTAGTCGCTTTTTTCGGTTTTTAACTGCTCGTCGTGTTGTTTACGTTTTGCGCTTATTAGTACATCTTTAGATTCATTGGCCCCGCACCCACACTCTACTTCTTTGAAGTACTGCTTCTTACTTCAAAATAAGTCGTAATATATTTTTTATTGCTACTTTAAAACCTTATTTACAATGTTTTGTTTGTTGTATTCTGTCTTCTCGAAAATAAAATTTAAAGTAAAATCTACATGTAAAAAATGGGTTGCATTTTTTATATTTTATTTTTGTTTGGGTTAGTGATTGCTGCTTCACCGAAAAAAATTTGGTTGAAAAATGAATCGCAATTAAAATCGGTTTTAAGGTAAACAGAACGGAAATGAAGTAACTTCAAAGAAGTTAGAGTGTAGAACGGGCTATTTACTCTGGCTGCACGTACAGAATGATGAATGATGTATATGTACGATTAGAATATTGGTTTGCAATATTCTAACCAAAGCGAAAATTTATCTTAAGAAGAATTCCAGAACGAAATCTTCTTAAGAGAAGTTAAGAGGCCCTATAATTTCAGAATGCAACGTCAAAATCATCTAGTTTTTGCTTAAGAAAACTAAGATAATGAATAAACAATTATTTAGATAGAGGGGGGGGGGGGATTTACTTATATTAAAGTAAACTGAGATAGATTATCAAATTTGAATTGTATCAACTATGGAGTTAAGATGTTTTGAGACATCCATTTAAATGAAAAGTAACGGTGATAGAATACCGGATAAGAAACAGATATTATGTCTATGTATGTAGTATAGATTTCCATTTTTCTTATATGAATACATTCAAAATAATCAAATAAGAAGGAGCGTATACATAATCCACAAAACATAATTTTAAAATATAATTACAAAATGATAAGGGCCAAATCGACAGACGACAATTAATTCGCAAATACGACTAAATTGTCTCTTTTGGTATTTTTAATCCACAATAAATTGACACTTTAAAGTGATGATTAAAGTTTTAGTCGTGGATATCGACGACTACAATCGACAATTCTATTGGCGTTTAATCGCGAATTTAAACTTCGAATTTCGAAAAGTTTTTAATTTATTAATCATCAAATTATTATTTGTTTGTGTTGTATATATTCGTCTGGACATACTGAAATAGAAAAAGTAATTTTGAAATCTTTTTGTAATTTGAGTCTAATTTTCTATTACTTAAAAATTGACACTTTTAGTTATGTTTAAAAATTACAATAAATTCGTGAATTAATTTGCATTTTATAGTGTGGTTTAAAAATAAGGAATTCGAACATCAATTTCGAAAAATCACCAACTACAATTACAACTTGTAGTTGCGTCTGTCGATAGACCCTAAGTATCCGTTGCATAATGCTGCGTTCCCGCTGTCTGTCACGTTATAATGGGGCATGTAAAACGAGAATAATACTTTTTTCATCTACTAGGCGCCAGCACATCATTTTCAAAGGAAGAATCAAATTTAAGCTTATGGTTTGCACTAAATCGTATGATAAATTTTATTACAGTGATATATTTGTATAATTGAAAAGTACAAAAAAATGGATTTATATCAATATTACAGTACATACGATAAATTTATATTTCAATATTTTAACTGGAACTCAAGCCTACAATAAAATTGCGGTGATAAACAGTTACGGTGCAAACGTTTCAATTGATTATTTATAATTACCGTCAGGGCATTCAACTATGAATATAATATACATTTACTAAAAAATCAATTAAAAGATAATTTACAAAAAAAACTTACAATAATTATAAACTCATAATATTTATAAAATAGATATAAACTGAAAAAATTAGTATAAACTAAAAGATTTTGTATATCTTATTGTAAACAGGGAGAAAAATTGTAAATTGAAGTATTGTTGTGAATTTAGAAATGACATGTTTAAGGCTAAAGTAAGTAGAAACATGTAATAAAAAGTTATAAACGCTTAATATTAAATGTAATAAAATGATAACAAAAATAATATTTAGAAAAAATTAAGAAAGACATTTTAAAATACAAAATGGAACACTTAAAACTGTTTTATCAAAATTAAAATATGGGTCCAAAATAAATCCGTTAAAAGTATAAATATTAATTCTAATTAATCTAATCAAATGATTGTACATATTTTGTAAGTAATCGCAATCAGCTTGTTTATTCATACTTTCGGGATGCTTTTTAATGTGTATCATCTCTAACACACATCTAATTGTAAGATTTGTTTCTTGCTCTAATATTTTACCATTATCTAAAAATACGTCATGCTTTATATTATACAAATGTGTCGATTAAGGCACTTGCAACTTCAACATTAAGTTTACCTTTAGCTATATGTTTTGAGCGTCTCTTTTATGTTGGCAAAATCTTGTAGATAACAGTTATTTTGTTTTTCCAATATATATTTTATTACAAGTACATTGAACCTGATACATAGCATTAGGCTTTTTACGAAGCATTCTTTAAGATTCGAATAAAGTGTTTTGCCAAAATTAATATGTGCTCTGTCAACTAATTTTAAATTAAATTTATTCATACAAAAACTTAATTTCTCATGTAAAATGATTTAACATAAGGGACCGAAACATTTTTAATTTGATTATTAATTGATGAAACATGTGGAACATTTTCATCTACTTGTGGTCCAATTGGGTTTTTATTTAAAAGAAATTTTAATATTTTATTTACAAACAAATTTGGATAACCATTCCTAGAAAGTGTAAATTTAAGGGGTTTAAAATTTTCTACCGAATATAATAGAAAATGAAATGTATTTCATCTGTCAAATTAAATGAAACAACAACAAAATATAAATTAGTAATTTCACGCAAATTATAAAATACATTTTTCTAATTCATGCTTATATTAGAAAATCCCAACCAACTAGTTTCATAATAGGTAAATTCACGGCGGATTTTGTCGATATTCAGATTTTTCGATATCGGAGAAATCCGGAATCGGAAAATTTTCATAATAGCCCCCCTGATTTCTAAACGCTGTGCCAGCAACGGCCGATTGTTTATAAAGCTAACCCGGTCGTTCGCTAAGAGCTTAAATTGTACTCTGGTCAAACTAATAGAGTTAATCTTTGAAGCTAGCAAAACTTTATAATAGTTGCGTAGCTCAGTTTTATATGTTGGAGTGGGAAAAACTTTAATTCAACTCTATTAAATCTTTTTGCGCTAGAATCATATATGTGGGAGATTTTTCTTTTTGTTGTCGAGTTTTCTCTATGTTTTTAACCAATCGAGAATATAAAGGCGATACAAATACTAAAATTTCAAATAACAAACAAATTCAAAGTTGAAAAGTTATAACTAAATATTATAGAATTGTTAAATTATTCAAAAACATGTATATGCCTAAACCAAACATACAAATACTAATATATAAAATGCAGCTGCAAATATTGCACCACACTGTTCTGCTCTCATACATCTAAATAATAATTAATTTTCATAGTGCAGAGTTGTTGTTGCACAATTTCAATTCATGTTCATCGTTTTCGTTTAATGACGGAAAATGTTACCTCCACCAATCTAGAAGTATTAAAACACAAACTCATATACGTTATATATGTATGTATTCACAAACAAAAACAAATTGCTAAAACAGAGAAAATTTACAACAAATTTTACAGAATGTCTAAATGAATAAAAATAATAACAAAAGAAATATGAAACAAAAAAAAAAATCCAGGATATAACAATTTTTTTTTTATTTTTGTTGTTGTGAAAATGCATTTTTCAAAATGGGCGATTTTATTGATTTTTATTTTCCTGCAAACAATTTGCATACATACACTGCACACACAGATGCATAAATAACTGATGTACATGAAAAACATTTGCATTTTTAAATAATACAAATATAGCAGGAGAACACATTATTTTGTGCACATATTTTATGTTTTACTATGTATTGTACTATATTACGTTATCCAATGAACGCAAAAAACTTTTGTTTTAAGTTTTAACTAAAATTATCAAGCTTTTATATGCACCAGTGGAAAAGCGCGTTAATTGTGTTTACGAGAAAAAAAAATGAATTGATGTATAAATTAACGATGAATGCGACAGAATTGACCGAATACTTTTGCCGACATACTGTTGAATTGAATATTTTGAAGCTTGGAAAATTCAATTATCTCTATAGGAACATTCGATTTGAAATTTGAACTATAAATTGTGGATTGGATTTTCAATTCAGACAGTCTGCTTTTAAGTGCCATTCAAATTAACTTTTTGTTTGAATTTTTCCAGTTTCAACTTTCAAGTATAGCACATGAAAATATTTTCATGTTTGTGAAAGTTCGAAAAAATATTGAGGCATTTCACATTATGTGGTGCAGCGTAAGACAGATATCGAAAAGACCTGTACTTGTATGATTTAAAGAGACTAAGTAAATACATTTGAATGGGTCAAAATATAGTTGGGTTATGAGGAAAGCTTATTAAACTGCTGCCCAACCTACTTATCACGTGGAGGGTTATGTATTGGCAAATTGTTTTAACGCAAACAGTCCTACCCTAAACACCTATATAGAGCGAGCGATTGGATTTAATGCGTCAATAGCATTTACAAAAAAAAAACGAAAAATGAAATGAAAAATTCAAATAAATTGACAGATTAAATTTTCAACAAGTGCTGATTTAGTTGATTTTCTGAAAAAAAGGATTTTTCGTTATACAAGACAGTTTTTATCAAAAAAGAGGTAGTAGCCACTACGTAACCCCAAAGTTTTTTCTTTTCCTTTACTGCTTATTATAAAATATGTTAAATCCGTAGTTTTTCTATATAATAACTGATTGAAACAAAAACTGTTGTACCATTCTAAAACATTGAACAAAACTTCCACACCAACCTTCCAAAAATCCCACACATCACAACAGACACGTCTGAATTGATACAGGGTCAGTTTTGTTTAAAAACGCTTACCTTAGAAATCTAGCCATATATATATATATATACTATTAAAGTTAGCCGAAAGATTCCAGCCGAAAGATAAATAAAAATCGATAATGCAGAGAGTGTTTTCGCTATCCCAGCCGAAAGTAAACAAAGACAATATTCATTGATTTCCTTCATCCGAAAGATATCAGGCAATTTTTTCAACTCAATAAATAAATAAATAATATATATTAAATATTTTATATATTAATTATTTTCATCGAAATTTTTTATTTTGAATATATTAAATTATTGAACGCTCTGGCGATCCAGAAAAATGACCAATCAAATTTCGATATTTGAATAATGGCAGGACAATAAGCCCATCTACCTTGCGTCGAATTGTACGGGCGTTGGAGTTTCAGCTACGGCCAACCAATGGGATAAAGAAGAAAATATGTGGAAGTGAAGCAACAAGCTATAGTTGCAGCATATAATAATGGAATGGGTGGAATGGATCACCTCGATCAGATGATTGCTTACTATAGAATTTTTATTAAAAGCAAGAAATGGACACTACGAGTGATTACTCACTTCTTAGATTTCGCCATTGCTTCATCCTGGATTGAATATAAAAGAGATTTCGAAGCAAGTAAAAAAACGAAGAAAAGCGAAATGGAAGATTTATTTCATTTTAGGTTACATCTTGCCAATATTTTGGTATCGTCGGCCGAAATCCACAATGGCATCTCCCATTCCAAGTACTTCCAAAAAGGCCAAATATGAATGTCGTCCGATAGATGAAATACGTCTTGATAAAACGGATCACTTACCATTCCGCGAAATGGCAACAAATTCGCCTAGATGCAAATTTCCAAACTGCCAAGGAAAATCTCGGGTTTACTGTAAAAAATGCAATGTACAACTATGTCTAAATGCAAAAACAATTGTTTTTATTTATACCATACAAATTAACACCGCCATAATTGAATTGAGAATTGAGACTGAGTTATTAAAAATTATTATTTATTTAAACTTATTATTATTTAAAAGGAAATATATGTTTTTGAATTCTTTGTAAAATTGCGTTATTTTGAAAATAAAATATTTTATTGGTGCTTTCATTTTAAAAATTTCTTTACTCTTGACTGAAATTGTACTCAAAAATGGACAAATCTGAAAGCTTAATTTCTAAGCCCTGGTGATGAAAAAGCACAAAAATATGACATTTTATAAAAATTTAAGTAAAACTTTACCTAAAAATGAAAAAAATAAATTTCTTTTCTGAATATTAAAAGTTTTGCTCTAAAAGGGTTAAATAATCGGCTGATGCTGAACAAAATCGATCAACATTGTCGATGTTTTTTTGACTTTCGGCTGGTATGTTTCGGTTAACTTTAATAAGGTGCCATATATGCCGAATCTTTTTCTGATCCTGGGCCTTGAAAAATTAATCAGGCTAGAAGATGAATTTAATAATCTTTCGTTTCGTAGTAAAATGTTTTTGCGATTTCTAATAGAACGTAACCAAGTTGTTGCGTTTGCACTATATCCCATGTAGGGGGAAGGAAGAGAGTGGGTTGATATTCTTGTTTTTCTCCCATTTTACAATCTTCTTTTGTGCTGTTCCTATGCGGTTTCTTAAAGTTATACTAACCCAACCAATGCTTGCTTGATATCGATGATGATGATGATTTTATCGCATTGTCTTTCTCAGCTACACGCCCTAAGAGGTTTAAACCGCTCAGAAGATATGAATTAAATATTGCATCATTACAGTAAGCATTTCACCGAGATAATACAGGAGAACTTTATAATTATTAGATAATAGAAGACTTCTAATAACTTCAAAACTGGTCTAGAACTTTAAGCATTTTATTAACCTTCTCTTTCTCGAAAATAGTATTAGAGTCATGTGGGTTCCAGCTTTGACCTTTATAGGTAAGGAAGATACGAATGGATCTATTACCAAGCTTATCGCAAACGGCTTGCTTCATCTACCTGCCGGAAGGCGAAGTACTTTATTTGCGAACCTAACCTGAGGTTAACAAAATCTACTTGACAAAAGGCCAGTTACAAGTCTTGGTATCATTTACTTTATTTGCGGTTACATATGTATATATTTTTAACGTATGCCTGTTGTCTTCCTCGCCGTGGTTTATGCTCATGCAGTTTGCCGGAGCAGCAAAGCACAATTGCGAATTGAGATAGAACCGTCGGTTAGCGTCATGAGCCAAGTGTTAAGATATTTATTTACTTATACCCTTTTTGTGCATTTTAGGTGATTTATAAAGACGGTGCGAGGGGTAATAAAATCCTAACATATTTTGTTAATATTTTCTTTGTGTTAGAGTTTTGAACTTTGGATGTCGTACAAAAAAAAGTTAATTATTTCTATTTCTATTATTTTTGCATTATGTTCTGGGGTCGAAGCCCTTCCAACTCTTTCGCGGTTCGCTTTTCCCGTCCTACCTTACGCAAAAAATGCCAGCCAATTCGAGGACGTACTGCTTTAGGTCTGATTTTTATAGAGCCATCTGCACATTGCATATCCTTGCCCGACTGTACTACTTACATGAAAGATGGGTTAGCGCTTAAGTTCTGCACTCCGTTAGGGGGAAAATTATTCTTAAAATTATATTTATAATTAACGACTAAAAACAAAACAAACATCTATTTAAACAAACTATTCTTCATACTTGTATATTATGTATGTCTGAGGTAACAATGAAAAACCACTAATGTACAAAATTTCAACTTCTCAAGAGAGCAAAAATAAGTTTTTTTTGTGTTAAGCGCTTAATACTATTTTGATAATTAGAAAATTTTGGGTCTCTTTTAACCTTACATCTACTTATTATAGCAGCTAAACTAATATGTTTTAAGATTTTTGTATGTTTAGCCGTTTACCTCCATGCAATGGATAATTGCCTTAATTTAGAAAATAAACGTATGAATTAAGAAAGTTGACAATGTGATAAAATACAAGTTTTGTATTTTGTTAGACACAAAAGTTGTATTTTATTGTACTTTAAACAATACTCTGCGGAAAAGTCCTCAATTGCATTTGGTAAAGGTAAAGCTTGTTTCTACATTTTAACGTTAGATCTCAAACTTTCAATTAATTATTAACATCAATACATAATGGTTTACCAAAATCTTGTTTGGTATACAATTTGAGTATGTCTGCTTTAAAAATGTAATCATTTTGTAATTGTATTTCTTTCACCGTTTTCCGCAGACGAAAACACAAATTGAGTAAAATCCATTTCCCAATATTTATTTACATCACGTTCTTCTGAATTGAGTACACCCATGTTATGCACTGTCCGTTTCACAACCTGACATCAAAAGAAAACTCAATATTTTTTTTTTTGGCAAAAATTTTTCTTATTACAAAATGAATGAAAATAAATCTTTTAATTCAAATAACGACAGCCCAACAATTATATTATATAAAAAGTTCAGATTCATTCAAAATTTCTAAAAAGTCTAATATTTTACTCACAAACAATGTTACTTGTTTCTCGAACTTTTTTCAAAATCGTTAAATCAGCAATAAATCTTTTATTGCAACAACAACAACGATAAAAAAAAATAAAAAAGTATTCTCAACTTCTACATCGTAAAAAGTCGATAATTTAATTTTATTCTCATAATTTTTATATTTTTTTTTCAACACCTTACCACCCCCAATACGACTCAATATTCCAAAGATCAGCGTATAAAAAAAAATATAAAATTTGTAAAAAATATTAAATTGAGCAATTAATCTATTGTAGAGAATTAATTTTAAAATTGCAGAATTTAGATTTTAGTTAGTGTTGCTGGATGAACTTCATCTTTATTCCTTCTATGTACGGTAGTATACATATTTATTAGATTTAATATTTTTCATGAAATTTTTCATTTTCGCGTAATGAAAGCAAATTAATTCGAAGAAAAATGTTACAAAAAATTGTTTTGCAAAAAAAATTTGTAATCGATTGAGTGTATAAAATTTTAATATTTAAAATATTTTTTTGTGCTTGCGGATGTAAAATCGGAAGATACTATTTTTTCTTCAGTATCCAGGTGTCGATCATTTTAAGTAGCATGGAGTATGTGCCGCATCGTTGGTTATCTAAATTATCAATTTAACGTTAACATGGTACACAAATACTTGGAAGTTGTTTACTCGAAAATAGGGACGAAAAATGCGTATGTCCTATTATTTGGTATTTTACCTGGAGTATACTTGGTATTTTTTTTAAGCAGAAACTTTTTTAAGCTGGGGCGAAGTGTAACTTTGAAATTAAAATAGGAACCCCTATTTTTTATTGCAGATCCGAATTTTACGGCTTATAGTACGTAGGATTTTTTGAAACATTTTTTTCGATTCATAATAGATGGCGCTGTAATAACGACATTAAGTTTTTTTTCGATTTCTCCTACTGAGAACCTATGCAAACGATTCTGCAATACGTTTGAATTAAAATTAACACGTTTTCAATGTAAATACTCGAAATTAGTCTTACACAAATTTTATTTCTTAAATTTCAAAAACAAATCATTTATTTGAAAGCAGATTTAATCGCATCTTCCTGGGTTACGGTAATAGTTGATTTTAATTCAAACGTATTGCAGAATCATATGTATAGGTTCTCAGCAGTACAGCGCCGTCTATCATGAATCGAAAAAAATGTTTGAAAAAAATCCTACGTACTTTAAGCCGTAGAATCCGAATCTGCAATAACAATAGGGGTTTCTATTTAAATTTTAAAGTTATCCATCGCCCCACCTACAAGAAGGGAGGAAGGGTACTAATTTTAGCACTAATGTATGTAAAAAAAAATGTGTTAATAGTTTCAACCCGATGATGCGGCTCCATAATAAATTGTTATCGATCATTCTTTACGACTGTTAAATGTGAACTGACAAATGTAATCCAAAACAAAATCGACCTGGAACATTAAAAGCACCCGAACTTTTCAAAACATTTATACTTTTTAAGCTACAGGGTGGCGCACGAATCGTGCTACAAAAACAAAACGTAATAACTATTTTTCTGTGTGACTAATCTGTTTTTTATTTTTTTTATTTTGCAGATTATTATTTAAATTTACTAAAATGGATGCTTGGAATACCGAAACGAGGATTTGGATAGTGCAGCGCTACCATGCTTTGCAGTCCATCATTTCCGTCCAGAGGGAATTTAGGCGGGAGTTTGGCGGCACTCCCCCGAGTAGATGGACCATTATGAGGTTGGTACGCATGTTTGCTGAATCTGGAAGCATCGCACGTAGACCGTACAATCGAGATCCCTATGTTCGGGTCGAAGCCACAATCGCAGCTGTAGCATCATCAATTCAGGCAAATCCAAGTGTTTCGACTCGAGAGTTATCGGCGCAAATTGGAGTTAGCAGACGGTCATTACAACGGATAATTCATGATGACTTAAACTTGTTTCCGTACAAAATCCAAATTACAAGCAAATTACAACCTCTGGATTTGCCTATTCGCCTGGAATTTTGCCGGAAAATTATTGAAATGGCCGAAGAAGACAACAACTTCATAAATTGCTTGTTTATGTCTGATGAGGCCCATTTTGATCTAAACGGCAATGTAAACAAGCAAAATTGCCGTATATGGAGTGAAACTAATCCAGAAATACTCCATGAGACGGAACTGCACCCAGTTCAGTGCGCAATGAATAATTTTCTGATCAGGTGTCGCACATGCGTGAATGAGCATGGAGGTCATTTACGGTCTATCATTTTCAAAACTAATTAGTTAAATAAAAATAAAATTGAATTATCTATACAATAAAAAAAAATAAAGCCGATTAGTCACACAGAAAAAAAGTTATTACGTTTTGTTTTTGTAGCACGATTCGTGCGCCACCCTGTATTTGCCGTAGGCATTTGGCGAAACACACTTATACTTAATAAACACATTTTTATTAATCACTTGTTTTTTGTTTCGCAGAATATTTTGAATATTTTTCAAAAAGTTTAAAAAATCACTCGATCGATTTCGACTTGTTAGGTCATCATCAGGAGTATCTACTCTTAGAGTAGATACTCCTGATGATGACCTAACAAGTCGAAATCGATCGAGTGATTTTTTAAACTTTTTGAAAAAACAAGTGATTAATAAAAATGTGTTTATTAAGCAAAACATTTATAGTAAACGAAAATTTGTAATCTCCTTGGTACCTGAGGAAGCATGGATGATTCGCATCTAGCATGGTCCCTGAGGTATCAACGAGGTTAACAAAAAAAATTTATTTTATTCTCCAAGTATTATGGTCAGAAACAGCAGCACATTTGCCCGCTAGAGTGACAGCCGTAGGGGGGGTTCTTGTTTTCTGACAATACTGGAGCTCGCAGGTGCTGCTCATACATCTATATAAAAATGAGATAATAAAGCTCGAAGACAACACAAAAACCAAAAAAAAAATAACGGTAAACCAGCTCACTAAAACTCTACCGTACTGGAGGCCGTCGGTCACCCGACCTCAGTGCTGACACCACCCTTGAAGTACAGCTTGAAATAGCACTTCCCTCCCATTATGAATTCCACAACCGCTACATAATTAAATCCGTTTAAGCATTATACATACTTAATTTAATTGAAACGGAAACCGAAATAGACACCATTATTGCATAAAAATTCTGGAACCACAACTAAATGATAAGTAAACCATCACTAATTTACAACCACAGGCAAATAGCAAAAACAAAAAAATCACTAATTTTGATAGATTCGATTAATATGCATATCACAAATTATTTATTAATTTTCAATAAAAAGAACACTTAAAATTATTAACTCTAAGCTACTATAAGCTAATTTGACCGGTCCCTAACAACCCCCTTAATCTAAATGTACAACATATATAAATCACAACTTACATCTAATTCATTTGGTTTAATTAATAAGAGCAATAAATGTTCATAATAAAATTTACAATAATTTAGTACTTTAGTACATCTAAGTTACACTATTAAACAGATTACTGTTTGTTAAATTGGAATCATAAATAAAGTTTTGGATTATTTTAAATTGTACTTGCGGTTTGTTTTCTTATTTCGATGGTGTGATCATCAATATAACATGCCTACGAGGCCAGCACACGTACTATTGGTAAACGGTGTTTGGCGGGTACAGCTGATTATGAGAGTTCTACCGTATCACTCCGACAAACTACGGTATACTATATATTTAGCTCAAACACAATATATATAGACGTATAAAATTAAACACACGGAAAGCCACCCGGGTTGACGTGGCCGGATTTTCGCTTTTAAATTAAATTAAAAGAAAAACAAATACAAATAAGCTCCTGCCATCACTTAACAAATAGCCATAGTTACCTTTCCGTATGCGCAAAATATGTGCGTCCACGAATTCCGTGAGACTGCCCTTTGACCCCGTAATTACAGTCTCGGACAAGATAAGGTAGCGTGAATAAATTTTTTGTTTTACTATATTAGCTGTAATTTATAGTTGTACAAATACTGTAATGAATGTGCGTGATTAAAACCCACACCAACCATGCACAACACTCGTGAAATGTACCTACTGTGTTTTGTTATTTGGTTTAAAATCACTTTAGGTTTTAAGCGGAATTACAACGACCGATAACTAACATACACGATTTAATTAATGTAAACTACAAGCACTTAGTTTATAAGAAATCACTTAACGTAAATGGCTATTTATTAAATTTTTATTTTTAATATTTCATCTTTGCACAACTCACGCTTAACTAAATGTAACACTGCCAATTTTTTCTTTGTCCCTTTAATAATGTCTATTTACAAACAGCTGATTGCTGCTGCCTATGTACCCAATACATGATTACGTTTAGTTATGTATAGAAGAAAATATATAACCACACCCCGATACTAATGATCACCCAAAAAGAATTACATAAATAATGAGAAAGCGCAACACAAGTACAATAAGGAAGTATTGAAAGCAATTAATACATAATTTGTCTGTGTATATTTGTAGATGTTCGTAACACACGGGTTAACTGAAAAATATATATATTTATAACAAGCTTTCGTTCTACCTGCAGGTTTCGCAGATCAGTGATGGACAAAAGGAAAGCTGCATTCCCGTATCACACGCAAGTGTTAAACTTCTATATGTAATTTTAGTTTAACCACCAGGAGCAATTTGAACCAAATTGTAACAAATTCGCCTATGAAAGCTGCCGCTTCCGGTGGGCCGATGTTTGCCAAAAATCACTGAAACTGGATCATTTCAATCGGTGCGTATCAAAATCTCGGTTTTTAAAATACCGGTTTTCAAAATCCTGTTTTCAAAATCCAGGTTTTTAAAATCCTAGTTTTCAAAATCTCGGTTTTGTATAAAAAAATCCGATTTCTAGGAAATACAGGTTTGAATTTTTAAAATTCGGTCAATAGAGATGGAACTAGATGGAAATGGGGTTCTTAAATGATTTTTTGATAAAGCTGTGGAATATGGTCAATAGAGATTGAATGAAGAGGCCATTTGTTAACCGAATATGTTTAAATTTGACAAGATCAAAATGGGATTATTAAATGATTTTTTGATAAAGCTCTGCGTATCTGGACAAAAAGGGTGATGTATTTTAGAACTTCGTCAAAAAATCATTTTAGAATCTTATTTACATCACACATGTCGAATTTTATCATAATCTGTCAAGAAATAGCCAAGTTCTGTCGCTAATGGCCATATTCTAGAGCTTTAGCAAAAAATCAGTTTAGAAACCCATTTAAACCTTACTTGTAGAGTTTTATCATAATCAGTAAAGAAATGGTCAAGTTACATCCCTATCGACCGTATTCTAGAACTGTATCAACAAATCAGTTTTGAATTCGAATCATTCACTTAGAATAAAACTAGTAAAACTTATCGTTCCCGACATGTTTTTGAACCCCGATCTCCTGGAATTTTTTTTCTAAAGGCCGAATGTCTCGAAGGGCCACATGTGTCGTAGGACCAAATGTGTCAAAGGGGTTACTTTTCGTGTTTGGAAATATAATTTTTTTAATTTGTTTTATGGAATATTTCGTATTTTTTTTCAAATATTAATCAATTTGCTTCATAAAATTTTCCTTCACCAAACTGTATCACTGACTTGATACGTGGAATTTTGACATTCAACTTCCGCCCCTATAATCAATTATATTCGAAAACAAACAAATTTTTCTAGTAAATTTTTGGGCAACATATTTTATTTTTATGTTAAAATATTATTAGTCCAGCCGACCCGAATGAATAAAAAATATTTTTATCAAAATCAAGACTTAAGAACAAAAAGAAAAGAAAACCGGAATTTTGAAAACCGAGATTTCAGAAACCTGGATTTTGAAAACCGGAATTTTGAAACCGGAATTTTTAAAAGCGGGATTTCGTAGTACACCCCATTTCATCGTATCCTACCTTGGTGCGAAGGATAAAAGACGGATTTTTACAAAAATTTTGTTCAAGCTTTGTCAAGGAAACTGGGCTAGTTCTTAACCAATTATTTTCTACTTCGGTTTATAAAGTAATATTTTTACACAAATTGAAATTCTGAAATCTGGTCAACCCGAATGAAACTTGGCAGAAAAAGCTAAACTACGATTTATTAGATTTTTAAAAATGGCGGTCCTGAGACCAATATTCTGAAGAAAATCGCAACTTCGATTAACCAGCAATGAAAACTTACAGCTTTCAATCTATAATTTATAAAAGACCACGGTGAACATTTGTATAATATTTGATCATTTGATCAGGTAATAATTCAAGCGTAATAAATGGACATTTTTAAAATTACACCTCGATTAACTTAATCCACTATCAGATAATTATTTGTCAAAGATCCTCTAAAAAAATAACCCGCGACCTTGCATGGAAATTAACGTGTTTAGTTAATTTCCATGCAAGGTCGCGGGTTATTTTTTTAGAGGATCTTTGACTAATAATAATTATCTGATAGTGGATTAAGTTAATCGAGGTGTAATGTTCCAGAATCGAATCAGGTGCTTATTCTCGAAACCAATTTTCATTTTACAGAGGCTGACTAATATTTTAGTTCCATTCAAATTGGAAATCTTCTAACTAGAACCAATATCTTGTTCATTTCAAATGTTTACATAAACTGAATGTAATCACCAGTCGAGCTTCACCACTGTGGTAGCTCTATTCAGATTGACCATAACCGGAATTCATTAGTCCTTCCATTAAAATCGAAAATTTAATTATACAAATGGTGATGATTGTAAAATGTTTCGGTCTAATAAAATTGACCAATCCAAAAGGAATGGAATTTTTAAAAGAAGAATGAAAATTTTCTTCTTTTAAAAATCCCATTCCTAAAATTTGACATTTTCAAGAAATACACTTGAATCTCAATTGAACAAAACATACCACATTTGAGTGATTTTCAAGTAATGATGTAACTTGCAGGCAAAGAATAAATTGGCTAGAAATAAACTGCGCGTTCGATTGATCGTTCGATTAATCGAGTTCCAGCCCAATCTATTGAGAAATGGATAAGTTTATTGTAAATTGGTGGTTTTCCAGAATTTTCAACTTGCAAACTGAGTTCAAACGTAATCTGCTCAGGAATGGCAAAACCACACTCGAAACTCATATCGAAATTTATCTACTATGAATCTGTGATCTTTTTTAGGATCAGCAACAAATAAATTTTAAAATGGTTTGACACCAAATACCACGACAGTTCTGTATTCTCTGAACAAGTAAAAATTATTATAATTAAATCCATTTCACCACACATATACAGGGTGGCTGAGACCAAATGTTACTGATTTTACTCTGCTGTCATTTGTGTAGTTGTCATTTTCGCGTGTCAATTTTCTGACAGATTGAAGTTTATTTAGTTGTTTACATGTGGTCAACAAATAATTGTTCCAAATTAATATCTTCATAAAAAAAATCGTAATGAAATTCGAACGTAATAGTGTAATTGCACTGTATTTGGGTGGAAATTTACAAACAGCAATAGTTCGTCAGCTCCAGCATTTGAATGTTAATCAAATGTTTGTGTATCGAATTATAACTCGATACAACGAAACTGGTAGCATCGCTAAACGCAACAGGGGCGGTCCTAAAATGACAGCAACATCAAAAAAAATGATACGAAAGGTGAATAAACGAATCCAACGAAATCCTCGTCAAAGTGCCAATTAATTAGCCGCAACATGTTTCACGATACAGCATTCAAACCATATTGAAAAATGAACTACACTTGAAGCCCTACAAGATACAAAAATTTAAGATCTTACTCAGGCACATAAAAAAGTTAGGCTTGAAAGAACACGAGCATTGAAGGCTTTGGCCGAACGTGATGAGATTCTAAAAATTGTCTTTTCTTATGACAAAATTTTCACCATTCAAAAGTATGTGAATAAACAAAATGATCGTGTTTGGTTAGAGCACAAACCCAACGATAATTTGGTTTTCCACTCCTCTGGTTTTCATCGAACATGGAGTCAAGGTAAACCAAGAGGTACCGCCATAAGATCCTAAACGATGCTTTGCTACCTTGGGCACGTAAACACTTTGGTACGAACCGTTGGACATTCCAACAGGACTCGGCACCGTCACACAAAGCTCGAGCGACACAGCTATTTTTTACAAAATTGCGTTCCGCGGCTGATTTCGTCGAAAGAATGGCCACCATATTCACCAGACTTGAATCCCATGGATTTCTCCATATGGTCCATTTTGGAGAGCAGCTCTTGTTCGAGAATGGAATAAAATTCCTCAAGCCCACGTTCGGTCAGCAAGCAATGCTTTCTATGGAAGACTGAATCAAATAATCAGAGCCAAAGGAGGTCATATCGAGCATTAACATGTTTTTCATAAAATGTAATATGATGTAATATAATATGAAATTTCAATAAAAAATAATCAAAATTAAAAAAAATTACAGCGTTTTCATTTGGTAACACTTGGTTTCGGCCACCGTGTAGTGGTTTGACTGAGCTGTCTGGCCATATAGTTAAAGTCACGTGAACTAAAGTCTAAAACTAATTTGACTATTCAAAAGTTATTTTAATTTTACTACAAGACAAATCCAATTGGAAATTTACTTAATTTTACAGTGGTCAATTTTGGTATGTATTGCACAATTATGATTTGCTCGTGATCAAGAAAAACCTCGAATTTCACTTGAATTACGGAGAGGTTGTTGTTATTGGAATACCATACTTCCCTATTTGAAGAAATTTTGTAGCGCCCGTATTTTTTCCCGTGCGCTATACTAATGTTTGTATGCCAATCCCGAAGTACGCGGTTATCCTCCCAACTTACGGGTAACCGCCGCTTACATAACTTATAATTTTCCAAGTGTTCGATATTTTTTGATGGGTTTCTGTGTTTACTTTTCTTTATGCGATCATCCATCGAATCAATAAAAAAAATATATATTTTCTTTAACATCGAATCCCTAATACGAAATAATTTCCAAATTTATAAAATATTGTAATTCAATTAACACTATGGATGTCAGTATGTCACTAATCTCATACAGTTTTCTTATTAATTTTCCAAAAATTTCAATGAGCAATTTTCGTTGAATAAATGTCTCGCCCATGCTGCAACATTAAACTTTCATAGTTTTGTCATAAACTTTAAAAATTACAAATAAATTTTAGCTTGTTCTGGTTTGCCATACAGCTTCAGCTGTCAAATTTTTTTGAGGAAACTGGTCTATTTTAATTTGGTACGTGGTATATAACGGCGTCTGTATTAAATATCTTAGCCATATTTTTATCACCTTCTTATTGACTAATCCCTACACGAAACTCGATTTATGATTTTTCTTCTTTTGATATGCACATTAATACAATAATCATCATCCACATCACGGGGTAACTTCTTAACCATATTATCAACCTCTACTTGGACGTTTATAACTTGTCCATAAATTCCATACTGGCCATTGATAGGTCGATGGCGTCTTATTTGCATAAACGGAATACGAGGAGAATCGTTCAGTTACCAAATCCAATGGGTGATTATCCTACATATCCTATCTGTCTGTGTGTGTGAGTGGGCGTGTGCAAATGGCCAAAGAAGTATAACTTCCACCGTCTGGTCCGACGAAGAGGTTTTTTTATTAATTTACTTATTATTTTCGCTTTACTTACTTTCGCTTTTATTCTATCGCGTACCGTATATCCCAAATAACTAACTCATGTTTGCACGTTTATTACACCAGAATTTATATACCGCGCTTGATATTCTAGATCGTTCGCGGACTAACGCATTTGTTCGCACTAATTCTACTACAATCTGCAGTACCACAAAACTGTTATCTCTGATGCTCAGGGATGGGCGGGTAGATTACGTAAGGTAATCTACGTAGTTGTCGACACGTAATCTAGCACGTAGATTACATACCGATTTTTTGCTTTTCAGACGTCGACAACGTAGACAACGTCGACAACTTAGATAATGATATTAAAAACTAAATTTTTAATTATTTTACGTTAACCGCACTATCAAAATTGATGAATTTACTTAAATTTAATTCTAACATTTTTACAAGCATTTTTAAATTAAAAATAAATTTAAAATCACTGAACTAGAGGCATCTATCTATCTATCTAAAACTTTTGAATATTTCAATAGATTATATGCTTTGCGCGCCATCTTTTATCAAATAGATATATTCCTTTTGTGTTTTACTAACACAATTGTGTGGGTACGGCAAAAGAACCATGTCAAAAAATTATTATGATTTTTTACTCGCACATTTGTGTGGGTTGGACTTTAATAGAGCCATTTTTTTTGTTGAAAAAGGGATGGAAACGAATAATTTATCTTATTCGAAGATACTACAATAAAGCAAAATTAAATAAAAAGTCAGCATAAATCATAAATTAACTAATTATTCGCTGCGTAGTTATGAATAGTAGAAGCTTCAAAATTTCATTCGAGCGAAATCACGATAGACTCAAATTTTATTCAAATCCGCAAATATAATATGACTTTTTTCGATTGTCAAAGAATTTATTTCGATAATGGATATTTATTAATTTATTACGCAATTATGATATAAATGTTAGGTACAGTTCAAGTAGTTCTCGACGTTGTCGACGTAGTCGAAGTTGTCGACGAGTTGTCGACGTTGTCGACGAGTTGTCGACGTTTTCGACGAGTTGTCGACGAAATCATGTAAAAACTAGTAGTCGACGCGTAATCGCCCATCCCTGCTGATGCTGCTACTTAAACCTAGATGTCACTAATCTCATTTCTGAATTAGGTGTCCATCAAATCAATAGGGGAGCTCGTAACATTATGTCATTATGCCAACAAACTGTCCTATTTCGGCGTAGGTTCCTATAGCACTCTAATATGCTAATTAAATTGCTCAGGTCAGAGTAAATAAGACCTCCTAACCAGAATAACAATGATTTGTTATAAGAATTTAAGAGTGAAAATGTGAAATAGCCCTAAACTCTTCTTCTCAGAAATTTAGGCATAGTTTGAAACGAGTTAACCCAGATATTGCCATTGTCCTTATAACGTCATACAAAACACAGCAGGAAATTCGAGCACAACTTGTTGAGTTTTTTTTTCGAAAGTTTCGTTAGGCATGTTTACTATTGTAAGAATCATTCGTTGCAACATTTTTTAGTATTGAAGTGTTTGTGTTTAAACAAGTAGAATGAATTAAAATTAAAAACTAAATTTGAAGTTGAAAATACAATTCGGGGATTCCCAATTTATTCTTTTTTCATAATTTGAATCAAGAAATTTTAAATTCGTCTGCATTAATTACTTTAAAGATTTTCGGCTTTTTTATAGACAAATATTATTTTTAAATATGTAAATGACCTCATTTTTTGGTGGCCCGAAAGGTCTCAAACAATGTGAATGTCATAGAAAATAATATTTGTCTATAAAAAAGCCGAAAATCTTTAAAATAATATGAATCGAGTAAAGTTGAAAGAGAAGCAGTAAGAGAAAATACTTTGTGCGATGAACTAGTGTGTTTTATAACAGTTTTATTTGCTATAATTAAAAAATGGGTAAACAAATCTGATATTATTGAACAATTTCGTAAAGGAGCAAGTGTTACAAATTTATCCAAAAAATATTATGTTGCTAAGTCTACTACTTGTGCCATTAACAAAAAAGTGATGAAATTCTAAACGCGGTGAACAACACCTTTATGGGGCCTGGTAAGAGAAGAACCCTTAAAATGTCCGGATATCCTAAAATGGAAAAGAAATTATATCGTTGGTTTCTTGGGCAGCGCGATAAAAATGTCCCTGTAAATGGTGATTTACTAAAAAAGCCAAACTTTTCCATGAACAAATAAAACAAAATGAAAGCACTTTCCATGCAAGTGATGGGTGGCTACAAAGTTTTAAAATTCGTTTTGGTGTACTTAAAGTTACTGGAGAGAAATTGGCCTCACAACCTGAACTTGTAGAGCCACTTAAAAGAAAATTGCAAGTGCAAGTGAAAATTGCACTTAAAAAATCGGAAGTCGAAAGCGTACGCCAAAATGTTAAAAAGCGGGTTAGAAGCGGACAAAGCTATGTTTCTACAACATAGTAACGAATTTGAAATTTATTTCAAATCAAAATACAGGTCGTATCTTGATCAAATTCAAGACAAAATCAAAGTAAATCCAAAACAATTTTGGAAATACTTTAGGAATAAACGCGAAATTGAAGGATACCCTGCTAGTATGACCTACAACAATACCAGCTCTTCAAACGCAAAAGATATAGCTGACATGTTCGCGTCGTTCTTTCAATCAGTCTATAGACCAAGCGTTACTAGTGGATTGTACGAACAACCCAGCAACAACAACACATCAATAACTCCTATTATTTTTGAGGACAACATTTTATCGGCTTTAAGGTGGTTTGGAGATGGTTGCGGTCTTGACAGTATACCCTCTTCTATTCTGAAAGAGTACGCTGAAATTTTAATAATTCCATTATGCTATCTATTCAATCATTCCTTAAGCACCGGCGTGTTTCCCGAAAAATGGAAAATTTCAAAAATTACCCCAATTTTTAAATCGGGTAAGCGTTATGATATCACATGCTACAGAGGAATATCAACTACATCATCAATTCCGAAATTATTTGAGTTAGTATTATGCAACAGCTTTAAATCCACAGTTGCACGTCATATATCAATAAACCAGCATGGGTTTATGCCTGGCCGATCCACATCGACTAATCTGGTTGAATTCACCAGTAAACTAATTAACGAGATAGAAAAGCAAAGTCAAGTTGATGTAGCGTACACGGATTTCAGTAAAGCATTTGATTCTATCTGTTATCATAAAGCACTCCACAGTTTATTCGATTTTGGGTTTTCTCTCGATTACATAAATTGGTTTAAGTCATATCTATCAAACCGGCGACAATTTGTAATAATGGGAAGTAAAAAATCAAACGTTATTAATGGCCCTATTCCATTCAAAAATACGAGATTTTGTACAAAATTAAAAAGAGAGGGAAATAAACCATTTCTATTTGTGAGAAAGATATTCCGATTTTTTTGTTTTTGTTGAGTTGCTATAATTTTTCCTTGAAAAATATCAAGCTTAGTATTTTTTATAGCAGAAAATATAAAAATCATAAATAATAATCCCCCACTCTTTTTAATTTATTTTTTCTAAATTTTTATAGTGAACAGATATGCGACGACGTGACTTTAGCAGTTCAATTTTTTATGATGCCGTGATTTTAGAAAAAAAAAACTTTAATAAATAGATTCGTGTGGTGTTGAATTTTACTGTGCACAGAAATACATTTTTAATATAAAAATAAATTCGATAATAAATTAATAATAATAATAAAATAATCATCATAGAATATCATAGAATATAACCGGAAAAGTTAAACGTATTAAAAAGATGTATCAACCATGATAGATTAAAACTTTTCAAATTAGGATTAGTGAATGTAGATATGAAGAAACGACCATTTCGATTTTGTAATAGATTAACAATATTGTAACGGTAATCTGTTAGAATAATTACAAAATTCAATTCCTACCGGTTGTACCGATTGTAAATTCATTACACCGGTTGCACGTTGCACGTTTTATTGTGACATCGTTGCTTTTAACTACTAATGGCCCATTTACATGTGCAGAATTGTTTCATCTGCAAATTTTTGCAGGAAAATATGAATGGGCCCGCTACATAAAAATATTCCATGTGTGAGAAAGAAACAAGCATAAACAGCGATGCTATAATTTTTTTTATAAAATGTTTTTTATTGAAGTTGACAAGTTGTGAGATCTAATAAATAATAAATTTTGGTGAAAATTAATAAAGTTTTTGAGTAAATTATTTGTTTGAAGTAAAAAAATTTTAGATTCATCTAAAATATAATTTAATACGCATAAATTCTGCTTGTGACAAAATCGCAGTTGGTGTTTTTATTAATAAACTAAAAGTGAACTACAAGTTTTTATAAAAACATTAATACTAAAATGGATAGTGAGGACCTGGAATTATTAAATATAATATTTAGTGAAGAAGAAAGCGATGAAGATGCTTTCCTTATGAAATTATCTGGAATGTTGGATGAGAGCACCATACGAAAACGGGAAAAAAGAAAATATTGAGTTCGACCATATTATACTGGTCGAGATGAAACTGGCGCTTTTCAAACTGTGTTCCGGGAATTAAAATTAAATGACTCGGACCTATATGCGAATGACGCCTGCCCAGTTTGATGAACTCTTGAAGTTGGTTGGTCCTTCCATTCGGAAACAGACCTTAACTCGGAAGCCTATAGAACCAGCTTCAAGATTGGCAATTACAATAAGGTAAGAAAATTACTTATTTACTTGATTCTCATATATCTAATTAATATAAAAGCAATTTTTAGATATTTGGCAACTGGGGAATCACAACGAAGCCTTTCAACATCGTACAAATGTTCGCCAGCAATAGTACACTTCATAATTCGTGAGACTACTCATGCAATTATTGAAGCTTTGAAAACAAAGGTATTTCCCCGATTAGATGAAGGCAATTATTTAAAGATCGCCGATGGATTCGCACGACGGTGGAACTTTCCACATTGTATGGGTGCAATAGATGGAAAACATGTAGCTGTACAGGTATTCTTAAAATAAAAATAACTCAATGAAATATTTCTTAGACATGATTATTTGAAAACAGGCTCCATCGGAAAGTGGATCAACCTTCTTTAATTATAAAAAATTGTATTCGATCGTGCTGTTAGCAATATGCGACCACGATTACAACTTCATTATGTGCGACATAGGAGCTGCGGGCAGACAAAGCGATGGTGGAATTTTTAGACATTGCATGTTCGGGAAAAAATTCTTCTCGAATTCTTTATCGTATGTGAATATTATTTTATTTGCTTACCTATATAAAAATTGTCATATATTTTTGTTTTACAGGTTACCAGCTCCAAGGAATTTAACAAATAGCATACAGAATGTTCCATATGTTTTTGTGGCAGATGATGCTTTTGGTTTGCACAAAAACATCCTTAAACCGTATTCCAACAGCCCGCTGTCAACGGAACAAAGAATTTTTAATTATCGACTCTCAAGAGCGCGTCGAATGATAGAAAATTCTTTTGGAGTGTTAGTGTCCAAGTGGAGGATACTCCGCCAACCAATAATTTCAAACGTAAGTTACTTACCTAACACAATATTTGACGATTAATTTTATTCATGCTTCTTCTGTAGATCGACACAGCCGAAAAAATAGTAGGTGCCTGCGTATGCCTCCATAACTGGTTGAGACAGCAAAAAAGTGGAACACCTTATATCTCACCAGGCTTAATAGACGGGGAGAGTAGTGGAACGTTAGTTCATGGAACGTGGAGGTCTGAACAACCGAGCAGCCTGCAACCCATAAGGACAAACTCATACAATTCGACTGCTGCAACTAAGGAAGTACGAGCGAAATTTACGAAGTGTTTTGTCACCGATGGAGCTGTTTCGTGGCAAATGGAAAAAATTTAAGATGCCAATTGTACAATTTTCTTAATTTATTACGAATTCCTAATTGATTTGAAATTTCATCGATCGTCCAAGCAAAAATAACCAAAAATGTTTATCCTTCCCTGTTAAATTTTACAAAAGGGGAGATTTGTGCCTAATGGAAGCATTTTGTTTCTTTAGTATATTTATTAATTTTTACATGCATCCATATCGCTTTTCCTCCCAGAAAAGATAGTTTTTAATAAAAACAAATTCAAATAATTTTTATTGTTTATTTTCCTACGAATAATATTTAATATTTTTAATAAAATAATAAAAAAAAAATTAATATTTTTAAATTAATATTTTTAATAAAAGCCACACAAAAGCCACACCAACCGCAATTTGGGCTCGCTCGACCTGCAGGACGGTTGTCAACGTCGGGGTCTACAATTTTAAAAATATATTAAAAACCAAATGTAAATGAAAACACACAATTTATTACCATATTCAATTTGTCCGAGACTTTTTTCATACTCCGCCAGCTCGTCATCGTTGGGAAATAAATATTCAGTTTCTAAAATTTTATAAACATTGTTTTCAAAAACACAAACATGTGTATACATACGTACCATAGTCAATTTCATCCACATATAGTTCTCCCACATTACTAATTTGCTTTGCTGTAATAAATGATAAATTTATAAGTATAAAAAATGTATATTTAATAAATATTTAATTAATTTCAATAAATAAAATACAAACTTACATTTATCCATGGCCGCCCTTTACTTTTTTAGTTTTTTTTTGGTTTGACATTTCACCATAAAATGTTTTTTTTTCTTGTTTTTTTAAAATGCTACTATAAAAATAGTCGGATCGAGTATATTTTATGGTAGCATTTTCATTTTTATGGTAGCATTTGCTCAAATATAACAAAAAAACTTCTGCAAAATTTTGCATGTTTATATTTCTGTTCTTGTCTCTCACGTACAAAAAGCAAATGTTTTATCTTTTTCATTTTGCAGATGAAACAATTCTGGACATGTAAATGGGCCTTAAGTAGTTATAAATATTTCTTTGACTACAAAGAAACACCCTACCCCAGTTCACATTGCGCTTTAAAAAAAATATTACACAATTTGCAGATAAATATTTTATTATAAATCATTCATACATTCTATAGATTTACAAAACATTTAATAAAAAATGTAAGCTTCAATAATATTCATCAAATCTTCAATTTATATGACTTTTAACAATGCGAGCTGTTGAGCTTTCGTTTGAATCAATATTAAACTTTAAAAGCCAGCTAATAAAATTTCAAAATCATTAAATGCTGGATCCCTCGGTGCAGCGGACGCGATTTAAATAAATAGAATGCTAATGATTTAATCTCGGCAATACTTTAACACAACATTACATTATTGAATCCAACCTAAGAAAAAAATAATAGAAAATTTAATTAGTAAGAATAGGAAGCAACTAAGAAGCAATTTAAATTTCTACCTCAAATATCTTTAATACAGTCTTAATGAATTCCCAGTCACAATGTTCTCTCGATAAAATCATATTCCAAAATGTTTGCAACAAATAATATGTCATCTATTGGCTGCAATTTCAGTTGTAACATCATTGAACTTGTCTACAAAATTTGATTGATTTGGTTCGGTAACTCATAGTTTAAATAGAGAAAAGTGTCACGAAACCCAATCGTCAAGCAATATCATAAAATCCATAATGTGCGCTTCTCTAAAGTTGAAAATGGTAAATCAATTAAATACATATTGCCATGTAGCAAGACGTCGCGAACTGTAGATATAGTGGCAAGTTCGTAATATAAACGATTTTTATTGAATTTGAATTCGATATACAAGTTTTAAATCATTCGTCTTATTCGGTTGGTGCCTGAAATTAAACGAAATTAATGTTTTATTTGTATGCCAAATCAAATTCGTGACACTTACGTGAAATTTGTGGGTATCGGTTTCGTATAAAACAACATGAACTAATCGCCCCAAACGTTTTGCAAAATGACATTATCTTTCTGTGTTGTAGATCAACAGACCATCGCCCGCCATCGCCGACTTGCATTAACCCTTGCACCAGGAGGTCGATCCAGTTGCGATATGATTTTTTACTTTCCACAATCAGTTTTCATTCAGCTTATAATATTATTGCACAAAATTTCCAATTCAGCTAATAAATTCCTAATCATTACTCGACTTTTTGAATATTTCTTAAGAAATTAAAACGTAACCGAATTAATAAAATTCAATAATAAACAATAAAACTTGTTTCCCAGTAAAATGCGAAACAGCTGATTTTGATGCACAAGTGAAAATTTTTAAGAGCAATGGATTTACACTTTTAATATAATGTTTACTGTTATAAAACGGTAACAAATCAACTACACATTTTATAAACCACACAAATATAATTAGTTTATGATTATTAAAAAAGACGATTTATTTTAAAAAAATTATCTTCACTTTAGGTTTCTCTATTACAGCCATTTTGGTTTATTATATGTAACATAATTTTTTGTTTTTTAGGTTATACCGGAACTTGTCAAAATTTTCCCCTCACATTTTTTATAGCAGAGTACTTTTTACGTATTTATCCAAATTAAAGAAACTAAAATAAAACAAGACTATTTTCGCCACTTCAAAAAAAAAATTAACTTTTTTAAATAATTTATAGGATATAAAATACATCGTTAATTATTAAAAACTACGATTTTTCATTATATTTAAATAATTTTTAGGTTATGTTTGTATCGTAGTCGAAAAATTCCCCTACATATTCTACTATAAAAAAAAAAAATTGTGTCTCAGTCACCCTCATGTAGATATTTTATTCTTGTCTCTTTTTAATTTTGTACAAAATCTCGTATTTTTGAATGGAATAGGCCCATAAAGTTACATCTGGTGTTCCCCAAGCATCACACCTTGGACCTTGGATTTTTATTGTTTTCGTAGACCGAATATCCGAGATAATCAAAAACTCAGACGTGCTCATATTTGCAGATGATGTGAAAATTTTTAGTGCAATTAATGGTTTGTTAGATACGGAGAAACTTCAAGAAGACTTAGATAGATTAAGTGAGTGGTGTGATCGAAACTCACTATACTTAAATACTAAGAAATGCAAAATCATGTCTTTTCATCGTAAAAGAAATCCGGTTATTACTTCATACAAAGTCAACAACGAAGTACTGGAAAGAGTTAATGAGATTATAGACTTAGGTGTTACATTTGTCGAAAACGCCAGTTTCAATAGGCATATTGAAAATTGTATTGCGAAAGCGAATGCCATGTTCGGATTTGTTAAAAGATGGACAGTGTGAATTAAAGGATATTCAAACCTTATGTTCACTATATTTCGCTTATGTTCGATCTCAACTGGAATACGCTGTAACGGTCTGGAATCCATACTATGCTGTGCACATAAAAAGAATTGAAAGCATTCAAAAGAAGTTCCTGATTTTTTTGTTAAAGAAAAGTGACTGGGATTATGACCACAACTTACTATTCCATGAAAATGTGGCTCGCTTACATCCATACCCAACAAGATGCACGGAATACAAAATATGCACGCTTGAAAATAGACGATTTCTCTTGGGCGCGGCTTTTATTGGTAACGTTTTGCTTGGTCACGTTGATTCAGCTTACATCTTGGAAAACATATCAATTCACGTGCCATGCAGAACATTTCGAAACCATGAATTTTTAGCACTTGAACACCATTCTACTAACTATGGAGAAAACAACCCCATTAATAGGATCACTAAATCGTTCAACTTAATTGACGACCTATTTGATTTTAATTTATCAAAGAACAACTTTAAAAAGACGGGAAAGGTTCGGAGCCGAACCCTATAAGCATTTTTGTTGCCTATAAAATAAAAGAAAATAGTTTTTCCAAAAAAAAATCACAAACCACCACATCTAAACATTATTACCACCCACACCCACCATCCAAAACCCCCAAAACCTTTCTCACCCGCACCACCCTATACCGCACCACCCTATACCGCACCACCCTATACCGCACCACCCATATTATCACCCTTTAACACCTCCATACCCTCTGCCACACACACACCACCCACACAAACCCGCATCCACCAAATCCCAAATATCCACACCAAACCCAAAACGCCTCATCCCACCCCTCTACCTCCAATATCACCACTCCTACCACCCCCATAACCACACCACTCACACAAACCCACATCCAGGCGAGATATATTTTTATTCCACATTCACATGCTCTATGAACCAAAATAGAATAGAAAATAAAAAAAAATTATATCAATTTTAAGGAGGGGGGTTAACAAAACCCCCCATATCTCCGAACACCCTAAACTCAGAAATGTCCAAAACAATAGGGATCATTCCCATGAATTGCTTAAACTTTTAGTGAAGAAATTAAGTTGATATCTCCATCCGTTCTCAAGTTATCGTGCACACAGACGGACAGACGGACGGACGGCAAACCGAAACCATATAGCATTTTTTTTAACAAAAATGCTTAAAAATATATTGAAGAACTATTTTTTAAATTTTTATTTGTCAAACTAAACTTTGGTTTATATTTTCTATTTTCTTTTTTTAAGTTTTTTGTTTGAAATTACTGTTTTAACTATTGTAAAAAATCTGAAATCATACATGTTAATTACAAAATAGATTTCTTTAAATAAATAAATAAATAAATAAATAAGTCAAAATAATTGGAGCTGGTCTGTCTGTAAACCAAATTTATAATGCAAATGTAACAGGCTTGTACTGGAAACTTTTACCAGAAAAGGCTTATGTTTCGTCATTATAGAAAAGAACACGCCTGGAAGAAAAAAACGAAAAACAACGCATTACTTTTCTAGCATGTACTAATGGAAATGGACTCCATAAATTACGACCATTGGTAATTGGAAAGCTAAAAATCCACGATCATTTAAAAATGTTAACTCTCCTTTGTACTATAAGCATTCAAAAACTACGTGGATGACAGCTGCAATATTTAAAGACTGGTTTCATAAATCATTTGTACCACAGGTAAAAAATTATTTTAAACCAATAAATTTAAATTAACATTTTATCAATTTAGGCACGAATATTTTTGAAAAGCCAAGGTCTGCCAAAAAAAGCTCTTTTATTGTTGAATAATTCTCCATCTCATCCACATGAAAACGAATTAGAATCAAACGATGGATGCATAATATCATTGTTTACGCCACCAAATATCACACCGCTCATTCAGCTAATGGACCAAAATGTGATACGAATAACCAAACTTTATTATCGTACTAATTTATTTACTAAGTACCAATAGTAGCTAATGAACATGATATATCCAAGTCGCTAAAAAAATTGAATTGAAAGACTTGAGCAAATGACGATCGCAAAATGTTGGAAAAACAAACAAAATTTTATTGAAGATAAGGAAGATCCGGAAATTAACTCAGCAATAGAGCATACCATTGAGATTCTCCATACCATTTACCCTCAGATTTGTGTAGCATTGCCTTTTCTAATACTTTTACTAAATTATGCTCACAAAATTTAATAGGATAAGTGTACTGTGGCAGAAGTCAATGAATGGAATGCAGATATCGAGGACAGTGATACCGACAGCGACCTAGACATTATCCCCCATTATTGAAGTTTGGACAATGGACTGAAGAACACAGGGTGAATTTAATTGAAATAATAGTTTTACGAAATTTGAGGGACATATTAGTTTTAAGCAGCTTGGAAACAAAAAACGACAAACAAGAATTACTGACTTTTTCCATAATAATTATGTATTATGAACTAAATTTTTTTAAATACTGTTTATATTATTTATTTATTTATTTATATTGAAATAGGTCTACAAATTTGACTTAAAAAATATTAATTTAAGAATACAAAATAAAATAAATCCGCATTGGATTTGAAAATTTGAAATATAATTTCCTTAACCTTGCCCTTTTAAAATTATCTTTAGTTAAACAAAAATCAAATAAATAGTTAATTCTAATGAAACTTTTACACATCATCGTCACTGCTTCATTATCGCCATAGTTGGTTCTGTATCTATCTATATGGAGGAAGTTATGATCTCCTAGTTGTGTACCAGGAACCTTTATTTTAATTGACTTTACCACATCCGGTGCGTCAATTAGACAGTAGGAGATTACCAATCTTTTGAATTTTCTCAATACTCTAGATATGATCTTAATAGAACGGACACCACACATTTACAGCATATTCCAGCCGGGATCGAACGTAGGCACAATACAGGATCTTAATTGTTTCCACATCAAAATCAACTTTTTTGAATTAATAATTTGATAAAAAATTTTAAAGTTTTACAGAGAATTTAAAAACCTTGAAAATGATGCTGTGGTAATTTCTGTGCGACTCCTTGTCAATTTATTGAAGTTTTAGAGAGAAACGTAACCAAAAAAATGAGACAGGCGTATCAGGCGTAATTTTGGTGGTTTCAAAAGGTAAATTGCAAAATACGCCATGGCATATTTAAAACACTGTGTATTTGTTGCCATTTTGTTCCATTGTTTTTTTGAAAAGTGTTATTTCAACAAGATACGAGCGTTCAAATCAGGGGATTTTTAAAAAGAACAAAAACTCTGTTGCGATTTTTTTTGGGCACAGTGTATTTATATTCAATCGTAGAAAACAATATTATTTGGGTTCTCTTGCATCATTATATTTGTGAGACACTGTAGTTAAATTGTTCATCCAACCAATTACATTTTAATGGGATTTTTAATATTGTTTCAACAAATTTGTTTAAAAAATAAAAATCCGATGCGAAATCTAAACATGAGAACATGAAACCAAGTTCATTATTGTGTATAATAATATGTAGAACAATAGATAACAGTAATAATGACTTTGTCTCTATATTGGGAACATATGATGTTATTACTCGTATCTATTTCCCTAGAAATAAATTTTATTAAATAACATTTTTCAGAAAAATTTAAGCCTGATATAATTAAGTTAGCGACAAGATGTCCTTAATGTTTGCGAGATATTTGCAATATACCAAAACCGCTTTCCAGGTGTAAATAATTTCACAGCCTACACATCATCATTCCCTTGAAATTTATCAATTTGAGTGGTTATATCTTGGGGTTTTCTGTATTATTCAATTTTGTCTTATAAATTTTAATTAATTTCTTTAAATAAAAAAAATGTAAGCAGAAAATTATATAGAAAAACAGGAAAGTAATTGAAATTGAAAATAAAATTTAATTTATTTTTACAAGACATTTCTGCTTATTTTTCTTGTCCTATTACTGTGTTGAGTGTTGCTATAATTTCCATTGGAAGCTTAATTTAGTTGAACTTTTTTTTTTATTATGAAATTCATTATACAGCAGAAAAAAATACAAGATAAAATTACGAAGACAAATTAAGTTTTGCTATACACATAGATATATATGAATACTCGTACAATATACACTTCGTTACAGCAGATTAAATCCACTAAAAAAAGAGAATTCCCGATATTCATCTCTTTTGAATTCTATCGTTTTTTTCGTAATTTCATGATTACTGAAATGAGTAAAAAACTCGTTCTCAGTCTTTGGAAATCTTTTTTGTTTTTCAATAAGATATAGAAAAAATTAAATTTTTTTTGTTACACGTTAATAAATCCTCGCCAGAATTTGAATAAGTACACCAAATATTTGTAGGAAATTATATTCTTTTTACGTTTATTTATTTATGGTATAACAATACATTTTTTTAATTTATTTTAATAATGAGTGCTGCCTTCATTTTTTAGAAATCAGCTCAAATATTCTATTGAGCGTTGAATCGTATAGCGACTTCAAATGATTCAAGGAAATGTCGGCCAAAGCAGCTTTGACAAAGCCATCCCCAAACGTTTCCCATAATATTTAAATGAGAGGAATACGGCGGTCATTTAAGTTCAGGCTTTTCGTAGAACTTGTAAAACTTTTTTGTAGAATCCTGTCTTATGGTATGTTGCAAAAACGCAGCCGTGGCGTAAAACAATTTTTTTTAAATTATTTTTATTTCATTCCAGTTTTTGAAATAATATAACTTATTTTATGAAAATCTTTTGAGCATTTAAGCGGAACATCAGTACCTTGTTTTGAGTAACTCTGGCATTTAAAGAACCTGTGACATTGGCACCATCTTTTCCGCTTATTATCATCTATATAATGTATTTTTCGTTTGAAACTGCCAGGAAGTATTGTGACAAAAATAGGAGCTGTATCCATGGCCAGTATTTGATCTTTCTTTTTCAGATGCCGTTGTCAATACAGATGTAAAGATATCATTTTATAAAAGTCCCATGCATTTGCCTCCAAACTGTTGGTGAAAAACGGCCACCAGTACTTTTTACATTTAATTCGCAACTTACAGAATTCTCATGTTCCGAATTTGACAAAAGAGAGAAAAAACTGAACTATGGTTCCATCGTATCGAATGGGTTCTGCTTTTAGAATCAAACTGAGTCTCGTAGTAGCCTCTTTTCGTTTTTTGGAAACGTTTTTGGCATAATTGGGAACATTACCATTCAATTCATATGAACCGTTTATGTCGCAAATCATTTTTTGATTTTTTGAGCAACCACCAATTTGTACGACCTAAAAAATTGTCAAAACACACAATGTTTTGTCGCGGGGATTTTACTATTTTTAGTAATTCTTGCACAGCATTGTAAACCAGACCATCCTCTTTAGTAAATTTGGTTTCCTTCTGTGCATAAGGGAAAAATTTATATTTGTATCGCTTCGAAGAACAAAGACTTCACAACTTTTATCCAAATTGCGTCGTTTATGTTTATAAATTTATAAACATGTTGCAACTGTGCCGGCCGGTATATGGTCACATGAATTCATCTATTGAAATAGTGTGGGAAAAATTTTCAAAGTTCGAACAGTTCAAAGAGATTGTGGTCAAAAATATAAGTACCTTGTTATCTGTGCAGTCTATATTATTATTTTTTGCCAGATGTAGACACGTCATGATTTGTCTATATATATTCGATGGTATGGCATCTCTAATAACTGGGAAATGAACATCAGTACTTACAGTACAGACCAGTACATTTATTCTTGTGGAACACTATTATATACCGAAAATAACAGGATTCCTAAAAACCTCTTTAGATATGCTATATCCAATTGGAATTCAATAGTTTTACCTCCTGCATAAATATGTGTTTCCATAAGTATTAAATACAGTTCTTCATCAAAAAAAAAATCGCGGAACAGTTCAATTTCAGTTTTATTTCCTAATCTAGAAATGAGCTCAGTGTGGTAATTCAGTTTGTTATTTATTGGAAATTTTAAAAATTTTGCTCTTTCTCCCCATCCGATTTAAAATTAGTTTTCAAACTGTTTGCAAAATTATTTTAGATACAGAAATTTGTTAAATTCTAGGGGATGAGAAGAAAATGTATTTTATTAAAAATAATTTAATGCGAGATTGCACGTGTTATTTTGTACGTTATATATTTTATAGCAGATCACTTTTTATTTATTTTCGAGAATTGAATATAGAAATGAAATTACATAATCTGTCCCGAAAATATTATTTAGTTTATTAGTAATTTTAAGGATATTATTTATTGTCAAACATTAAAAATAAAGATTTTTAATTTTTTTTAAAATAATTTATATGTTAAATTTTGTTGATACTAAACTTTTCCCCTTACATATTTATGGTAGAGCATGTTTTTCTTATATATTTATATTTTTAACTAACTTATTGGTTACATTTCGTTGATGTTAAAATTTCTCCAACTTTCTCTACCATAAAATAAAAATGTTGTGTTTCGGTTGCTCTAATGTAAATTTTAGTTCTTGCTTTTTTCAGATGTTCAGCAAATTTTTTCTTTTTTCTCCATGGAATAGTACTATAACTATGATGTCGCTAACTTGTTGGTTACTATTCTCACTTTTGTTTTAAATCAACTACACAAATAAACTTTTTGCTCCACTCCACACATGTTTTTTTGGTATTTTTTTTTCAAGGCCAACTAGATAATGTATATATGTATGTGTTTTATTTCGTTTTGTTCTGCTCTCTCTTAAATAAAATTTAAACTAAAATTACTCAAAACTGTCCTTGAAATATTTTTTATTTAATTTATGTTTGTGTTAGTGTGGTTGCACAGAAAATTTGATTAAGTCGCAATTAAAACCTGTATTATAAGTAAACGGGGAGAAAAACAGGAAAAATACGTTTTTTACGTGTGCCATCAGCCATTCGGTGTGAAATAAGCATTGACATGTGCGTGCCTTTTTAAATTAGTTGTGCGCGTAATAATATATAATCACAGGTCAACATTTGATATAACTTGGAATGCTATGGTGCTTTAGGGGTTTTTCGGTTCGCTTATTACGATGAGCGGTTTGGTTAACCTTCATCACATCAGGTTCAAGGTGATTTGAAGGTCAAAGTGTCTTAATGCGACCGAACAAATCTGAAAAAATTCATGCGGATGTTTTCAAAGTCCTTGAGTACGATTCCGTAGTTTGTTTACCTTTCGACTTTGTTAAAAGTCATTTGAAGGTCATTTGAAGGTCAAATCGACATATTTCGACCAAAATATATGCGAAAAATTCATGCGTAAGTTTTTAAGGTCTCTGAGTACGATTCCGTAGTTAGTCTGACGATACGACTTTGTGAAAGGTCATTTGAAGGCCATTTGAAGGTCAAATCGACATATTTCTACCAAAATATTTGCGAAAAATTTTTTATTTGTTTAATTATCAATAATGACATTTTATAATACATTGTTATTTAAATTAATTAAATTTTATTTTATATACTAAATATCTACTTTTTCTTTAACGAATATATGCAATAGTTTAATAAATTGACCGTACTCTAATTCTTGAAGTTCACCTAGCATGCAATAGTCACCCAATGAATTATACAACTTTACTCCATTATATCCCAGCGACCGTTGTGAAAATGATTTACTATACATTGGTAGTCTGAAGTGTGTACTTCGAGTATTATAAGTATGAACATTTCTATTAGAAGAAAGCAAAGTATCGAAATATTTTGGCAGATCTCCCTTTTCCAGCCTAAACAAAAATTTTAACACATTAAATTGTATTCTCTGTTTGATTGACTTCCAGTTTAAAATTTGTAAACATGTCTTTTATGTGTGTTCTACTTTCCGCGTTCAAGATACGTCGCATGAATCGATTCTGAATTTTTTGAAGACGTGTAATTTGAGTTTGATTCATGATAAACAACACAGAAGAACAATAATCAATATGTGGTGTCACAATTGATTCATAAAAAATAACTTTTGTCTGCATTGGTAATTTGTCTTTAATTCTGGTGAAAACTCCAAGTTTTTTATTCATCTTTTTAGCGATATAATCCAAATGATCGTTAAAATTTAAGTGCTCGTCGATAATAACACCAAGATATTTATACTGTTTTACTCGTTCGATAATTTGGTTGTCAACTATTATATCTGCATTACTCTCGAACTTTGCTTTGATTGATAGGATCATGTACCTCGTTTTCGAGATATTCAGTGATAGTTTGTGAAACATCAGCCATTTCCGTAGACTCTCGATATCTTCGTTTACTTTCTGCACTGCTTCTGGAAGAGTTGTTGCCGAAATAGTAAGTAAAGTATCATCTGCGAACATATTTATTTTGCAATTTTGAATAACGTCGACTATGTCATTGATGTATAGAATAAAGAGTAACGGACCCAGGGCTGAGCCTTGAGGTACTCCGAGATTATTTTGTATTAGTGACGATGTGAAATTATCAATTTTCGTATATTGTTGCCTCCCTTGAAGATAACTGTTAAACCACTCTAGTTCTTTCCCAACAACTCCGTACTTGGTTAACTTTTTAAGTAGAATTCCTCTATCGATGGTTTCAAAAGCCCTTTTAAAATCTAAAAAGACTACAATGATTACTTTGTTGTCATCTATTTGACTTTTCCAGCTATCCAACATTAGGGTTAAGGCCGTTTCACAAGAATGTAATTCTCTAAATCCTGATTGTTGATCAACCAATATATTGTTATCAGCGATATGATTTACCAGTTGGTTTTTAATTACTCGTTCCAGAACAGTCTCATATAGTGGGAGAATATTTATTGGCCGAAGCTCTTCTGGCGTGGTTGGCTTCGAAATTTTTGGAATGGGAACAACTGTTGATATTTTCCATATGAATCTGGTACCACTGCTTGCCTTAAGCTACAATTAACTATATCAGTAAAATGTTCAGAGAACATTTGATTCTGCATTGCATCAAGCATGACAATTTTGTTTATACCATCAATTCCATATTGCGATTTTATTCTGCTTATTACTTTTATTATTTCGTTTTGTGATGTTTGTTGGAATTGAAATTTTTGTATGTTCAAATCAGCATTAGGAAGTTCGAAATCCAATATTTCAGGGATGTTACGGTGAATATCTACCACGCTGGACACAAACGAGTGATTTAGTGCATCTGCTATCTGTTGTTTATCGGTGAGTGTTTTGTTATTAAATTGAATACTCCATTGCATCGTATTTTTAGTCTTATACATAGATTTGAGAGTTTTCCATAGCTCCTTTGGGTTATATTGGTATTCAATGAACTTATTCTTGAAGTATTCAGATTGTTGCTTTCTTAACGATTGTTTGTAAATATTTCTAGCTTTTCTATAGTTTTCCCAATTCTCGCTTGAATTTATTAATTTCAGAATACTATAATTACGCTCCTTTTCTTGTCTCAATAATGACAAATTTTCTGAGAACCAAGGGTTTTTATTTCTACTTTGAACAATTTTTGTTTGCGTCAGTTGTTTAATCGCATTCTTTAACTCCAGTATTAAGCTTTCAGCTTTCTCATTCAATTCATTCTGTGTTCTGTAGTGCTGCAGTCTAGTGTTTAGGATACAATTTAATTTTTCACCAGAATAATTTTTCCGAGATCTAATTTCTTTAAATTGATCAAATAACTGTGACTTGTTTCTGCTTATATCCACACATAACATACAATGATCACTTATTTGTTGTTCTTTTATAAATTCACATTTTGTATTTACTGAATTAGTTATCAAAAGATCTATTAAACTTTTGCTGGTTTGTGTGACTCTGGTATAATCTGGAACTACTTGCGCCAATCTATAATCCTTGATTAACTGCTTTAATTGTAAACTGTAAATATCGTTGCTTTTCACGTCAATATTGAAATCCCCAAATATATAGTTCGATTTATTATAATTGATAACTTCTTCGAACCATCCATCTAAATTATTTAAAAATGCTGCTTTTGTTGTTTGGTATGATCTATAAACTACGCCAAATATTCCAGTTGTATGGTATCCTTTTATGATCTGAATCGCCAAAAACCAAGCGCGGTCCTTCTCGATATTAGAAATTATTTTAAAGCTTATGTTTTGGTGAATATACATGACAACCCCTCCAGTATGACGACTATCCGAATCGCACCGTACACATTTATAATTTTCAATAAAAAATTCCGAGTCGTACATGTCTTCTGTTGTCCTAGATTCACTGAGTAATACAATTGACGGTTTATATTGAATAATTATTTGTGATAACTCTAAGAAATTAGAGGGTAAGCTGCGAATATTAGTGTAGAGAAGGTCTTTTGTTTTGAACTGCTATTGATAACTTATTTGGTTTTTCAATGTTTTCATCTTTCGTTGGTATACTGCACAAGAGGTGTCCCAAGTCGTGTGGTTAATAGCAACATTTAAATTGAGCTTTGTATTTACAGCAATGCAATTGCTACACTTTACTTCTTGACTTTTACATTCACCTAACTTATGATTCTCGCTACATCTTGGGCAACAAAGTTTTCCGGTACATCTATTGCTATGATGGCCATAACCATTACAGTTAAAGCGCAGTTAAAATTCATGCGTATGTTTTCAAGGTCTCTGAGTACGATTCCGTAGTTAGTCTTACGATACGACTTTGTGAAAGGTCATTTGAAGGCCATTTGAAGGTCAAATCGACATATTTCGACCAAAATATTTGCGAAAAATTCATGCGTATATTTTGAAGGTCTCTGAGTACGATTCCGTAATTAATCTGACGATACGACTTTGTGAAAGGTCATTTGAAGGCCATTTGAAGGCCAAATCGACATATTTCGACCAAAATATTTGCGAAAAATTCATGCGTATGTTTTGAAGGTCTCTGAGTACGATTCCGTAGTTAGTCTGACCATACGACTTTGTTAAAGGTCATTTGAAGGCCATTTGAAGGTCAAATCGACATATTTCTACCAAAATATTTGCGAAAAATTCATGCGTATGTTTTCAAGGTCTCTGAGTACGATTCCGTAGTTAGTCTAACGATACGACTTTGTGAAAGGTCATTTGAAGGCCATTTGAAGGTCAAATCGACATATTTCGACCAAAATATTTGCGAAAAATTCATGCGTATGTTTCGAAGGTCTCTGAGTACGATTCCGTAATTAGTCTGACGATACGACTTTGTGAAAGGTCATTTGAAGGCCATTTGAAGGTAAAATCGACATATTTCGACCAAAATATTTGCGAAAAATTCATGCGTATGTTTTGAAGGTCTCTGAGTACGATTCCGTAGTTAGTCTGACCATACGACTTTGTTGGTCATTTGTGGTCAAATCAACATATTTCGACCAAAATATTTGCGAAAAATTCATGCGTATGTTTTGAAGGTCTCTGAGTACGATTCCGTACTTTGTCTTAGCTTAGCACATCAGAATCAGATGATGAAGAAGATATATTGGAAGCCAAAACGTTTAATCAAAACGAATTAAGTGATCTCTGCAGGGACTTGGGACTCTCGAAAGATAGATCGAAGATTTTAGCATCTAGGCTGAAGGGAAAAATGTGTCTATTAAAAGGAACAAGAATTTCTTTCTATCGTTCGAGAGAACGTCCGTTCAGGAAATATTTTACTCAAATGAAAATTCTAGTCTACTGCCATAATATTGAAGGATTAGTGCAAGAATACGGTGTAGAGCACATAGCAAGTCATTGGCGACTGTTTATAGATTCTTCAAAAGAAGCTTGAAAGCTATATTATTACACAATGGAAACGTTTATGCCCCTTTACCATTCGCTCATTCTGTTGTTCTAGATGAAGAATATCATAATTTGGAGTTACTGTCGCAAAAATTTCTACCATTCCAGTTTTGTATTTCGACTGAAGTACATCGTTATCATTTGCCTCTAATTGTAAATAAATTAAAATTAAAATTAAATAAAAAAATCTATAGACTTCCGTAATCAATCGGCAACTGTGTTTTATAATTGCTTTACATTAATGCTTGTGGTTGTGATTAAATACGTATATATACAATTGAAAAATAATCTGTAATGCCTTATTGATGTATAGTGTTTGAAGTGCGAATTTTGTGGTTTCATCTTATAATTATAATTATAATTCCGAATCTAAAGTTTTATATATCTAAATAACTTTGCTGTTGGTGTGTTAAATGTTATAATTGCATTCTGTTCTATAGTAAAATCTGTTTAAAGTGTTACAAGTTGTGTATTTGAAGAACAGCTATTGTAATTAGTGTTATTTAATTACCTCATTACTTTGTGATTTTTGAGATATTGATATGCAATAATATAACTGTGTTTCAAATCAGCTGTGAGGATTTCAGTGCTATTTTATTATACTCGTCTTATAGTTGTTATAAACTGTTCATTGTTAGCAAATATGGTGTACTGTAAGAAATGTGCCAAGCAAATTATGTCTTCAAAAGTCTACATGTGTGCTGTGTGTTCATGTCACTATCATCCTAACTGTGATGAAGTTTTAAAGCTCAAAATTAGTGACATTGATAGTGGTAAATTGAAATTTATTTGCTGCAACTGTACTGACTCTAATACAACACAGTTATCTCCAAAGTTGAATAATGTTAATAATACCTGGAATGATATTAAAAATGAAATTGCTATTTTGCGGGAAAATCAGATTGAGTTGGGAAGGTTGTTGAATGATCGGCTTACTACTCAGAATAATGCATTGGATAGTATAACACAAAAATGTGCGAAGTTGGCTGAATTGGAAGCGTCAGTTAATAAGAATACTACCGCTATTAAAGATTTACAAATGGAAAATGAATCTATTCGTAGTGAATTACAGATGGCTACTAGTAGATGTAACTTTTTGGAGCGTCGTATTAATTCCAGTAGATCACTCATTTTTGGTGTACCATTTTCTAGAAACGAGAATTTGATTAACACATTACTAACGATTTGTCAGACGATTTCTTTCAAAGTTGAAGTTTATAATGTCAATAGTATTTTCCGAGAGAAATCTAGTTCGTTAAGTAATGTCATCGTTGTGGAATGGAGTAGCCAGATATTGAGGCAACAGTTTAGAGTTTTATCAATACAAAACAAAGGTACGCTCACTAAGCTTAATATCAATGGAAATGTTTGTAATATCTTCGTAGCTGATTTTCTGCCAAAAATTAAGCGTGTATTACTCCATGAAACAAAAAAAATCTTGCAAGCTGAGCCATTCCAGTTTAAATTTATTTGGGCCAGTGGTGGTACTATTTATGCCAAGAAGGACGAGAATTGTGAACCGTTGGAAATTACCTCTACAGCGGATTTGGATAAATTAAAAAATAAACCCATTTAAATCTCAATTATTTTTAATTATCATTTATTTCTTTTTCTTTTGTATATATTTTTAGTTATTAATGGATATCTACTATCAAAATTGTCGAGGACTAAGGTTGAAACTTCTTAACTTCAAATTGAATGCTCTACAACATGATTATGATCTGATCTGCTTGACTGAAACAAATTTCAACGATTCAATCAACAACAATGAATTTTTAGATGATCGGTATTATGTTATACGGAAAGATAGAGATCTTAATATCTCTACTAAGACTCATGGAGGTGGTGTTGCCATCATTATTAAGAAGAGCATTATAGCTGCGGAGTTGGATTCAGTTAATGATATTTTTGAAAACATTTGGTTGAAGGTTATGCTTTCAGATGGTAAATCTTTAGTTATATGCCTCGTGTATTTGCCTCCAAATGATTCTAAGTTCGAACAATATGAACGATTTTGCAACAAGCTTGCTGATTTGATTCTTGTTTCATCACCTGAGTCGGAGTTCTTAGTTATAGGTGATTTCAATCTACCAATGATACCTTGGAGCCCTGACTTCAGGGACGTTTTACCAATGACTGGTTATGGTCGATCTGCTAATTATCTTTTGGAAACCTTATTACTCACTGATTTAAAACAATTCAACCATGTAAAAAATTTTAATGGCAGAATCCTTGACCTTGTGTTTGTAAACCCCAATTGTACTACAATTACTGTTATTCCTAGTAATTCTCCGTTGTCTAAAATAGATAGTCATCATCCGCCATTTATCATTAGAGTTGAAAATTTTATTCTTAAATTTCTACCTTATCTTGAGCCTAATACACCTAATTTCAAGTTAATTAACTACGCAGTAGCTCAAAGAAGGCTCGAGTCACTCAATTGGAATCATATCTTTATGAATTGTAATATTGACCAAGCCGTTGATAAATTTTATGAAATTTTGAGTAGTCTTGCAATTTCTTCTAACCGAACCAAGGTGCGTTCAAGATTTCCTAGATGGTACTCTGCTCGACTTGTTAAACTCATTACTTTAAAAAATAAACATCATAAGCGACACCGTAAATTTAAGGATCCTAATGAGTATATGATATTCTCCAATTTGCGTAAACAAGTAAAATATGAGATCCATAATTGCTTCTCTAAATATGTAAAGTATGTTGAAACTCACTTAAAGTAAAATCCTAAGCTATTTTGGAATTATTCTAAGACGCTCACAGCTAAATCCGGATACCCTTCGTGTATGAAACTAAATAATGTTATTGGAACTCAATCTGATGTTATAAGCAACTTATTTGCTGATCACTTCGAGTCAGTATATATATCTAATGATGATAATTGTAGTGTTAATGGCAACCTGACTAATTACATCGAACGTGATTATAATTATTTTGATGAATTAATTACTGAGGATAAAGTTTTGAAACTCATTTCTACTCTTGATATTAATAAGGGTGCGGGTCCTGACAACATATCCAGTTATTTTATTTCTCAACTCAAAGTTCAGTTAGCCAAACCCCTAACAATTTTGTTTAACTTATCATTAAACTCTGGTGTTTTCCCTGCTGTGTGGAAAAGAGCGTATTTAGTACCGGTCCATAAAAAACATGATGCAAGTGATATAATGAATTATAGACCCATTTCAATTTTAAATATTTTTAGTAAAATTGTTGAGAAACTTGTGCACGAGCTTGTTTTCAATGATGTTAGGCATCTAATTAATAATTCGCAACATGGATTTTTTCCTAAAAGGTCGACCACAACAAACCTATTTGATTTCACCAATTATGTTTTTAATAAAGTCGATCTTGGTGGTCAAGTGGATTGTGTTTACACTGACTTTGAAAAGGCATTCGATACAGTCTCACATAAAATTTTACTCAGGAAATGTGCTATCATTGGTCTATCTGACAGATTTTTGAATTTTTTAAGATCTTACCTTTCAGAGCGTATACAACAAGTTAAATTTAACGGTTTCCTATCAAAGAGCATTATGGCTAAATCTGGGGTGCCGCAGGGGTCCACGCTTGGTCCTCTTTTGTTTTTAATTTTCATCAATGATATTCCACCCATTTTATCATGTCAATACTTATTGTATGCAGATGATCTAAAAATCTTTACATCGATTGCTAATTATAATGATTGCTTAGACCTTCAATTAAATTTAAACAAACTTCAAGTATGGTCAAGTTTAAATAAATTAAAACTTAATATTAGAAAATGTGTGGTGATCTCATATACGCGGAAAGTTAATTCAATACAATTTCCCTACAATATTGATGGTATCCTGTTGGATAAAGTTTCTCAGATAACTGACCTAGGTGTCATATTTGATTCTAAACTTAGATTTGATTTTCAAATAACTGCAGTGTGTGCTAAAGCTCATAAACTTCTTGGATTTATTTTTCGTCGTGGTAAAGAATTTCGTGATGCATCTGTTTTCATTGTTCTTTATCAAAGTATAGATCGCAGCTGTTTAGAATATTGTAGCCAAATATGGAATCCTAACTATGAAGTTTATAAAACTCAAATTGAACAGGTCCAACGTAAATTTACAAATTTTCTTACGTATAAATGTATTCCTTTCAGTAGCCGTATTAGCTACTGTACTAGAATTAAAATATTCAAACTTCAATCGCTTGAAAACAGAAGGCTCATTCTTGATGAGTTGTTTCTTTATAAGATAGTTAACAGCCTATGTGAGACATCGTCATTGCGTAATATTAATTTTTATGCTCCTGTGGTCGGTATTAGAAACTCTATGTTGTTCCTGCCATCTTTTTCTAGGACCAATCTTGGGTTTTCAAATCCATTAACTAGGTTACAACGTTCGCATAATGAATTTTTTAATATACATGATCTCTTTGTATTTTCTCCGGAGCAGTTCAGATCAACAATCGTAAGAGCATTGAATTAGTTAAGTTTCTGAATTTATTGATGGTCTGATATTGTATTAATTGCTAGTCCATCTTTAATTTTGTATTTCAATACTATATTAGATCACAATGATTGTAATTTACTTATATTAGTGATTTCTTTGACTACTTTTGTTCATCATTATTATTATTAAATATTGTTATTGTTATTATTATTATTTTTTGTTACTTTCGTTTTTTTGTATGTACTTATAATTGTAATTTATCGACAGCGTGTTATTGGATGTATGTCTGTTCGCTGTCTAGTTTTGGAATGAATAAAAATAAAAATAAAAAATAAAAAATAAAAAATTGAAGTATGGTCGGAACCAGTGGCAACTTTGTGGAGACTTAAAGATATTTACGATATTACTGGGCCAGCATAAAGGGAACACTTCTTTTCCTTCCTTTATTTGTGAGTGGAATAGTCGGGCTCGAGATGAGCATTATGTGAAACAAGACTGGCCGTTGAGAAAAGAATTAATTCCAGGGGAAAAAAACATCATAGGTCAAAGTTTGATATCAACCGATAAAGTCCTACTTCCCCATTTGCATATCAACCTAGGTCTTGCAAAGCAACTTGTAAAGGCCATGAGCCGAAACGAAAGTCCTGCGTTCATGCATATTTTTCAAGTGCTACCCAATCTTTCAGAAGCTAAAATCAATTAGGGCATATTTACTGGACCCCAAATAGGAGACCTCCTGGAAAATGATACATTTGAAAAGAAAATGAATAAAACAGAGAAAGCAGCATGGAAAAGTTTTAGAGAGGTGGCGACTAAATTTCTTGGAAATCATAAAGACCCTGATTACAAAAATATTGTTGGGGATTTATTAAAAAATTATAAAGAAATGGGGTGTTTAACGAGTTTGAAACTGCATTTTCTCCATTCACACCTTGATTGGTTCCCTGAAAATCTTGGAGATTTTAGCGAAGAACAAGGAGAAAGGATGCACCTTGCAATTCACCTTGCAATGCACCTTGCAAAGGATGCAAACTTGAGTGAATTTGAAAAAAGGTATCAAGGTGTCTGGGGGATAAACATGTTGGCAGATTATTGCTGGAACCTGAAGCGTAAATCAAATAAACCTGATAAAAGAAAATCAACTAGAAGATCATTTCACGAGAAACGAAAGCGTACTCGTTCCAAGTAGAACTTTAATACCCCAACGTGAGAGGCAAGGGGACTCACGGAAATAAAGCACCCCAATGGGATCGGAAATTTGCCACGTCCACGTCGTCGATTCTGGGTAACGCTAAGAGCAAAAACAGAGCTTAATAAAAAATTTCGATTAGGCTTGTATAAACACAAGCATTGTGCATCGTTATCCATTATTACCCCGGGTGGCCACCACTACTCCGTGTGTCCATTATTACCCCGGGTTTTTTTCACACCTGCATCAGGAACCTCCCTTTGAACATGTTCCATGTTAATAGTGGCCATAGCGAAATATCAACTTTAGAGGTTTTGAAGACGCCAAATATATACAGTATATGATTCTAAGGATTTCTTATAAACGAGTTATGATATAATAACGTCTTAGGCGACCACCGCATAAGAGCTATTCGGTCAGAGACACCAACTCACGGTAATGCTGTGCATAACGTGCTTCTTACACAAATACTAGCGGCTCCTAAACGGCGGCAGCGACGCCCGGCTTATACACGGGTTCCATATGAAAGAAAATAATTCGAGACCCACGGGCTGAGCTTTATTTTTGTAACTTGAAAATCGTAAGCTCAGACAAACTACGGAATCGTACTCAGAGACCTTCAAAACATACGCATGAATTTTTCGCAAATATTTTGGTCGGGATAACATTATTTTCTTCCTCTTCGTCTCATCAAGCATACATTCAATCACATAGCCGCAGCTTCACTGAGTTTATAATATTTTTTAAACATTCTGAAAAAAAATGTCAAAAAAAAATAAAAGTGAATATAGCGATAGTTGGTTCAAAAACACATTTTACATAACACAAAAAAATAACAAGTCTGTGGAATACAACACAAATTCTCGTTCATTTCATAAAAATTATTAGTTTGAATTTTTTGTATAAAATTTTCAATCAGCTATTCTTAATAAAACACGAAAATCACTTAAACGAGGATTGTCATAATTAACATATTTAAAATGACATTTGATTTTAGGTCTAAAACAAAAATAGGTTCTAAGGCTGGTAGTACCAATTATATACTATTTGAAATTTTTCGTAGAAACCCATAGCACAGAAAAAAATAAATATAAACAGAAGTAAAGCTGCATTCAAAATGTTTACGCATATTTTCATAGTAAAATATGGTGTCACGATCCGGTTTTATGTTGACCAAATTTAAAATTACGGTTTTAATCTGAACGAAAAAAAATTGAAACAAAAACAAATGAAAAGTCAAAGAAACGCTAAATGAATATTCGAGAAGTTGGATATTCTAAGTGCGTGTTTCAATTGGTTTAAATGCCGCATAAAAAGTTAAAAAGTTAAAAAAAAATTCGTGGTAAATTTTTTTTAACTTTTTAACTTTTTATCTGTTTCAATTGGTTTAAATTTTGACATTAATATTGTTGCTTATTTTATGTGTTATTATGAACGTATATAGCAAATTTAAATATGAAAATATGTAAAATAAATACTATTTAAATGTGTATTATGTTAATTATGGCCAGTTTACATCTAAATCATTACGATTTTTCTCAAAATTTGTACATGACAAATTTGTGTTTACAAACAAGTATTTTTGTCAGCCAAATGTTTTCCACATAAAAATTTTATCAGCTCTTGAAGCAGATAAAAAGTTTGACATTTTTATTCACCACAATTTTTAACTTTTAAACTTTTTATGCGGCATTTAAACCAATTGAAACACGCACTAAGTTTATTATGTAAGTCGTAAAACGAGTTTGTATTTTGGGTTTACAATCTAAAAAAGTTGTTTCAAAATTTTGTATGCAACTTTACCTCTGTTGATATTACTTTTCTCTATGCCCATAGGTTGTAAGACATCAAAATGTGTAGTGTTGCGATAACGTACTATTCTGTGACGGCGGTAGAAAAGGAAAAAAAATGAAAAATAAAAAATAAATGAAAAATAAAAGGACGTCATTTCCAAAGCCAACTAGAAATAAAAATGTTTAATCATTTGATTAATGATGAAATTCGGGTAGATACTCGATTGCCTAGCAAGCAAGCAATTTGCTATAGTCAAAATCCTGGCTACTCAATCAATTTTACCAAGAAAATTTGAATTTGAAATAATATTTTTTATATATTTTTTCTTTATTTGTTTGTCTACCTTTCAGTATAGAAAAAAATAGCGATAGATCACAAAAATGATGAATATCGGGAATTCCCATTGTTTAGTGGATTTAATCTGCTGTAACGAAGTGTATATCAATTTGAGGAACGGATGGATAGTTGTAATACTTTACTTACACATAAACCACCATCTCGCACCGTACCAAATACGACTGTATATAGGTACCCAAATCAAGCTAGTTTCGACGAGGATAAAATAAAATAGACAATTCCAGTATACATAACTAACATATAACACTTTGTCGTGTGACACTGCCATAGCCCAGAATCTTATGCCATTTGACTTGTTGGAATTTTGAGGTTATATAAGCGCGCCTTAACATTGTACTCATGTTATGTCTTGTGGTTTATGATATAGTTCGTTATACAAAACCGTCCACTAATGCCAATGCTTTCTTTACTTTACATATTCTAAATTTGTATAAACGCTAGGCAGCTAATTTGTATATATACGTACAAAATCGTAACTAAAAATATACAATGCTTGTGTATTATGAAAACATAATACATATTTTTTTCATTTATGTAGATCCTAAATGGTATCGGATACAGCACATGTTGTTATAAACACATACGATATTTGGTATACCTCTTATATTGTTTTTTACATGTACGCCGGTACATGTCTCATATAATATATATCCATTTATTATACTCGTAAGCAGGAGGACACCAACAATGAAAACAAGTACAAATTATTATACGATAAAAACTAATTATCCATTTTCCTTTTTTTTTGCTCCTCCTATCCTCCCATTTTACCATTCCCAATAAAAATTGAGTCTTACACATTTTACCATTTTGTTGGGTAATGGAAAATCGAAAAAAGGATTAAAATGTGTTTTTAATTTCAAATGAAGCGAAATAACAGAACAGAAACGTTTGTTTGCCCACCCACCAAAGCCACCGATAAATTCGAATATGGATTAATTACGAGCGGCTTGGGTGAATACCAAATTTAAATTACTTTGTCAATTTGAATTAGGTATTTTTACCATACTGTTAAAGTTAGCCGATAGTCTTCAGCCGAAAATCAAAATTTTGCTCCTATAACCTCATGAGACGCTCTCCAAACCTATAATCAAAATCTAGGTCATGGGCTATCGAATAGGCCTAGTTAGATTGGTGGCTAGGTAGGTGAAAATGTATAATACAGTATGACATTTTCGTTTTAATTTTCATGATAATTAAGGTGTCATAGATTGAATGTCTTTAAAGTTCCTTTATCAAAATGTTTATTACGAACTCACACATTTATGTATATTTTGCCTTACTTAAATTTTGATCTTAGGGATTACTAAAATAATGAACTTTCCAAAAATTTCAGTTTTGGTTTATAGCAAATATGGTTTCGATCAAATTTCTAACCTTAATTAATTAAGAAATTAAGTTTTGAAAATTACCATACACGGAATTGTGTATACTGAACCTGAACTACATTAATTTTTGATTTTTAGTTTTGTACAAACACGGGAAGTGACAAATTAGTGATGAAGAGTTGCAGTCTTTAGATGTTTCTTGATCGGATCCGGGTGATTAATATTATCAGCTTGATGACTATGGACGACGATGAAGTCGACTCGGATGCAGCCTCAGTTGAAAATGTCACTGAAAATATCACTGGAGACGAATCAGACAACGAAACATTGTTAATGGCCTTATGAATATATTTAGCCATATTTCCCAGGCCAGCATTTTATCGATGCTTCACCGATAGTGCTAGGCTCATCTAGGATGTGTTCTCCTTTGCCGTGTATCGCAAAGAAATACGATAAATACAAACATTGCCGATATTTGAATCTCTAGAAGTTGCGAATTAGAAACTTACAAATCTCAAACTCGTAATATTACTTGATGATTTAACTATATTTTTTTTAATGTAAGTACACTATTGTGATTATTGAATTCAAAGTGAAATTAAAGTATTTTTATTTAATCTATAAAATCTCTGTATATTATTTTAATAAATTGAATGGGTCTAATTTTCCATAATAAATTGCATTGGTCCCAACTGTGTGGGTCTAATTTAATAAATTGCATGGGTCCCAATTGTGTGGGTCTAATTTTCCATACTTAGAACTATTACTTTTTAAATTTCATCAAAATTAGTTAACATTTAAATTTCCCAACACTTTGCGATGCCCTGAAATGAACCTGCACGATTGTACCACTCGAACTATAATTAGAGTGACTTTTTTGGAGATAACAGATATATATAGAATTATCCACAAATGTGTAGGTTGAACTAATATACAGACGTAAATCATTTGTTGGTATTTGCTTTGTCGTATTCGTATTTTAAATACAAAAATGGGGTGTCAAGAAAGGGTTATCTGGCAAAATTTTGAATGATGAACGATTTTGTTGAAGAAAAGATGGGGACAATCAAAAGTTGACTCCTATAACCGCATCATAACCGCATCATAAAATTCCACTCCATATAACCTCATCGGACCCACCCCATACAAATAACCAAAATCTACCTATCGTCTTTTAAGATCGCATTGCTATATGTCAGAATTGTGACTATCTGGAAAAATCTCGATTGTCGAAAGGTTTTATCGACAAACGCTAGGAAACAATCATAATTTCACTCATATAACCGTATCGGACCCACCTGAAACGTATAACCAATATCTATCTATGGTCAAGGGTCATTGAATTGGCATAGATATAGTCAGAATGATGTCTATATGGCAAAATCTCAAACGACCAACGGTTTTATGGGCAACACATTGAGAAAATTAAACATATCACCCTACGACCCCAACTCGCACCCCAAACCTATAATCAAAAGCGAAATGTAAAAATGAACAGTAAAAGTGAATTAGTGAGCAGTGAATGAGTGAAATTATTGAAGTACTGAAGAATTATAGTTTGAATCGCTGAGCGTTTTATTTGCAAAATCTAGTACGAATCCGTATCGAAAGTCCAAAATTCGTAACAATATTATTGGAAATCAACTTGCAATTATTAAAATTTATACATTTATTGACATTTTTCCAAGGGTCATGGTCGAAAAAATTTTAAATTGGAAAAAAATATTTCAGTGATAAAATATCGGTATATTCAGAAATAAAATCCGTAAACATTTCATAGTCACAGAGCCAATTTTACCTCATAACATCGTAAGACCCATCCCAAACTTATTTCACTCAACTCAACTTTCCCGAACTCTAAACATGAATGTTAAATGGAAAGTGAAATCTTATCTGTCCAGATGCTCGGAAATTTCTCAGATTTTTCTTATTCGAGAGAGAATAATTCTGAGTGTAAATTTAGTGCTCAGTGCAAAATTTGAAAATTGCGAATTTTGAACGTTTCAAGTGCTTAGTGGGCATGACAAACGGTTTAGGTGATTTACTATTGCATTGGGAAATAAACGCAAATTAGAACATGATTGAATTCAGTAAATTCAACGGATAAACTTGCGCAATGCCCCTACTTTTAAATCATTCGAAATGGATTTTGGCTTGCGAGAAGTGAACTCAGCAACACAGACCATTTGAGTTTATTGCAGGTGTATTTTCAATAAACATACACCAATTTTAGTACACAGTTGTTTATGCAAATTTCGTACAATATTGCATGCAGAAGCTCGGTATTGAAAGAAAATTATTGTTGGAAGTGGTGCCACGTATATTACTCGTAACGTATCGAAACAATTGGAAGATCAGGTGAATAAGAAAATGCCGAAAATTTAGGCAGATCTACTAAGCCAAACAATCTATTATATCAATTTGATTTGGCTCACCGGAGGCAGTTGAAGCTACTGGTTTCTGATCTGCTAGTATTTCTGTTTCTAGTGGCATTTCACCACTAAAAATGGGGACAATCACAAAGTGGTAACTATGGTCATTTGATAGGTCATAATGTTAGTCATCGTCAACCCAAATGTGGAGAACTTATAAGAATACAGGGGTGTAGATTTGGGAAAAATTTCGGCAAACCGATGTGTTGAAAGTACTTTTAATGACCCCCGAAAGCTCACTTCACCGTAATACGGGAGAAATTCTGATGAGGGGTGTAATTACAGGGATGTAATTTCCCAAAATTTTGCTAATTTAATATAATGAAAATGCATTAAATCGCCAGGTTGTTATGCTTTATCATTGATGCCACTTTGGTTATTTGTTTAAGATACGACTGTTGATCAACCTTGGCTTATTTGTTAAAAAAACTGATGTCTCCAAGCTAAAAAAAAATATTAGTAATGTTCTACACCTTAAATGAACAATTTTTGTTGAATGAAATATCTCTGCAATGCAGAAATAATTACCCATCACCCCAAAAGGCTAGATCGTAACAATATATTATGTGTGCTAGTAGAAACTCTGCTTTTTTGGCCAAATTAGATTACGCAATGTATTCTACACAGTTGTCGACACGTAATCTATTACAAAGATTACATATCAATTTTTTGCATCCCAACTGTAGACAATGTAGACAACGTCGAAAACCTAGGAAATGTTATTGAAAAATGGATTTGCTCATATTTTTTTTGCTATATTTTTCGTTTGCCATAGTCTGGTAAAGTTACTGTCTAGCTATTACATGATTGTCTTATTATCATAGACGGCAAATAAGTTTAGTTTTGATACTAAACACTTAAACGCGATCCAATGAGATAGATTTGTAAATTCTTAATTATGGCTTTTACGCGAACGTTTATTTTTTATGATTTGCCAGTGTTGCCAACTATTATTTTCAATGGGTGCCAAATTGAGGACGAAATATAGTGTGAGATTGCTATAAGACACGTTTTTGTACATAGGAGTTAAAATGTTTGATTCTGCGCGAGAATAAAAGTTTGCAGGATAAGCGATGCAAGTCGTAGTCCAGGCACGAAATTCAAGCAACATTTTATGTTATTCCCATCTAATCTTCACATTTGGTTAGAGGAAGAAAGACATTGGCTTAACAATTTCTTTTTATTTAATTATAATTTTCAATTCCAAAACAGCAGGATTAAGCATTGTGTACTTTCAAATCACGGCCAACGTTATGAAACGATGATTTCAATGTTTATGATGTTGGCAGACCTTAAAGTGCACATTGAAATAAACACTGCGTTTCATTGAAATATAAGGTACTCGTAGCTAATCGATGATAATAGAATAAAAATCCCTTAAAAAATACGGTATTATTTTTGATGCCAATATTTATTAACCTAATTTATGGGCAATTAATTGAAGTATTGTATTGTTAAAATTTCCAATTGCCCTCAGAACCTATCAAACACATATTGAGGCACATGGAAACTAAAATTTCAAAATAAGCAGTGGCCCCATAAGGTCGATCGCGATCAAGCGGTCGATTAAAGTCGTTTTAATATTAAAAAATTTCGAGGTTTAAGGTAATTATACTAATTTTCAATACTTTCATTGGGCGCTTCCAGGTCCCTTACTATTGGCAACATGTTGAGTAGAATTACTATTTTGAACTTTATAAAACGTTGAAATCTGGTGGTGAGGATTTCACTAATCAACTGGCAACAGTTGAGCGACCTAAAAGCGCCCAATAAAAGGATATACTCTGCAGGTATTCTGTCTTAAAACCTTAAATATGATTTGATGGGCACAACATTTAGCACTGCAAGCTCAATTCGAAAAATAAGAATACAGAATCATCTTTTTAAAATACAAGTTGATGAAACAGATATTTATATTGGATCTACTGGATTTCTTATGCACACCGATGCTGTTACTTGAAGAGCAGGGCAAATTTCATCAATTGTCGAAGTATTTATTATCAATGGTGGATAAATAATAATTTAGGTCACAATTGAAGACAAAATATTAGGCCTAATACGTTTTATGTATGCTGGATACTTTTGCTACTTTTAATGGATAACTTTTATGGTGATAAAATGTTACTACTGTGCGTTTCTAATGTGTTATATTGAGCATTGCCTCAACTTACACTTTACACCTTACATATTATGTATATCACTACCGGCTGTATTATAAGTAGTTGTCGACGTTGTCTACGAGAATTCGACGTTGTCTACGAGTAGTGTACGCTGTCTACGTTTTCGACGAGTTGTCTATACGCAATCACGTATGACGCGCGTTAACGTCCATTTCTGGTGGTAATCAAAAGGAGTAGCGTCTGGAGAATACGCCGCATGCTGTCTCACTTCCCAGCGTAAAGAGAATATGAGTTGCTAGGTTGATTTTGTTGTATGTGCTAGGGTAAATCGTCTTTTTTCCTCCAGAACATCACGTAATTCCATCAATTGCGCCTAGTAGTAACGTTCAGCTGTAACAGTTTGACTAGGTTCAAGAAGCTCGTAGTAAATGACTCGTCTCCAATTCCACCAGACACACAGCAACACTTTCTTGGCATGAATGTTCCTTTTTGCAACTGATGTTGAGAGCCTGGAGCAACCCATGGATTTCTGCTTCTGCGTTTAAGATTATCGTACAAAATCCACTTTTTATCACACGCGTAATGTTTTTAGGCCAATATTCATTTTTTACCACGCTTATATTAGCTCACTCTGTGTGTCTGGTTGTATCGTCAAATTTTGTAATCAATTTTTCAACCACTTGCGATAGTCCAATTGAGCTGAGATTTTGTATGCAGGCTTAGATCCGATGACAATACAAGATTCTAACATTTTTGGACATTAAAAAATTTTGATGACTAAAAAGTAGAAAATAAAATTCATTTAAATTTTTTTTTTAAAAACAGACGCTTATATTTAAAGGCTCTAAAAAGTAGATAATATAATAAAAGGCTTTGAAAAGTAGAAAATAAAATTTTTCTTCCTACCAGGGTATATTTATAATAAGTAGAAATTTAAAATTAATATGACTAAAAATATAAGAGTGGGGCGCTCCTTCTGAATGTATATACTATCTCTCAATATATATAATTTTTACGTTAATACTCAAATGCTCCAGAAAAAAAGACGGGAAAGGTTTGGAACCGAACTCTTTAAGCATTTTTTTTTCCTATATAGAACTTCTATGCCATGTGATTTGCGTATTTTATATATAACGACCACCCACTCCCACACCCACCTAACCCCATCTACATCCAGCCCAGCCGATCCCAATCCACCATATCTCAACTGGCCCCAATCAACCACAGACCACCACATCTAAACATTATTACCATCCCCACCCACTATCCAATTAAAACCCAAAACCAATACCATCCGCACCACCCTATACCGCACCACTCATATTATCACCCTTTAACACCTCCATACCCACTTCCACGCACACAGACACCACCCACACAAACCCTTATCCACCAAATCCCAAATTCTCACACCAAACCAAAAACGTCTCATCCCACCCCCTACACCCTCCTACCACCCCATAACCACACCACCCACACAAACCCACATCCAGACGAGTTATATTTTTATTCCACATTCACATGCTCGATGAAACCAAAATAGAATAGAAAATAATAAAAAAAAGGATCCATATCTCCCAACACCCTAAACACAAAAATGTCCAAATCAATAGGGATCATTCCCATGAATTGGTTGAACTTTTAGTGAAGAAATTAAGTTGATATCTCCATCCGTTCTCAAGTTATCGTGCACACAGACGGACAGACGGCAAACCGAAACCATATAGCATTTTTTTTAACAAAAATGCTTAAAAATCTATTCTTAGGATACATCAGAATAGACTATTCCATTAGTGTTACTAAAAGACTTTACTAAGACTTTACTTCATGTCTAGTAGTCTTAAATTACTAATGCCGTAAAGGAGCGCCCCACGCTTATATTTTTAGTCATATTAATTTTAAATGTCTATTTATTAGAAATATACCTTGATAGGAGTAAGGAAGAAAAATTTTATTTTCTACTTTTCAAAGCCTTTTATTATATTATCTACTTTTTAGAGCCTCTAAATATAAGCGTGGGTTTTTAAAAAGATTTTTAGTACCGAGAAATTAAATTCATGCAGATGCCAGTTCTACAATTTTATTTTATTTCTAACCCATTTTCCTTCTTGCTATATTTTGCTGTATTTCCATTGCATGCAATCGAAGTTATATTTTTTGGTGAGTAACTCCTAACGGTTCTGCAAGATCTTTTTGAGTTCGCTAGATTTGAATGGATTTTCATCCAGTAAAACTTTAAGTTATTCACCTTCAAATTGTTTTACTGCATCTGGACGTGGATCGTCCTTAAGACTAAAATTGCCATCACGAAATCTTGCAAACCACTTTTTTACTGTTGAATGACGCACAGAATGTTCACTCAAAGTCGAATCAGTCAGCTTGTAAATTACTGAATCGTATGTCATAAAAACAGCAATGACTAGGCTACATATGTATATCCAGAATTCGTTCAATTCAGGATTCGTAAAATTATATTTTAATGCAACCATAACTTCGTATCCGAATTTTTACTTCCCCACAATTTTCACATTACTGAAAATTCGTAATTTGAATTGAACCATTTTCAGGTAGCGACCTCCTACTGAAAAAATCGGATAAAAACAGAAAAAAGCAATAATCTACATTGTCTACGAATATTTCACACTCTACGAATTGTCAACATTGTCTACACAATTTTCTACACCAAAATGTCGATAATTTCGAAATACGTGTAGAACGCTGTGTTTTGTGATTAACTATTCTTACGATTAGATTATGTAAATGTACGATGATATCTAGCTAAGTCCAAAAATTAGTCTTTATAACGTTTATAGTTCTGGGGTTGAAAAAGGCCACGGGATTTAGGCGGTTCTTTTATAATGTGAAAGACTTTGCAACTCTGCTTTTCCCACTTAACACAAAATGATTATTGCGACAATTTTGATATAAAAATCAATTGATTTACAAACAATAAAATTGTTTTTTTTTAATATCACTGTTTTTCATTTTCGCTTTTTCAAACCAATGTTAATATCATAACTTTGATTCAACAAATGCCACATAAAGATATAAAAATGAGAAAAGTTAAAAAGTGCTCGTAAATCATGTCATTAAGCGCGCGCGTTATAATTTTGATAACACAATTGATGCCGATGCTGCTGTATATGCGACAATAAAAAAATGTGCTTCAAAATTATTTTTTTCTATACAATATTTTATTACTTGTCATATATTCGCTACCAGTCTACCACTTGTGTTACGAACCAGAAATTCATAATCAAAATGACAAACCTATACCAGATGCGTGCGCTATAAGTGTATGACGGTTAAATATCTATATAGATCATTCCAGTGATTAACATAATCAATTTTTGGTTGTCGTATTTGTTGTATTTTTGTGTTTCGTTGGCATCATTACAAATGAAGTCATGTGAATGACAACATAACTAGCTATCATTTCAAACATTTGAGAACAAAGCATGATTTGTGATTATGTGCTGAGAAAGTAAAATGAAATATAAAAAAAGTGAAAAATATATAATAGGAGAAATGGGAAAAGAAAATCCAGAATCAGAAGAAGAAGAAGAAGAATGAGGAATTTTCATTCTTTATTTTTTGCTTGAGAAAATGACAGTATTAAGTTATTTATTTTACATATTATTATTACGTATATACACAACATTATACAAATGTGAAGATACACACACATACATAACAGGAATTAATATGTTTTTATTTTTATTATGTACATACCCGTACAGATATTTACACACGTCGTAATGTATGTACATAGCAATATACATATTTTTATGTGAAAATATGAGAAAGAAAAATTAAAGTTGGCTTCCTTATGGTAACAGCTATATATGCTGGTAAAACAAACTACATTAACATCCATAATTTTCAATTTAGGATTTATCTCGTTATATTCTTGTCTTATAGCACAATACTTTATATTATTTTGTGGTACACAGGGTAGTCGTGCTTTATTAAAATAAATTAATGATTTTTTTCTTTTCTTTCCATTTTTTCATTTACAGATACTACGGCATCTTTCGAAGCACATTTACGGGGACCATCATTTGTTATGGAGCCTCCATCAAAATTAGAATTTTCAAATTCAAGTGGTGGTTGGTTAGACTGTTCGGCGTCTGGTAGTCCACAACCATCAATTGATTGGTTATCGGTGGATGGAACATCGGTGGGTGATGTGGGCGGTGTACGCCGGGTACTACGAAATGGTACACTAGTTTTGTTACCGTTTCCAGCGGCGGCATATCGACAGGATATACATAATACGATATATCGGTGTGTATCATCAAATTCCGTTGGACGGGTGATATCACGCGATGTCCAAGTTAGAGCAGGTAAATTTATATTTATACGACTCGGTTGGTTTTATTTTAATTTACTTGTGAATTAAATTTCTTTTAGAATAAGTATTAAGTGATTTCTTATTCAACAGTTATTTGTAAATTCGTTTTTTTTTAGGTATTACCTTTTATGTTTGTTGATTGTTATCTCATCCGAAAATCCCTTAAAATCCGTTGAAAACACTTTTCTTATGATTATATTTTTTTTACTTTCTAAGTCTTTTGTTGAATACTCCTTGATTTTTAATCCTTTTAAATTTTCTATATCTAATGGGTGTATATTTTGTGATCAAACAGAATTTTCTTTTGCCATGAACAAGCATGAACGATATAAGTCGAGAATAACCAATATTATTGTTGCTTTGATTTTATATTCTACAATGTTTGGAATAATTAAAGCACAGTAAGATCTCCCAACTTGAAACTACCTTAATCAATAAATAGGATATTTGCAATAATCAAACTACCAAAGAGAAGTTAGTTTTATGGTTGGCCGATTTTTAACTAATAGATCTCATTTCCATATATATAGAACAGCGAAAAATAATAGTTTACTTTATTTGCAAGCAAAAGCAGCACTATCACAAAAACGCTTCCTTGAAATTTTTACACTTTTTCTTTCAAATGAGCCCAAAGAAAACAGTCGGGAGTGGCAAAAAGGAGGCCAATTAAAATTGCTTATTTTCGAAATAATATTTGCTCGCCAAATATGCCTCGTAACAAAGCCATTGTGCCCCTTGTAGTATGGAGTATATCTCCATTTTGTTGAAACCAGCTCTGTACGATTTTGCACAGCTGCGGCCTTAACAAATTTTCCAGCATAATCTGATATTGAGTACCATGACGGTTGCCGTTGCCCCGCCTTCATTTTTGAAGAAATATGGGGCAAAGATCTTTTTAGCTGTACTCCATACAAAACTGTACACTTGAATTGTCGCTGATGAATTGATCATGGATTTTCTGTTGCCCAAAACCTACTGTTCCTCTTGTTTACGAGGCCATTTAATTTAAAATGGGCTTCCTCGTACATTATTAAATTGCGAATGAAATCGGGACTATCTTTAACCTTTCCTCGTAGTTAAATGGCAAAATGACGCCGTTTTTGGTAGTCTGTCGGTGTTAATTTACCATTTTTCTATGGAAACATTTTTAAAGTGGCCGTAGGTCGTCTTCCAGAACCTGAAAGGTTCCTTGTGGCACCTTATTCCCGGAAATTTGCAACCTGACGGTTTATTCGGTCGCTAAGCACACTGCGACAAAATACATGCGCGTTCGTTTAGTGGTAAAAATAATTGACCATGATTTTTTCCATTATAGATTTTCCAAGTCTTCGTTACAAAATTTAGATAAGAAAAAGAAAAACATAATTATTGTAAAAAAAAGTTTTTCGTATTATCAAATTAGCTGACCTTCAAAATTTTCTAACTCGACGGTTTGAAAGAAAGCAATAGAACCTAAATATTTTAAAGAGATATCTGAAATTTCTTACTACAACATGAGATTTTCTTTGTTGGAACTCAAGCATTTTTTGACCAAGATGATGAAATTAAACATAATTGGTGGTCTAAGGCCCTTTCTGAAACACCGAATTATTACAGACTTTCTGGCTAATTTGACGCCAGTCGGTCAAGTTCCAATTCATTGTACCGAATTATTATTTGTGACGTAATAACAAAAAACAAAACACAATTTCTATTAGCTATATTGCAGAAAAAAATTCTTGACATGTTCGTCATTGCTACTAGATTTGAAAAAAACTGCATGTATTACATCATAAAGTAAAATATTCATAATAGGACTCATGTAGACTTTCCGAGGTTAATCTATTTTATTTTGCCAATCTGTATAAGTTTAACAAGAGCAATGAACTATAAAATAACTAGGCCGACATGTTTATATATGGATTAAATATAGAAAAAAAAAATTGTGTATATAAATATATTAAAACTATAAAATAAGATTAACCTCGGAAAAATTGGCTTATAAAATTTGCACTACTTGATTTCTTTTATATATTTATTGCTCGATGATCACATTTAGTTAAGACACATTTTTGGCGAGATTTCTGTGTAGACATACTTATTCAAATAAGTCTCCTCGTGAGGCGACTTATTTGAATAAGTCAGTTTCCACAAATAAGTCGTTGTTTGGGAAACAGCCTGTTCTGTTTCAGGCAAAGTAATCAGTATGGCGTTTAACTTTTAAACAGAGAAGTTTTCAGAAATCTGTTCCTTTGGGAGAGGGCGTCGCTTATGGTGGCGAGATTTTCTCAATTCATAATTCTTCAATTAAAGAGGTTGTTGGCCACTTAGGCATATGCAATGCACAGTTCAGGTCATGAAGGTGCAAATTTTTAATTCTAGATATTTAAACATTTAACCCTCTCTAAATGTGACTCTCGTGAAATGGTTGTTACAGGATAGCTACTGCAGATTTCATCTTAGCGCATGCAGAGGCCTCCACAGTGATTTTTGCCGGCTACAGCTCAGGGAGAAGTGCTATGGGTCCTGGGGTTTGAGGCATGCATGGCTCCTGGCTTACACCGTGATTACACAGCTTTAAATAAAAAATACGTAAATTATTAATAATCATAAACCGGAACCTGAGGAACGAACAACAAAAATAAAATAATAAGACATTATAACGGAAGAGAGGTGCCCTGGTGCGCGCATTCGTCCGAACTCATACGGTGAAAACACCGGTTTCGAATCAGGATGCGGGCACCAAGAGACCGCCAACCCTTTGCCGACACAAGATGGGAATTCCCCCCTCACCATACCCAACCGAGAAAATTAAGAATTCATTTTTTTATTTTATTAATTAAAAAAGAGAAAAAGGAAAGAAACGGCAACTTCCCACAAGAAAAAAAATGAGGGAGCGAGACCAATATCCACCGAGCGCGCGACAATTGACCGTTATTCGGCGCTCGATCACAATAAAGTTTTTAAAATTCAACAAATTTTTTTTTAAATATTTAAGAACAAGAATAAAATAAAAATAAAAATATAAAAAAGAAAGCGTACCTTAAAATTTTTTTTTTAAATAAAAATATTCTGTTGCGGTCTTGAGCAACCGTCATGCCTCAGGGTCGCCGCCCCGGATCGTTGCAGCTTGGTTATGCCATTCTCCGCTCCACCAATGCAGCCCAACCGCCGGGTAACCCTCGTTAGTTGGGCGTTATTTCGCCACCCGTACCGTTGCGGCTCAATCCTGCCGATAACCCGTTCCACCGGTGCGGCCCAATCGCCGGTAAGCTCCAAATACTACGGCTGGCCTCAACTGGCCGCCAAAATAGGTTGGACGTTGGCTCGCCGAACAGTAGTTACAAAATAGATAACCTCAACTGGGCACCCGTTACCGTAGAGGCGTCTTCTCAAAATAAAATAATCCAACTAAAATCTGTTATTTGGGGTGTACTGTATGACGGAGAATACTATTCTATCACAAAACCACACGAATCAACTTTGCATAGGTAAAACTGTAAATATTAAAACATTCTCCACGGAAACTGTATTTTAGGGCAAAACTAGAACTTTCGCTTTTTGTTGGTATTTTATTGTTTGATGTAATCTCTCGCAACAAGGCAAAATAGATAATTAATCAAAAAAATAAATAAACAAATAAAAATCCAATGAAATTGTATTAATTAATTTTCTTTTATCCAAACATTTTTATTAATTTTATTCACTAATTACAATTATTTTGTGTATTACAATCGTGGAGAGCGACCTGCTGTCACAACCAGATGCCAACTCTCCTCTATACAAATCAAAAACAGACTTTTTATTTCAAAATTAAAAACAAGACTAACTAACAAAAAAAACTCTCGCACCAAATAACGACGCGCAAAACGTTCTACAAGAAGTTTTTTCTTCTCTGTTTTTCATTTACATCAATTCGCATTGATGTACATGAGAAGCATATAAGAAAAAATATTCCTCCAGAGCGTTTTGCTTTGCACACACCCGAAGCACATTGGCCTCGCTCTCAATTTTCATTTCTTCTTACCGTCGCGTCATCACAAAAAGGGTGTACCAAAACCAAAACAATCAAATACCTGAAGCAAAGGCACAAACCTCCCAACTGATTAAGCATAGACACAAATCGAGGGGAATATAATATAAAAAGAGATAGTTACGAACACGTAGTCGTAACATGGTGCCCATGTGTTTGCTTGCATGCAGCATGCTTTCATGCATCAATTTATAGAGAAAGATTCTCACATTGCATTCAATGGTGCAATTGCTGGCTAAGTTATAATTTCAAGTGTTGGCTGGGCTACGTTGAGCTGGCGAGAAACATTCTGTTTCATAACGTAAATTCCAATGTTTTTTCATGATAAAAAATTGTGAGATGTGTATGTTCTGGCCAATATCCGACTTTGTCTTGCTACAAACGAATAAATCAAAAATCATTATTCCTGCTTAAATTTCAGAAAACCAACAAGGTCAACCATTATGGTTGAAAATTTAATCTTTAAATTTATTAAAAACTTTTGCCGTTTTTGTACATTATAAACTCTCAGTATCATTACAAAAAGTGAAATAGCTGCAATTGTAGCTACCGCCTGGACCGTAGAGATGCTGTATTTTGGTGATTTAAAAATGTTTATTTGTCAAAAATTTCCATTCACGCTTGAATATATGAAAACCGATTAGGACCCATATTGTTGAAATTTTAATTTAGAATCGTTTAGATCAAAATGATCTATACCTCAAAAATGATATACTTTTCAAAATATTTGCAAACATCGAAAATGCTAGTACAATTTTAGCTGAACAAAGTTGTTTGTAAAAATTTCTGCTCAAATTAGGGAAAACTGAGCCCTCCCAATTTATGGAAAAAGGTTGAGTCAAAAATGTCCCCTCAATCAGCCAATCCTTCTGTGATGTAGAGAACCAACAATATTTAGTCCGCACGACATCAAACACTTACACACGGCCACAGACACACTCCGATTTTTCTAAAACTAATTTTTCTGACTTCGGCGATTAGTGAATGGTAAATCTACAAAAAACTCGTTTTAAACTTTATAAAGTAAAGTAAAAAGTATTGCAATCCTGGAAAATTTTGACCTCGAGATTTTCGCAGTTTTACCTTTCGCTATAGCGCCAAAGCCAAAAAAACAGTATACGAATGGGCATTTTTTACGATTGTGCATGTATCGTGCAGACCAAAAAATGTTGGTTCTGTACAGCCCATACGGATTAATATTGCAAATGAAAACTTCATATTTAAGCTTTTTCCATAAATTGGAAGGTCCTATTGATTTTTAGCTTAAATCGGTTTACTGGAACTGGCAGAGCTTTTTCATTTTTTGTCACAATTATGAAAAGTATAACATTTACGACCAATCAATTCAAAACTGACAGATTTAAAATTTAATTTGCAACAATACTGGTGTAGATATATTTCGATCTGACTTCATGTGCAAATCGAATTCGTCTCGCAGGAAGTTTATAAGTGGTTCAGCTTGAGGAACAGCAAAATTAATATTGAAATCCCCGCTCATAATCATAGGCAAAAGACGATAGTCTCCTTGGAGAATTTTTGAAATTCTTTTAGAATATGGAGCAAGGACGAAATGTATGAACTTCATTATGTCTGCGACAGATTTATTCGGCGAGGTGAAAACAACTACGGAAAGCATCTTATTCCTATTAAGAAGCTGTTCAGCATCATCAGTGGGTTGTGTAGTTATGCTCATACCAGTTGTTTGTCCAACGATGATTTCTTTATGCGAGGTGACTGTGTAAGTTCTACTTGTATTTTTATATATTTTTGCTCCGGTAGCCCACTGACCATCCCTCTTGAACTGAACGCATCATTCAAAATTAATAACATTAACATGCTCGTCATTGCGTAGCCAGATCTCGGTAAGCAAGAAAATTGAGCATCCCTGCGTGACGCGACTGTATCAGTTAGGTCGAGGTGATGTGACCTGAAACTCTGGCAGTTCAATGTTAAAAACCAGACGTCATTATTATCTCGTACAAAATTCGCCATTACAACTTGAGCTATTTAGCGGATTTGTGGTGAGGCGCGATATCTCATTTTAAAGCAGACCCATTGAGGTCCCATTTTTATGTCCATGGAAAAAATTAAAATTTATTTAAACTACCTTTATTTTTTTCAATATTTTTTTTTTGGTCAACACTGTAGGATTGGGGTTATATACGTTAGACTTAAGTAAGGCCCAGCAATTCTCGAGAGTTTAAATCCGGAGAATTGCGAGAGGATGTCAATATTTTGGTTAAGGAGGACATTCTCTATTAATTTTGCGGTATGGCAAGGAGCTCTATCTTGCATAAAAGTGTAAGAACACTGGCCTTGAGGTAGTTACCTCATGTAAGGAAATTAGACGTCTGTTAATTCCTTTTCATATTGTTCTTTTCTCATGATTTCCTCTACGAAGTATATTGGACCAGGCCCATCTCCACTAATGCAGCTCCATATCATTACTCATGGTGCATGTTTTATGTTCCTGACTAAGCAGTTCTTCCTAAACCTCTCTCCTGGTCTCCTTCTGACGAACTGGGCCGATTCTGCAACGGCTTCTAGCTTGCATTTGCCACTAAACATAACCAATAAATTTTAAAAAAATCCTTAATTTCGGTTTTTTTTATTTAATTTTTGAAAATATATAATGAGTGCTTAAAAATTCGATTTACCTTCTTCCAGTCGTCTATTTTTGACTGCTTATGAAATTTATCACAAATAAGACGTTTTTCCGCATTTTTCAGTGAATCTGGGTTTTTTTCTGAACGCCTACATTTCAAATTATTTTTTTATGGCCTTCGTCGCAATGACATCGCTGATATCTTTATCCCTTCTTCACTAATGCACTTTTGTAGCTCGCTCGTCGTTGGTCTGGTTGCTCTTCCTGATCCCCTTACAGTTTCTTCTCTTCTTATAAAAGTACCCCCAGATTGAAGAATTTTTGCCAAATTACATTGTTTTGGCAATCAATCGTTAAAATTCCATAAATCAAAAAACTACTACTTTCACTTTACAGTGTAGGCTTCTCTCTCTCTCTCTCTCTCTCTCTTTTCCTCTTTCTAAATTTCGATAAACTTATCACTAAAAATTATTTCGTTAAATTAATCAATCTAGAAGTCTTAGAAATCATAGACTAAAAATAGAATGCTGATTAAGCCGAGCAAGTGTAGAGCCGAAAATATAGATTGTACACCCGAAGCCTATTGAAACCCTAATGACAAATTGGTTATATAGAGATTAATATTTAATAGTTTTTTGTTGTTTTTAAAAATAAAATTGAAAACTTATCGATACATTGATATTATTTTAACTCACAATCAATCAATTTTTTTTTGACAAGTTGTACAAAACAATCAGAATACGAATAGTGGACGATACAGAGTTCGAAATTGAATATTTAAATGGTTCTTTTGAATACGGAATTAATGAGGTAGATTTAAACCGAAAAAATGGAGATCATGCTGTGGTTGGTTTTTCCTGGATATTCGGCAACACCAACCACAGCATGATCTCCATTTTTCCTCAAAAACGTCTTTGTGACAGTGCTGGTCGTGTTCTGGATGCATTTGATGAAGTATTATTAAACATGGTGTTTGAGAGCCCTCCCTTATTTAACTATTGCTTACCCGAAATAGTTAAAGAATTAAGCCCGCAGTATGGTAAGCTCACTATTAACATAGTGAATAATTCGTTTAAATATCACAGAGCCCAATACACGAGATTAAAGAGCAGTACGAGTAAAGTCCCAAGCGGATCTGGTGCAGTGGCGAGAATTAGACAGCGTCGTGATGGCTAAAAGAAAGCGTTTTTCATTCCTTGAAACTGTACATATAAGTGCAACCCAACGAAGCGATCAAATACCAAACGACAGGGCAGACAATTTTGCGAAAATTGTGGCATCATTCACGAGAGGACTAAATGTTATTGAATCCTTGGAGGCGTTCATATTTATAAGCTAATATTTCCATGACAATGTGAATTGTAATAAATAAATTTTCTTTACGCAAAATTAAACTGTTCTTTATTTATATTTAATCCAATGTCGACCATTGCCAGGCAATTGACGCATTTGTCATAAAATTTTCAGCTAACGGGTTTTTCATATCGGTAGCTGCTGTAGTTGTATTATATCCTCCTGTTTTCCAAAAAATACAACTTTAATTAGGTTCAGTTTTTAAATATAATATATGTATAAGCAAAGGCACAAATTATCTGAATCTTTTTTATCCAGATTTGCTCTCCAAGCTCTTTCAATGACTTTCAAGGTATTGTCCTGCGATCTACTATTTTTTGAGTCAAATACTTTCGCTGGTGGGCCTTTGTCGCCTCCTCCTTCATTAAGCAAAAGTTGTGCAAGCAAATAACCGCTCGAACAACTTTGTCCGAATTTTCCGTACACATAACGTGTTCTTTAGAATTCTCCATCTATTTACAAGTAAGCCAAACGTGTTTTCAATCACACGTCTTGCTCTTGATTGACGGAAATTAAATTTCAATTTAGAGAATCTTAGATTGCCTGTTGATTTCCCAGAGTAGGGGGCAATGAGCCAAGTTTTAAGACGAAAGGTTATAAAATTAATTAAAAGATGATTTATTAACTTACCACAAGCTTCATCTCCTAATAAATAGAAAGGTAAAACTGGCCCCCCTCATCAATTTCGTAGCTCGGGTAAATCCATCGCATTAATGAGTTTTTAAACCCTCCTCCCTCATCACTTTGCCATCCCTGTGCCACTATATCAATTGCCAAGAACCTATATCGGTGATCACATATTGCCATGATCGAAAAATAGTTTTTATAATTGAAGTACATTGGCGCTTACAAATAAATAACACTTTTTAAATTATAAAAATGTATAAATAGTTCCAACACAGTTAGGGAATTCCCATCGCTGGTTGAATCCTTTAGCGGTCTCCAACCACGTAGTTTTATTTGGCGCTGGCAGTGATTTATCTTTTAAAACAATCCAAATTGCGTGCAATGTATTCTGGATCGCGATACATGTGGTTGTCTCCACTTGCAAGATATCTACCAATGAACGTTAAAATATTAATATGTAAGATTGAAGTATTAATAAAACTTTTATATTCACCTTAATGTTTGAGATACTTTTGTAGAAGGAGGAATCGTTCGTCGTAATATATTTCGTTTGATTAAATAAGGCCTGGCGTAAAATAATAATTTATCGAAACTGTCTAGACACAATTGGGTAAAATTAAAAAATGTTTCGAGATCGGTTAAGCGCATCTCATTTAACAAAGCTTCGGCATCATGTTCGTATCGGTGGTCTTCCGACAAAATTGGCCGTACCCATCATCTACGTTTTTTAATTTTCGTTGGCACTTTTATATCTACATTTTTAATTGGACGTGCAAGATATGGTGTCATTAAAATAACACCAGCTGCTGCAATACTGGCTAATATCTCAGTATTATTACTGTTCATTGTTATGTACTATTTCTAATAAAGCTTTTAACTATTTTTTTTTATAATCCCACACACTTAAATTTTTATATTGATTGACACTTTGAGAGCACAGAATGACAAATAATTAAAAACGATCAGTTTACATAACTAAAAAACAAAATCTAATATTTTGTTGTTGGATCGCGATAAGTTCACAACAACATTGAACACAATACTGTGAATGTAGGCTTAATGTTATTTGATCAAAATGGGAACAAAATAACAGTTTGTTTATTATTTATATCAATTTGATCCACCAAGCCTAACTCTATTAGTTTCTCAGCTACACTGATTATTCTTATAAGAATCCATAAAAACTTAACAAATGGATTTAATTGGACATTTGTTTACTTAGACATTATCAGTAATATAGAAAGTGCTGTCATCTTTGCTAATTGAATCCAAAATGAACAAATGTCTTCGTCCATTTCTATGTTTCTTCTAAATTTCTAAACAGTGAAATTATTATACAAGTGCAGGATTTAAAACATCTTATTGGACTTATATATGCGTGGACGGGTTCTTTGTTGGAACAAATTGCGCAACCGTTCTACATATAGTTATATGATTAAATTGAATTAGACTGTGCTGTCTTAGCAGTCTAGAATAAATAAATACTTTTGGCCTTATTAGTTGTCTGTAGTCGGGCCAAGCCGGTCTAAACTAGGAAGATTCCAATGATTTTTTAATTGAAATCGGGCCATCGGAAGTGGCAGCTTTCAAAGGAGCTTTTTTTTCTTGCAATTAATTTGAAAAGAATATCATTTTCGCGAAATAATGATGTTATGATATCGAAATGATACCGTTCCAGATCATTTTTCTAACATTTTATCGGAAATGACGTTTTTTAACAAAAAATCGGCCCTGTACAACGTCTAAGGATGAAACTTCCTACTTCAGTTTTTTCTATAAATTCGGAGATTCTAGTGATGACGGTCTACCGGACTTCAAGGGGAGTTTTTTTTTGTTTATTGCAAATATGTTGATATTTATGAAAAAATTTTGTTTAGTCTTTAGATATTTAGTATTTATGAAAAATAAATAAAAAAAACATTCTAAATTAAAATTCAACCAAAATTAGTTCAGATGTTTTTTTTAAATTTTACCGGAAATGACGAGTTTTAATAACAAACAAATTTCACCAAAATTCGGCATCTAGGCGGATTAACCATATTTGGATTCAACTTCGTACTTAAACTTTGGTAGACCAAATAATGCCAAAAATTTCCCTGGAAGTGTTTGTAATGATCTTGAACAGATTAGCATTTTTACAAAAGGGCAAATAATTTTCAAATTCAAATAAATTTAAAGATTACATGTTGAGGGAGGGTTGGCGTTGCTGGTTTTCTGAAATTTAAGCATGAATATTTTATAATCAATAAAGCAAACCAAATATTGGATAATAATATTTCACAACTTAGTCACAAATTCACTTCCCGGCTTATAATCAATCAATAATATTAAATTTATCTTGATTGATATCTTATCTTGATTTTATTATTTTATTATCTATACTCGTATGTTGTGTTTATTTAAAAAATTTTGCTCTTGCTCTTTATAATATTTTGATACAAAATCTTCTCAACCAAAATGTCGGGACAAATTTTGAAAAACAATTCATTTGACGGCCACAGGCATTTCAAAGAATTATATTTTTTATGAATACGTACTCTTCTAACGTTTGCGATAATTGGAACAACATTTTCAAGATTTAATAATTTATTTAACAGCATCTTTAATAATTTAGTCAGTTTTGAGGAAAGTATTAAATAAAAATAAATAACAAATCGTTTTGGGATGGTAGTAAATTATATACAAAGCTTTAAGTTTTAAGTCAATAATGGTATATTGAGAAACTCGGCAAGTAGTTATGATAAATACTACTATAAAAGTATAATACTATACTTTTATTATTAACACTTAAAAGGAGATAAAGTATGGAGCTTTCGTAGAAACGTAATGCACTGTAAGCTCTTAAAATACATTTTATTATAAAAGCTTTAAAATAAACTTTATATAGCGAAAAGTCGATTAGACAATGCAAAAATTAATTTTTAAATTAACCACAAAAGGTTTTTTTTTTAATTACTTCATGAAAATAGGCTTATAACCATCCTACTAGAGCATAATATTTTCTAATATTTAGTAGTTAAGGACATATTGATTTTATTGGAAAATGAACGTCACATTGTTTTCTCCTTTTTTGGGTTTCAATATAAATGCAAATTTGCCACTGTTATTGACATATATTTTGATGACGCATAACACCAAAACCATACGAGTATACAAACAATATTTTGTGCATTGAAATTTTTGTAGCCTAATTTTAAAATTATCTACATACGAGTATAATTTGTGTACAATATGCACCTGAGCTAATTTATTCTGAATATAAATTTATTTTTCATGTTTTATTAAACAGTTTTTTATTTATTTTTAAAATATCCGGTTTTCTGTTGACTCTTTAATATTCGAAAAACTATAGTATAGAGCCATCAGTATTGTGCTATAGATCTCTAATAGGTCACCAACCAACAATTTGTCAAAACGACAAATTTTTTGTTTGGCCAATTAACATTTCATTTTATATCTTGTTGTCGTACCTTATCGGGCCCGCGGTGCTGAAATTGAATATTTTCAAAAATATTATTATGAAATAGTACAATCCAAAGTTGTATATACAAATAATGCCCTTCCTGAATTTTTGTGTGGTATTGTTATATACAAATATCATAAAAGTGAATGTATGTATAGTAGTTATACCTCAGTATATAAGATGTTTGGAAAACACAAAAGGACACTGCAACCGAAACTATAACAATAGCCACAGAAGCAAGCAAACATAACTAAAATCACAATTTCATTAGCAGGAACGTGCACTGTAAACGGTGTTTGTGGTTTTTTCGATAATAAATTCTGATTTTGCAAATTTACATTTCGGTTGTGTTTTAAATGTATCGAAATTAAAATGTCTAATTCTGAAGGTCCCGCTAACTCCCCAATGAATGTGAATCAATTTGTTGACGTTTCTATGACAGATTGGTGGTTTCAATTAACATCACCTCAGCTAAAAGTATTTTAAATTCGGTATATAATGGTGTTAATAATCCAGTGGCTTCGATACCTTTGGAACGAGTTGAAGTTATGGGAAATATTATTGACTAAAATTTCCAAAATTCTGCAAAATAGTGCATCCGATTCAAACCACCACAACCTTTGTGTGGGCAGAATAACACTGACTGGTTTTTTATTTTAGGGGCGCAAACATTTCAGGGCGCCAATATATTTAAAAAAAAAATATTTATTACAAAATATTTAATTTTAAATTACATTTTACTATACTGCACAACTCTATTAAAATTTGCAGAATAACTTTACAGTCATTACATTACCATATACACAAAAATATTTTCATTTTCAGCACAGAATTTTAACGTTGTTCATAGTTCATATGTAAAGAAAAAATATCAATAAAAATACCCCACCATTCCTTATATAAAAGCATCTCGCTCATGAACAGTACATATTTTTATTCTGTGCGTAAGTGCAACGGCTTGTATTTATACACTTGCGTGGATTTTGAATGAACATAGTTTTACGCATACCCCAGTATGCAATTATTCCACTGTGTGGAAAAAACTGCTCAAATGCCGTACAAAACTCCGTACTACAAAATATCAAAGACACAAAAATATTGATTTTGGAGAAAAATAATTGTTTTTCTCTTTCTATTTCGCGGTAATATTTTCGTTTTATAAGTTTCGATTGTATCTTTCATTTTCAGTTTCTTCTGACGAGTCGACGTGCACGGTTGCACTACATAATTAGTTTTTTTACTTTAAAGTGTTGTGTTTCATTATAATGTTTTTCGATTTGTTAAAGTAAATAATTTTAAATTTAAATATATAATAATAATTATTAACTTAGTGATCGCGATATGCAAATTTGGACTAAAAAGGTAATAGAGATCTGTCTCACAATGGCGTCTTCGCGAAATACATTTACGTAGTAAATTTTCAATGATTTTTTTTTTCAAGATCTCAATATGCTGGCGGATGCAATACAACGTGGCGGATGCAATACAAAACTCAATTTATGAAATTTAAATATGTAAATAAATTTTCTATGTTTTTTTTGTACACAAATAAAAAATAATGTGAATAAAAAATTAATATTTATTTTATTATAAATGGAAAATTTTGTTTTATTTCGGATAAGAATTATTATTTATTCCAATTGGAAAATATATACAAAACACGTGCCTTTTGTTTCTGTGATTTTTTCTCTTTTTAGTTGGGATTCACACCGACACCAGAATTTTTGTGACACTTTTCTTTGGCTGGGAGTACGAATTTCCGCGTGATACACATGGTTCTTTCCATAGAAGCAGTGTGGTTTTAGAACGCGAATGTAAATGAAATTCCGTCGGTATTGCATATTGGGACATAGATAAAAAAATAATATGCCTAATAATCGAGAGCGAATAAAGAGTATTCAATATAGAAAAAGGGGAATAGAAAAAAACAGCAAGTCATTTTTTCCACGTCGGTTTCTCTCAATTTTGTGTTTACACTTTAGGTTTGCACAATGCACAGAATAAAAATACTGTTCATGAGCGAGTTGTTTTTATATAAGGAATAGTGGGGGATTTTTATTGATATTTTTCTTTGCATATGAACTATGAACAGTGTTAAAATTCTGTGCTGAAAAATTTTTGAGTGATACATTGCATTTTTAAAATGTTGTATTTGTAATATAATTTTTATTTTTAATTCAAAACAGACGCATTGAATAAAACTGAATCAATCATATTTTTATTTACTTATAATGTGAAGTTAAAAATAATGATATGATTAAAATTTTATGCAAATTTTAATTATGTATATTTTTTATAAAATAATAAATAAGTTTCATATGATTGTTGTTCATGATTGCACAGGTCAACATTTGATATAAAACGAAACACTTGGAATGTTATGGGGTTTTTTGGGTCGCTGATTACGATTAACCGGGTTAGTTAACCTTCATCACATCAGGTTCAAGGTCATTTGAACGTCAAAGTGTCTTAATGCGACCGAAAAAATCTGAAAAAATTCATGCGGATGTTTTCAAGGTCCCTGAGTACGATGTCGTAGTTTGTTTGACCTTTCGCCTTTGTTAAAAGTCATTTGAAGGCCATTTGAAGGTCAAATCGACATATTTCGACCAAAATATTTGCGAAAAATTCATGCGTATGTTTTTAAGGTCTCTGAGTACGATTCCGTAGTTTGTCTGAGCTTACGATTTTCAAGTTACAAAAATGAAGCATTACCGCGACTTGGTGTCTCTGACCGAATAGCGCTTATGCGGTGGATGCCTAAGGCGACAATATATCGACGGCTCTTACGAAAATGGTGATATATTTTTGCCCTTACGAATAAAGTGATATCTTCATTCTTGTCGCGAAAAAGGTGATATCTTCATTCTTGCCGCTTGTTGGTTTCTTTGTTGGTTTGTTTGTTGGTTTGTTTGTTGATTTGTTTGTTTATTTGTTTTTTGTTTGTTTGTTTGCTTATTTGACTGTTTGTTAATTCGGTTGTTTGTTTGTTGCTGTGTTTGGTGCTTTGTTTAATGGTTTGTTTTGTTTGTTTGTGTGAAGGTTTGGTGGTTATTTTTTTCGGTTCGTTGATTTGTTTGTTTAGATGTTTCTTGGTTGGTTCGTTTGGTGGTTTGAGGTTTGTCGCATGATTTGTTTGTAGGTTTGTTTGTTCGTTTGTTGGGTTGGTTGGTTGCTGTTTGTTCGTTTGAGCGTTGTTGTTTCGTTTGTTTGGTTGGGTGCTCTGTTTGGTTGCTAATGGTTTGTTTGTTTGTCTGTTTGTTTGTTTGCTTGTGTGTTTTGTTGGCTACTTAGTGTGAAGGTTGGTAGTTTTGTTTGTTGATTCGGTTGTTTGTTTTTTGCTGTGTTAGGTTTGGTTTGGTTAGATTGGGTTTGGTTAGATTAGGTTTTGTTTCGTTAGTTTACGACTTCAGATTCGTGTTCATCGCACAAAATTACATAAAAAATACACTCGACCCTAGTCAGAGTAAATTGTTTGGATTTTTCGAGATTTTTAGCGCGTTTTTGGGATTTATTCAAAATTAAACTAGTAAACCAGCCAACAAACTAACCAACAAACCTCAAACAAACAAACCAACAAATAAACAAGCAAACAATCGATGGTAAGAATGAAGATATCACCTTTTTCGCGAAAAAAAATGAAGATATCACCTTTTTCGCATCAAGAAATAATGTTCTATATCGCGGACTTACTGTTTTTAATGCCTTACCTGCTGAAATAAAGAAAAGTGCAACCCAAAATAAATTCAAAACGAAAGTTTATGAATATCTAAAAAGTGGAATTAATTAATGCTTCTATAAAGCTATAACACTGTGACTGATAAATTTGTTATTAAAATATTTTACTATGTTACTTTTAAGATAATATTGATATGATTTTTCTTATCTAGTATGGATACAACATACTATAAGTATAATTTGCTAAATTGTAAAATTACATGGATATTATGGATTTATTATTATATTACACTAATTAACTATAAATGGAAATTAAATTAGAATTAATTAGAATACGTATGATCAGCTTATTAAATGGAGTTACGCGATGGTTCGAGTAACTTAAAAAAAAAAAAAGTATATATCCCTTATTATATTGAAGCTATAAACAAGTTGAATTTAAAGATTGTATCTATTAATAAGTAGGTAAAGTAAGTAATGCAATTTAACTTATCTAGTAAAAAAAATAAAAATAAAAAGAACGAAGATGTCACTTTTTTCGTAAGGGCAAAAAGATATCACCATTTTCGTAAGAGCCGTCGATATATTGTCGCCTTAGGCATCCACCGCATAAACGCTATTCGGTCAGAGACACCAAGTCGCGGCAATGCTTCATTTTTGTAACTTGAAAATCGTAAGCTCAGACAAACTACGGAATCGTACTCAGAGACTTTAAAAACATACGCATGAATTTTTCGCAAATATTTTAGTGGAAATATGTCGGTTTGACCTTCAAATGACCTTTAACAAAGTCGTATGGTCCGACTAACTACGGAATCGTACTCAGAGACCTTGAAAACATACGCATGAATTTTTCGCAAATTTTTTGGTCGAAATATGTCGATTTGACCTTCAAATGGCCTTCAAATGACCTTTCACAAAGTCGTATCGTCAGACTTACTACGGAATCGTACTCAGAGACCTAAAAAACATAAGCATGAATTTTTCGCAAATATTTTGGTCGAAATATGTCGATTTTACCTTCAAATGACCTTCAAATGACTTTTACACAAATGCGAAAGGTCAAACAAACTACGGAATCGTACTCAAGGACCTCGAAAACATCCGCATGAATTTTTTCAGATTTTTTTGGTCGCATTAAGATACTTTGACCTTCAAATGACCTTGAACCGGATGTGATAAAGGTTAACCAACCCGGTTAATCGTAATCAGCGACCCGAAAAACCCCTAAAGCACCATAGCATTCCAAGTGTTTCGTTTTATATCAAATGTTGACCTGTGTTGTCTGGAGGAAAAGTATTGTATTAAAAAGTTAAGTTTTGTGAGTTGTTGTATATTGACGACATATATTCATCACATTCACAAAATTGGAAATACATAACTAATTTTTATATCATTATTATTATAAATATAAGAATTAAAATTATTTTAATAATTTAATAAAAAATCCAAAAACTTAATTCCTAGAATCCTAGTTTCCACAAACTGTAAAAAAAAATAAAACGGAAAAATTTTTTTTACGCTGAATTACTAATTCGATAGAAATATTTAACCTTTTTATTAATTTTTTAAATATATATTTTTGAGGACTATACCTACGTGGGACACCTCGTTAAAAAAATGCATTGCAAGTCCTACCTCACGGGTGAAGTGGAAACGGAATATTTAAGACAAACCTTTCCTTAGGGCGGCATTTTTGAAAAGTGCACGGGGCGCCAAAAGGCCCAGCGCCAACCCTGAAAATAAATGATCACTTCCTTATACGAGTAAAGTGTTTAAAAATGAAGTAATCAAGGTTAAGGATAATCGGAGATGTCCCGCTTGAATAACTGTTGAACTTACTTCGCCTAAATGTCAGAAACGATTTAGTTACGATCCTCTACACATGACAATACAACAACATAACATTGTTATACAACAACAACAACGCGTATGATGGGATCTACTTTTCAAACACACGCGGAGTATTACATCGAAAACGACGCGCAACAAAAAGTGCAAGATTCGCATAAATGCAAGTCAATGCATTTATACATATTTTCATCGCGCAACAAAAAAGTGCAAGATTCACATAAATGCATATCCATGCATTTATGCATATTGTAGGATCGGATGTCAATCTGTTAGACTAAATAATTATTGTAAGTTAGTTGTTAAGTTAGCGTGTAAGAGATCACATCTAAAATATAAATTGTTCTGTTAAATAAAATTCAGTAAATAAAATATTAATTAATAAAGAAGATATAAAAATTAAACAAGTGAAAATTGTTTTTTTTATAATAAAGTTTTCTTCTAAAACATAATTGGCGCAGTTGATAGCGGATGTTTTTAAACATTCAAAACCATACGTGTTAAAAGTTATTTTCGGAGTGAAAAGTGCTCGTACCGACGGTTAATCGGTACTAAGTGAAATAACGGAAAATTAAGTGAAGTAATAATAAACATAAAATAATTTATTTTTTTTTTTCCCGATATCTATTTACCCTGACCAACGGTAAGTAAATAGAACATAATAAACGTAACCACCATAATAAGACGTCCTGGCGTATGTACCAGAAAAGTGCTAAAACAAAAAAAAAAATATATAAAAAATAAATAAACAAACCGTCGAATTTACTGAGATGAACGCCGCAGTCACCACAACAATACTCATTGTATCTTGGTAAGCGAATTTTTAATTTGTTCATTCAATCCCATCCATATCCTTACCTCGCTTAACAACTCAAGGGAATTCTAAGGAATATAGAATTCCCAGAAAATAGTTTCAATAAAAAATATTTTTTTAACCATAATATTGATTTTAAACAAACTAATTTTTAAAAAAATTATATATAAAACTTATCGACTTATAGAGTCTATGAGTGAAAATCCCGGTTATAGGATTTTTAAAAAACAAAATTTATCGTTAGAAATAAAAAATCTAACGGAAAACTTTAATACAATCTTTAAAATAACTGAAACGATCAATCATAAAAACACTTCAAAAATGAATGAATCAGAAAATTCAGCTTCTGAAAATTGTGTTACTGACTTATTTAAAAGTCTTAGAATCCCCGATGCTGTGAAAGACCTTCCGCGGTACGAAGGTAGCAGACATACGCTCTATGAGTTCATAGAGAATGTCGAAGAAATCCTGTCCCTATGTAACGCGATAGATGGACATCCATGCTCTAAAATCTACCTCAGAGCAATTCGCAATAAAATTACGGGTGAGGCTAACGAAGTCCTCACGATGTACGGAACACCTCTGGAATGGGAAGCAATAAAAGATAATCTTATCACTCATTACGCGGACAAGCGTAATGAAACGAACCTGGTGAGGGATTTATACAGCACCTCACAAGGCAGTGATAGCCTAGAAAAGTACTTTGCTAGAATTATAGATATACAGAGTACTATAATCAACCATGTCAAATTAAACGAAAGCAGTGCTATCGTAATTAGGGCTAAACGAGACCTATATCAAGAAATGTGTCTCAACACATTCTTGGCCGGTCTAAGGGAGCCAATGGGCTCCATGATTCGGGCTATGCAGCCTACCTCGCTCACTGAGGCATTTACAAATTGCCTCAAAGAACAGAATATGTCCTATATGAAAAAAAGTAATAATGTTAACGTATTACCTGTTCCGCAGAGAACAGCCCCAAAATTCCTGAACGGAAATGCTACACGGAATTCTTATCCCAGTGGTCCGCCAATTCTCCAACAGATGCGATATTCACCAAATTATAATTATAAACCAACACCGCAGTATTACAACCACAGGCCATTCACAAAGCAAAATCCAATGGCAAGCGGAAACGTTCAAAATAACAGATTTAATTTCAAGCCACCAATGGTTCCTCCAAGAAGAGCAGAACCAATGGACACCACCTCCAACTATAACAATTATAAACAGTATTCAAGTATTAACCCTAATCATAATCAAGTTAAACAATATTCGAACGGTAACCAGTTACCCAGGCAAAATTATCAATTCCAGCCGATTGGTCCTCCAAAGATCCGATCGCAAGAATTGTACACTACCGAGGATCAACAAGAGGGAATAACAGAAGAGTGCTGTGAAGAAGAGCCTCCGCTATACTTCCCTGACCTCGACGAAGGTGAGGTTGACGATGAAAATTTTCTACCAGAAGCCTCGCATCTGGAATCGGATACGTAGATGTTAACAAACACCAAACGTATTCCCTTCCCTATATACATATCCATCTTAATAAAACTAAAGTCTTAAAAATTCTAATAGATACGGGATCAAACAAATCCTTCCTGAACCCCGAGTTCATCCATCCTTCACGGATACGCTCCATACCCCCGATTAATGTTAAAACTATGTTCAATAACCATCAAATAAACCAGAAAGTCATTGTTAAAGGACTTATGGAGTTTAAAACAAGGGAACCAATAGAATTCCTTCTATTTAAGTTTCATAAATATTTTGACGGTTTAATCGGATTGGAGACAATGCAACAACTAGGAGTAACGTTAGACCTTGGGAAATCTATTCTTAAAACCGACAAGGTCGAGATCCCACTCCTATTTAAACCGAACTATGCATCAAAAGTTTACACGATCTTGCCTAGAAGCAAGCTTACAGCTGAGCTTCCAGTTGATGTCGAAAATGGGGATATATATATCACCCCGACAACAATCAACGATAATCTAATTATTCCTGAAGGTCTCTATCACTGCAAAAACTGGTATGCAGTCTTAGAAGTTGTAAACTACGGCAACCAATCTCAAACTTTCGTAATCGAACAACCAATAAAAGCCGAACTTTTCAAGAAAGCATATCGAGCTGAATCCCACCATTGTAACATTCAAAACTGCGATTCTCCTATTCAAGATGAAACTATTTCTAATTTAATTAGAACGGAACACCTTAACGCAGAGGAAAAGACAGCAATTTTCAAATTGTGTCACCAATACGAGGAATTATTTCTGAAAACGGAACAACGTTTGACCTTTACAAACGCCGTAAAACACGAAATAAATCTTACGGATGACAAACCTGTCTTTACCAAAAGTTATCGATATCCTCATGTCCACAAAGAGGAAGTAAAACGCCAAATTGATAAAATGTTACAAGACGGAATCATACGTCCGAGCTTCTCACCCTGGTCATCTCCAATTTGGATTGTACCAAAAAAAGCAGACGCCAGCGGAAAAATTAAATGGCGGTTAGTAATAGACTACCGCAAGCTAAATGAGAAGACTATCGAAGATCGGTACCCTCTACCGAACATAACCGATATACTCGATAAACTAGGGAAGTGTATGTACTTCTCAACCTTGGATCTTGCATCTGGCTTCCACCAGATAGAGGTAAGAAAGCAAGACATCCCCAAAACCGCATTTTCCGTTGACCACGGCCATTATGAATACATAAGAATGCCGTTTGGTCTAAAGAATGCCCCTTCAACATTTCAAAGGGTCATGGATAATGTGTTAGGCGATATCCAAGGCAAATCTTGCTTGTGTTATATGGATGATATCATAGTATTTTCGACGTCACTCCAAGAACACATTGAGAACATAAAGCAAGTGTTTAATAAATTACGAAAGGCCAATTTAAAAGTTCAAATGGACAAATCGGAATTTCTACATCGAGAAATTGCCTTTTTGGGCCATATTGTCACCTGTGACGGAGTTAAACCCAACCCCGACAAAATCAAAGCGATTAAGGAATTTCCCGTTCCAAAAACGGAGAAACAAATTAAAAGCTTTTTGGGTCTTCTGGGCTACTATCGAAAATTTATCAAAAACTTCTCCGACATCACAAAACCGTTAACGGAATGCTTAAGGAAAGATAAAAGCATAATCTTGAACGCAAGGTACTTACAATGTTTCGAGTATTGCAAAGAGTTATTGTGTAATGAACCAATCCTGCAATACCCAGATTTTAATAAGGAATTTATCCTTACTACAGATGCAAGCAACGTAGCTATTGGCGCCGTCCTTTCACAAGGTCCAATAGGGAAAGATAAACCGATCTGCTATGCCTCTAGAACCTTAACGGTCACGGAGCAAAACTACTCCACCATAGAAAAAGAGCTTCTGGCTATTGTCTGGTCCACAAAATACTTTAGGCCGTATCTATTCGGCCAAAAATTCAAAATTGTGACGGATCACAAGCCGTTGACTTGGCTTTTCAATCTCAAGGAACCAAACTCAAAATTGATTCGTTGGAGATTGAAACTTGAGGAATACGATTATGAAATCGTGTATAAGAAAGGTGTAAAAAACACTAATGCGGACGCATTATCGCGGATACAACCCGAACCTCTCACCGTTAATAATATTAATACTTCCGACGTATCTGAATCCTCCACGGAACCAGAAAGAGGAAGCGAATCCGAAGACATTGTACCAACAACAAGTTCCCCAATAAATCATTTCAGTTCACAGCTGATAATAACAATTGATCCTGAAATGTTAGGATCAAATATCCTTCATGAACATCCATTTGGGAAAAATAGAGTAATAATTTATATGCCTAATTACCACTTACCAACAATAAGACTTAACATAAGAACACTAGTAACAAAATATCGGGTTACAGGCATCATGTGTGATGACATAGTGTTCAAGATAGCTAAAGAAGCCTATATAGAAAAATTCGGAACCCCTTCAAAAAATTATTTGGTAAGAACACACGTCCTTTTAACGGATGTGTTAGACCCCGAAGATCAAAATGCGATGATCAGGAAAAGGCATGAAGAAAATCACCACCGAGGAATATTGGAGAATTATGAGTTTATCAAAAGAACCCATTATTTCCCAAATATGAAAAACCTCATAACAACTTACATCAATAATTGCAACATATGCTTGCAAACGAAATACGACAGGCACCCATTAAAGATTGAGTATGAAATTACAGAAACGCCAAAAAGACCAATGGAAATCCTGCATATAGATTTCTGTTTCTTTGAAAACCATGTGTTTCTTACAGTCTTAGACAAATTCTCCAAATTTGCTGCAGCCTTCTACATGAAGCCACGAACCAGTAAAGAGGTTCAAAAAAGACTGATTCAATTCTTTAGTGCCCATGGTAAACCTTCAAAAATTATATCAGATAACGAAGGAAACCTGAATACACCATCTCTTAGAGCCTTTCTACAAGAATACGACATCCAATTACACCACACGTCGTCATATTCATCAACAGGAAATTCCCCCGTAGAGCGGCTGCATTCAACCTTGCAGGAACTCATTAAAATAGCTCATATTCAAACGCCTGAAGAAAGTATCAAAAATCTGATGCACAATTGCATCCTCTCGTATAACAACACCATACATTCGGCGACAAAATTCACACCGTTCGAGCTTTTAACGGGTCACTACACCATTTTAGGGCAACCTGTTGATCCGGCATTTGCCAATGCGCAGGAGTATCTGTTCAACCATACCTTATCATACGATGAGTTATGCAGACGGATTCATGAGGAAACTCATGCAAAGAAAACAAGGCTGATCAATAAACTTAACATTGATCGAGTCAAACCTCCTAATTTAAAAGTGAATCAAACCATTCACGTTCGCAACAAAAGACGATCTAAAATCAAACCAGGATTTGTCGTAAGAAAAGTCCTAAAGGATAATAAAGTCACTGTCTTAACGAAAGATGGCAAGTACCACAAAAAATTGATTAAACAACCATTTCAGGTTCTCTCTAATCCGGAGCCAAACACTCAAGGTGACCAACCTAGAGAACAACAAGGGGCTTATACCGATCAAGCTAGGCCAGGCCCGAGTAATCAGTAGTTATGGTCGAATCATCCACGTAATCGATATCCAGCATTACGAAGAACACTTCGGCACTATTCAGGACAATGTTTATCTAGTTGGGAAATCCATAAATAACAGTAAAGAGTATTCATATGCTTTCAAAACCAAAATGGAAATCCTTGAACACAAAACTAGGGAGTTACATAACAACATCAACCTTTTGAAACCTACACGGATGAAAAGAGGACTTATTAACGGATTAGGATCACTAATCAAAGATATCACAGGAAACCTGGATCAACACGACTTAGAAGAAATTAGTAACGCAATCCACCGTCTTCACGAAAATCAAATTAAATTGAACGAACAAAATAACGCTCAAATTGTAATCAATCAAGGTATGATCGATAGGTTCAACTATATACAGGAATACGTAAAAATTAGCAACGACAAAATTACAGCCGAACTAAACCGACTAGCAAACGTAACCGAAATAGGACTACACATGTTTAAAATAGACCAATATATATTCAAATTAATAAACACAATAGACACGCTCTCCCAGCATATCGACGACATATTAGACGCACTCAGTTCGGCCAAACATCGACGAATTTCAAGGCATCTACTGACGAATATTGAAATTCATTTCATAAACGATATACTATCCCATGATAAAGTAGAAATTTTAAACCCTAACAATATTTACGACTTACTGATTCTACAAGGATACTATAACCAATCCAAAATCGTACTCAGTATACAAGTACCAAAGTTTTTAGAATCAATATTTAGTTATTATAATATCAAACCTATCTCCTCCAAAAACCTAATGATCACCCCTATCGCCTCATCCAACATCATCCTAAATGAACAAAATTATCAATTCATACATGAACCATGTAACGAGGTGGAAAACGTATACTATTGCAATAAGCAGTCGCTACGACCAACATCGCGCTCGTGTATACCAAATATAATACTGCAAAAACCAGCGAAATGTAACCACACTAACTTCGATCTGGAAAACGAAATCAGCGAGCTCATAAACGGAAAACTCTACATAGCTACGACAGAAGAGCTACAATTTACATCTACATGCCATCAAAGAATAAAATCCATCCAAGGACAATCTCTAATGGAATTCGACAACTGTAAAGTTACCATCCTAGGAATCACATATAACAGCAACAAATATGTTTACGAGGAAGACTTAACCATTATACTACCATACCATGATGTCGAGAGTCAACACCGTATACCATCGTTGTCCATACCAAAAATGACAAATTGGACGCTAAAAAATAGAGACCAAATTCAACTTTTACAAGAACGAATTTTTTCTAATTCAATTATAAGCCATAGCACAACTGGGATTGCTACAATCATCATCGTAGTAATCGTGGTTTATTACATCTGGAAGAGATTCTACTATTCAACGAAAGTCAACACATCATCTGACGAGACACCATCATCAAACTCACAACCGGCCATACGAAGTAAATCCTTATGGCCTTCTCTTCGGCGGGAGGAGTTACGATCCTCTACACATGACAATACAACAACATAACATTGTTATACAACAACAACAACGCGTATGATGGGATCTACTTTTCAAACACACGCGGAGTATTACATCGAAAACGACGCGCAACAAAAAGTGCAAGATTCGCATAAATGCAAGTCAATGCATTTATACATATTTTCATCGCGCAACAAAAAAGTGCAAGATTCACATAAATGCATATCCATGCATTTATGCATATTGTAGGATCGGATGTCAATCTGTTAGACTAAATAATTATTGTAAGTTAGTTGTTAAGTTAGCGTGTAAGAGATCACATCTAAAATATAAATTGTTCTGTTAAATAAAATTCAGTAAATAAAATATTAATTAATAAAGAAGATATAAAAATTAAACAAGTGAAAATTGTTTTTTTTATAATAAAGTTTTCTTCTAAAACATAATTATTTCAACGAGAAAATGCCATCACAGTTATTGATGAAGAGGTATACTTTTCAAGTGGATTTAACTAAATTCGAGAATGACGAAACTCTTAACAATTTAGCTGAACGAGCAGGCAATATGGTGGGGTGATTCCCTAAATTAAATTAAACGCAGTTAATTCTGGTAATTCTTCTGTACCTTCATCATCTAGCATGACTATCCTTCTCGGCCACATCGATTCATTCTTCATACTGGAAAATACATCCATAAATGTCACAAGCAGTACTTTGCGTAATCATCAAATTTTGGCGCTCGAACACCACCCAACACCTATGTTGACAACAATCCCATTAATCGATCAGCAAAATCTTTCAATACCGTAGTTGATCAACTTGATTTTATTTTATTAAAAAACAGTTGTAAAAACCAGCTAAAAGGGTATTTTCTAAATTTTTAATAAGTTCTTTGACAGTTTCATATTTGAAGTACTGTTAATTTAAATAATTGTTTTATTTATAATTCTCACTTACATTTTTACAATCTAAGTGTATTTTATTTTATTTTTTTATTTAATTTTGTTTTCTTTTTTGTTAATATATTTTATATTTTACTTTTGTTAAATTTGAATTAATAATTGCAATGTACTTAATCGATTTTCTTTAATAATTAAATAAATAAATGACTTTTCAAGATTCAAAATCAAAATTCACCAACGAAATTACTGATTTAAATTTAAAATTGAAAAATTTTGGAATTCAAATGTTATCAGTAATTAAATCTAAGATTAATCCATGTCTTCGTGTACGATCAAATTCTCGGGGTAGATTTAGAAACACATCGCGATTCAGGCATATGGAACGAAAACTTTGGACGTAGATTTTAAGCTTCGTCGAAATTTTAATTGGAAATTCATTAATACTGATTTTCTAAAAAATACAGGGTTAGTTGAAAATTTACAAAAAAACAAAAACTTTTCAATCTAGTACCATCACTTTATGCAATTGGAGTCATCACATTGTACACAGAATCAGCGTCGTCATAGTTGGATCGATACAATATTAGCCGCGTTCCATTGGCGTTAGTTAAGTACTAGCAAGTATACGTGTAGCTACTCATAACTACACAATCAAACTTTCTGTTTTCTTATGTTTCACTTGTACTCGTAACTAACAAATTTGCGTTCCATTGAACATCTACTCACAAGTACTTGCAAGTACTTTGCTAACGCCAATGGAACACGGCTATTAATAGCTTGTAAATCTTATGAAGTACATCTAATCCTGGTAAATGTGTTTTCGATTCACATGAAATTAAATTTCTTGTGTAAGTAATAAAAAATTTTGTACGTTCATTTATAGTTATCCCAAGTGAGTTTTGGAATTGATTAATTTTGCAGCTTATTCCTGGCATCAAGTACTTGAAAATATATTTTAGAAGATCGAGGTTACCTTGTTTTTGGGTCATAAGCCTTTAATCTATGTTTTTTATCAGAATCCAGATAATACATCACCACGTAAATTTCGCGTCATTTAGGTGTTAACGGTAAATTTATTAACGACATCCAACACATCTCAAGCACTAAAAAAGTTGATGCAGATACCTACTAGATATTGCGAGATGCATTTAATTTCTATCCTTTAAAGTATAAATTATGATTAAATTGCTGATGTACAAACCAATGAAACAGAACGCCGAGAACATTTTCGTGATAACACGTCTTCAAAATTTATACAAATTCCATTAGGTTTCAATTCCAATAAAATAATTTATTGTGATGTTTCGACTGCTATTTATAGACCTTTTATACCAATTGAATTTCAGAAAATAATTTTTAAGGCTTTTCGAAATTTGAGTCATCCTGGCATTAAAGCATAATATAGGTTATTGGAAAAAAGTTTCATCTTGCCTTCTATTTCTTAAGAATCAAAAACAATGGCACAATGTGCTTTAGAATATTAAAAATCAAAAATTTCAAAGGGAAATAAATTAACTTCGCAATATCTTAATCGATGCATATACGAGATGAAAACTGTCACATTTGTGGTATACTCGACGTGGGTTTCTCGCTTCGGGGTACCAAACGCCATAGTTGCAAATCATGCGTCGCAATTCGAATCATATTTAGTTAGCGAATTATCATCTTTAATTGGATTTAAACCAGTCGGGACAATCATACAATCCAAAATCAAATGGTATGATTGAGGGATGGTATTGTACTATCAGAAAACCAATTATGTGTTACGAACGATTAGACAGGGTGAACTTATTACTAACTGTTATGTTGGGAATAAGATCAGCTTATAGAGTGAAGAGCTTAAAATAACCTGGGCTAAACTTGTATTTAGAAGTGGATTGAGAGGGCTTGGCCAATTTTTACATTTTTAGCAGTAAAAACCTGTTCCCATGTATTCTTAACAACTTAACAACCTTTAAAGTGAAAAAAATCTCTTTGCGTTTAACACCTTTACACTTTCGACAATTGTTCAAGATTATTTAAGTGAATTCTTCCGAATTCATTAAAGAGGGAGGTTTTGTGACGTTTCATATTCGAAATCATAAATACATTTTTCAAAATTTCGTTTCGGTTAAATTTGTACTTTCCAAAATTTAGTGGAACTCAGTAAAATTATGAAAGTCACTTGTTTGACAGAAATTAAAGTAGATGGGCAAGAACAAATTTGAAATTAAGTAAACATTGATCTGGAATACCTCTGTGCAACTTTTATAGAACGCCACCAATTTCCATGCAGCGAACACCCCGAAATGTTTTGAAAACACCAAAATAATTGATAAAATGGAAAAAAGCTTTTAATATGGGAAAGAAACTTCCGAAAACTTTTCATTTGCAGTTGCCATTTCAAAGATTGTTGTTTTTTAGACCACTTCATGAGCCTAATAAATTGTATTAATCGCGTACGAAATAGTCGATTTCCAATCGAAAACCATCCAAAATCTTCCATACCGCCGAAACGTAATGTTGACACCTCTATAGAGCAGATCGGTTTATTGAGAAAAATATTGTTTAGCTCAGTATCTTAAAACGAACCTGTGGAAGCAGAGATTGCAGAGAGTACTGCTAATTTTGTCGATACAAAAGTGAAGTCTACCATTGAAAATGATGTAAAGTCTAATCTGACTGACTTTCTGGTGGCACTGGAACATACAAAGTTTCGTTTTATTAGACGTATCCCAATGAATGAGGAAATAAGAAAAATGTTCCTTGCAATGTGAGAAATAGAACTCTCCTAACAACGTACAAACCGAAATAGAATTACTCTCTTGCTTAACTTATTCCTATTTTTGACTGTACAAGATAGTTTTACTAAAAGTCCGGTAAGTTAATTTTAGGAATGTAATTCCTAAGTTAATTTTAGGAATGTATGTACGATTAGGAATGTAATACAGAATGCACTCCTGATCGATACGAAATGGGCCAGCAAATGTGGATTAGAGATCAACCCTTCCAAGACAGAGCTGGTACTATTCACTAAGAAATATAAAATTCCGGTAGTTAGCCCTCCTACCGTGAACGGCATTAGACTAGCTTTTGCTGACAGAGCGAGATTTTTGGGCATAATCTTGGAAAGTAAGATCAGCTGGAAGCCTAACGTTGTAGAAAGGGTAAATAAGGCTAATGTAGCCATTTACTCGTGTAGAAACGCCATAGGGATGAAATGAGGTTTGAAACCAGAGTTGGTACACTGGCTCTGTACCGCAGTGGTAAGGCCTGTGCTGATGTACGGGGTGGGCGTGTGGTGGCCAGCTCTGGAAAAGGTAACCTACATAAGAATGTTGGAGAAGGTGCAAAGAACGGCCTCTGTATGCTTATAAGCGGGGCGCTTAGGTCAACACCTACACGCGCTTTAGAGGTTATGTTCCACCTTATTCCAATCGATTTTTTTGGTAAGCAGATGGCAGCCAATGTGGCTACGAGACTATCAGCTGTCTCTCAGTGGAAGTGCCTTGGAGTGGAAGTGCCAAGAACTGGTGAATCTAGATTATATTAAACCAACGTTGTGCTTCGATAAAAGTTTCCGGACCATCTGTCCTTCGAGAGAATCCTGGAGAAACGGATCAATACTGGAAAACGAGACACTGCAATTTTTCACGGATGGTTCTAAGCTAGACGGCAGAGTAGGAGCCGGAGTCTTCTGTGAAAAGCTTAATGTTAATATTTCCGTTCGTCTCCCTGACAACTGCAGCGTGTACCAGGCTGAAGTGGTGGCGATAGGCGAAGTCGAGACATGGTTGAAGCATAACGTGGTATCCGTGAGGGATATCGCAATTTATGTGGACAGTCAAGCGGCTGTCAGGTCGCTAGATGCGGTTTGTCTGAAGTCACAGGTGGTGCGCTGGATTGCCGATCATCTCTTAACGAGATGAGCGAGTATTTCAGCATCCAGATAATCTGGGTCCCTGGTCACTCTGACGTCACGGGAAACTGCAGGGCAGACGAACTAGCTAGGTACGGTACGACTCTCCAGATGCAACCGGAAAGGGCAGGTCTGGGGAGGCCTATAGCAGCGCTTAAATTGACGCTCAGTAAAAAGGCAATCGCCTTGACAAACTAGAGGTGGAACAACACCCTCGCGTGGAGGGTAGCAAAATAGGTTTGGCCAAAACTGGAGCTGCGGCGCTCCAAAGCACTAGTACCCCTGGGAAAACGGGAGGTAGGATTAGTCGTAGGGATACTGACAGGACACTGCCTTTTTGGGGAACATGCGAGAAGGCTTGGTCTACAGACGAATGACTTTTGCAGAAGTTGTTTGGACGAAGTGGAGGAAGAGATGTTAGATCACTTCCTATCCTCGTGCCTGGCACTATCATGCAGAAGGCATAAGTATTAAGGTGCGTACGGCATGGACAGCCTTTCGGAATTCGCGGGCTGTGGAGTGCGAGATATTTTAGGGGCGTGAGTAGCTCTGGATGGTTTCAGCGGGAGTAAAGGGGAGATAGGATCCTGTGGTTTCACAATGGGCCACTATTGGCCTAAGTGTGTGGGCCTCTCTTTCCTAACCTGATATTAATTTTAAACTTATTTTATAACTATCACAATGAATGTTATCACCTATGAACTGAGATTCAACGCTGAAAGCATTGTATATAAAAAATCTGAATTAAAAATTAACGTTTTTATTTTTGATCGACAACCCCAAGGCTGGTCACGTTGGTTTAACATATTGTATTGGTTAAATTGATATAGCCAATATACCAGAATGCAATGTTGTTGTATCCGTTTGATGTTGCTCAATTATGCTAATTGTTCTGTCCGCCAATAACGTGAATGCTTTGAATGTTATCCTTCTATTGTGAATGTAAGTGACCCGATATGTCTCATGTCGCGCCATTCGGCTAAAAAAATGGTTGTGTAAGTCCATGTCTTAAATTTCTGCCCACGAATAATCGGCACGGGGATCGCTTCCTTTGTTCACTAGCATAACAGTCTCATGCACTTTTTTCACAAGTTTGAATACATTTTCTTTAAAAATTTATAATGTTTTGGCAAAATGGCACTCACTGTGGAAATAAGTTTTCAATATTTCTCAACGATGATCAAACGTTAATGTATTTATTTCGAACTGCAAAATTATCCTCATAGGTAGCCCGAAAATTGATTGATAATGTAGATTGCATGTTTGCAGTGGATGTGTTGCACCTGAATTTTAAAAACCTTTTTGTGTGGTGAAAAGACGGGAAATAACAGATCATTTTAGTACTTTAAGATTATCAGGAATAATTCCAAAATTAACAAGAAATCAAAAATGTTGGAGAAAAAGCAGGCAAATTCATCTTTTGGTCGTGCTTCAAATTAACGACGCACAAGACTAGCTTAAGAAATTGGTTTACTTGATAATGGTGCCAATCTTTCAGATCAGGTCGTAGCAGTGAGAAGATAGAACCAGTGCTTTTACTCTTCATATAGAACCAAACCTAAGCCAAAACCTGTTCTTGGGAGTAGATTTTTTGGTTGCGTTTGGCATAATAATTTACAAAAAATTTCCGTTATGTTCTCTTCCGGGTTTAGGCAAGCCAAATATATTAAAGTAATCTATTGATGTTGGAGACGCAAATCCGATAAACCAGTCACGGACGTCCAATTAGAACTGTATAACTATATAACAAGCTGGACCGCATGCTTGCGGTGGTAAGCTGTCGTTTTGGAAAAAAAAGTATAGAAACGACGGAATGGTAAATATCGTGATGAAATAGTTTAAAAAGATAGTCTTGCTCTAGATAGTATGCGGTATCATATCAACAATGCATTTCAATAGTTAGGTCCTAGTTAGATAGCTGCCCAGCCTGGAGAGCTGGCCGAAAAATCGCAAAAGTTGAAGAAAGCAAATGTATTGATGCATTATTTCTATTAACAACCAGTCACCTTGTTGGAGGCTTGTTCGTTACCACATCAAACAACCGAAATTAATTTTGTTCTGTGGATGAATTATTTTAATTTAATATTATCCAATAATTTCAATTCAAAGATTTCTTCATCTCAAGTTCCATTATACTAACGCTGGCATTTTATATTATTCTAGAAAATCTATTGGCATGAATAGGCTCTAACATATTCTTAATCTAACTTCATACACCATTTAACACCAATGAATTTAAAGAATTATACTTAATTCGTAATTTCATTAAAGACTATATGACGATGCTCGCGTACATCCACCCCGCGCATTAGTCCCAAAGAGTATATCAACGAGAATAATCAATCTCAATAATGGAAGCGAATAAGAAAATAATCCACGTATCATGTATTTTAAAAGTACATAAAATATATTCGAGTATACGAGTTAGAAAATTGTAATGTTGAAATTTAAAAAGCCAGGCGTATTAAACATTTATTCCCTCGAAACAATAATTCGGAAGGAATAAATCTTAAATGATATAGTACTGGATCCGCACTTTATACACAAAATTAAACTATTTGTCTTTCGTATTAAATCGTTATTTAAAAAATAAATTTTTATTGTTTTATTTATATAAAGTCTAAAGCTCCAATTACATCGCAAACAAGTACACACAGTGTCTATATAGAATTGAAATTATTGCGAAGAAGATTTCTTAAGTACAAATACAATATTTGCTTTTCGCTGTTCAAATTCTTAAAAATAAAGAAGAAACCAATTTTTTGTATTTATTTCGTTTAATGGAAGAAGCAATTATGGGACATAGTAGAGGGATGCTGTCAATATTTGAAATACCTCGCGCACTGTATACATGTAAGCAAAAATTCTTAGTGTCATGTATTATGTTTTTCCGTACAATAAGTTTCCATAGAAATGTCACGATGTCACGTGATGTGAATTGTACACAATCTTATTATATAGATTTGTTCTTGTCGAATAATACACTTACATAGTAACATACAGGAGCATATCTAATATACATTCAATTTCGTTTTCCTTCTCTAAATACTTGAAAATTGAAAACGAAAAAAAAAACAAAAAAAATAATGGAAAATTGTTAAGGAAAATAAATATGAAAATCATCAATACTAATTTGTATTTGTTGGTTTGGTTTTTGTGTTATACATATATACACTTTGTATACATACATATATATTGTGGATAAGGAGAAAATCAAAGAATCGAAAATGAAGCTGCGAAGGGAAGATGAGATGAATTTGATAGAATTTTTTTTCTCGATTTATACGGTTCGTGATTCAAGTGTGTTGTTTATATAAAATTCCTATTGTGACGTCAATTTTATATATTTTTCTCGCCTAAGCAACGTAAATTCAATAAAAAGCAGTTTACGTGGTTACCGCGGATTCAAAATAATTGGATTGCTTGAGGTAATAACGCACGTATAATGATTGTTTGTTACGATTGAAGCGGGTGGTGCCGGTGAGTGATGGCGTCAGTGTGTCATATTTTATTTGTGACTCGAATGCTGCAGGTGTATTTCTTTATTGTATAAAGTATATTTAACGTTCTCGTAAAAATTATGCTGTGATGTTATGGGCCTGTAACAAGAATTTATTTATAACTCGTTCTGAAATCTGACTGAAAATCAGAAAATCAGACATTTAATATTTTATGTTTCAACCTCGATGTTCTTTATTAGAAAATGTGGTGGACATAGCTCAAATTATAATAACCTCTTCCTAAAGATTAAAGACTGGTCTTTTATAAACTCTAAATGTTATAATGTTGAATCCATACATTTTTTAGATGTTGGTTTGTTTATCATAGAATGAGTTGTCAAATCAACGAAGATCGTAAGCGAAACGACCTAGCATTTTTCTTAAAGTGCAGCATCGAGCTTGAAAACATAAAATTTGTGATGCATTGTTTCAAGAATTTAATCAGTAGAAGTACTGCGCAAATAGATGTTTTTCCTTTGAGATCAATATTTTGCTTCCGATGGACAAACTAACGTTATTAAATTTTATCAAATAGGTACCATTGCGTTTCTTACTTTTGTGGTTTATTTGTTTGTTGATATTTGAGCGGACTTTTCAGAAAATTTGGCAAACAAGGTATGGTTTTCCAGATTTCCAGCGAACCGTTTCTAAGTCTAAGGACCGTCTACACTTATGTTTTTTGAGCCCGTCAAATAATGTCTACAGTGGATTTAGCTCTTGGTTAAAGTAGGGGTAGGATGTACCATCGCGTACTCTATTGGTTCACTATATGTCATGCATTCTGCTTATAAGTTTTGGTGGTTATCTAGCCCTATGACATGAATCATTTTGAAGTTTCTTCTACCCGATTAAATTATTTTTCTTTATCAACCACTATACAACCTCAGGTACATTGCATAAAAACCGTATATCCTTAAGTAGTTGATTGATACCTTCAGTTACTCTCGATTTAATTGATTTATTAAAATAAAGTATAGTATAAGTTTCAAGAACCAAATATACTTGCTCATTCTTGGAAATTAGTAATTTTTAATTATTTGTGCACTATTTTGTGCGGCATTGCGATATAGGCACGATGATGTGACAAAACTATATGTCATAGTATCTTGTCCTCTTATTCGTTAGTAATGTCTTCTACCATTTTCTGTGTGAAACATATTCTGGTGATTTCTGAAATGTAGTTTAGATATTCTTCTTCGACCTTGCCCATTGTTTCTTCAGTCCGTACATTCGTTACCATTATTTATATATTTGATTCCGAAAAACGTTGATCAAGGTTTCTATATGGTGGGTATCAAACCGTGTGGGAATCTATCGTCGCTATGTTGCATTGCGGACATATAATTTTTTTAATAAGAGTTGACTACCCTAGATAAAGTATCCGCCCTGACATTTGTACTTTTCGCCATATACTTTAGCCCGTGTTTGTATTCTTCAAAAATAGTTTTCAAGCTTTTCACCTTTGCGTTGTTGTTTTATTGGTAAGAGCGTATAACAATATGGGTTGTGAAGTAGTGAGAGACAATGCGATAACAACTGCACCAACAACATCAAGACACCGTTGCTTGGGGTGGTACAAATTAGAGGGACCGCATGAAAACAGCATAAAAATAATTGTACAATGAAAGAAAACGATATAACTCCCCATCCTTCCTGGCACCGTCCCCCATCCTTCCTGGCAACCTTCCCCTACCCCCCTCCCCTCCCAGACAAGGCAGTATGCCTCGCTCAGTTAAAGCATGCATCTTCCAGCAGTTCTGAGACATGGCTAGGATTCAATGGATTAATCATTTATTAATCTAAAATTAAAAAAACTGATTATAACGGTATTCATGTTCCAATTAGAGGTATCCTTTTAAATATTCCGCCATTTATACTTTTTGCACTAGAGTCTCATATTATTTGACAGATGACAAGTATACATTCCAGTTCCAGTTAAAAGGGAGAGATGTACGATAGAAAAACGTGATTTCATTATTAGAACAAAAATAGTGAGAGTTATTCAGATGTTAGAAGAAAATTATGTTCAAAATACCGGCCCGATAAACCGTGCTATTAAACTTATCATTGACAAGTTTGAAGAAACTGGTTCAGTTCAAGATCAGAGAAGCAGAATTTATCATCGTATAGTGGTCGTTCAAGTGAAAATATTGCAGCTGTAACCATAAGTGTTGGTGAAGAACCAAGGGCATCAATTCATCGTCGTTCACAAAATTAAACTTCAAACCAACATCTTTGTTCAATATTTTACACAAATATATCCATGCAAAGGCTTACATTATCACCGATGAAGCTCATTTTAGGCTGAAGAAAATCTTAGAGAATTGTTTCCCTTTTTGGAATGGAACTGCTATTACTCTGAAATGAGCTCGAAATCGAGAGATGATTAGAAACATTCTGTGAAGTCATTTGGAGAGTGAGTGTTTTTCTAATTATTCCTCGCTGAAGACTTGTTTGGCTTTTGATATAATTTTGTTTATTATAGTCTTGAATTTAGCCACCAAAGATCACTCACCGTTTTTGGTATAGGAAAATCTTCTACTGTCCTTTCTACACTTAAATAAATTCTTGGATATAACGAAATTTACACTAATCCAGCTGAATGTTAATATTTCCTTTTTCTTGGACTTCGAAGATTAACTTTACCTTCTATACATGCTCTTGTTCGTTTTTGCTAAATATGACGATATCAGCGATTTTTTACAGAGCCTCTTTTTCCTAAATCCAGGAAATATCGTCAAAAGTACGTTGGAAAATGAAAGAGACATTTTTGAGGTCGAAATCAAGCCAAGTGAATTCATATTGATGATTTATCGATAAAGCAGTTTTCTCGAGATCAGATTATTTTCAAGGGATTGGAGCTGGAGGGAATCCTCTGTTCAAATATTTAACTGAATTACCAAGGGAATCATTATAATCTCAGGTATTGGGTACATTTCCTAAATTGTTACCGATGTTAATTTGCGGTAATCAATGACCATCCTATATTTTACTTTGTTTGTATCATCTTTACTTGCATCACTCTCCTGTGGCACTATTCTGGTAATTCCCTGGGAATATGGAATTGGGGAAAGATTTTATATGTAATTTCTATTTTAGAATTTATTTTCTGGCATACTGAGCTAAAAATCTATAGTGGTAATTTTTTTGAAAACAAAATAAAATTGGGAATAATTTTCTCTACCAATTTAGATATGGAAAAATTATTCCCAATTTATAAATATTTACATTAAACTTTTCTCTTTAGTAGGCCGGAAAAAAAATATTTGAACTGAAATTACATATAAAATCTTTCCCCAATTCCCTATTCCCAAGGAATTACCAGAATAGTGCCACTGGCCGTCGCAGCCCGCCTGACCGTCTCCTCGTGGGTCCGTTCGCCGTCACCCCCAGTCTGGTCTTTCGCAGTCGAATCGGCCTCGTCCTCTTTATATGTTTTAAGAGCGATCGACCGGAACCCGAAGTTTATCACCCCTTTTAATTTTGCAAGGGAAGCCAGGTATTCTTTATTAATCAGCATGATTGCCAATCTAAAGCCTCCCTTAGCCTCTTCCCGCTTTACAATCCTCCAGTGTTCCGTTGGAAGATCTTGATTGCTGGCCCGAATGATCTCTAGGATCTCTTTTGGTTTATCCGGCTCAGTTGGCAGCCATACACGCGCCCTCGGCCTGCTCGGGATTTCTTCCCTGCAGACTGCCTCAAGCTTCGCGCCCTGCCACACCCCGCCTACTTCGGCAACTACCCTTTTATAAAGGTTGACCGATCTCTGGTCCGAGCACGCAGTCAATTTCACGCGCTCCTGGCACCTTCCCCCATCTCTGTAGCACGGAGGGGATCCCAGATTTTCTCTCAGGATCCGCAGAAAAATGGAGTTTAGTGCATTATACACTATCCTCAATTTCTCTGACATGATACTCCCATCTTCCTGACTTCTGTAAATGACGGCTAGCACCAACACGTGCTTTTTTGTGATCTCACTGAATAGCTTCAGTTTTTGATCCGTAAGAGCACCCGACATCGTATCTGCTTGCAGCTTGGCTCGCTCACTGTTGCCCGTTTCCAGCTCATCCTGGGACCTCTGTATTTTAGACACAAGGGCCCTTTCCGAGCTATCATAGCCGACAGTTTATTTAGCCCATGCCATAGATTTACGCTGTTCTACTGTAAGCTGCCCCTCAGGAGTCGCAGCCAGTTTTACTAGGATTGTGAATGCCGACCGTCTCTCCTTGTTCTATCGCTTCGCTGAGGGGATCTCTCTCAATCCCCACCTCTTCTCTTGGCAGTTCCACTTCTACCTGGCTTCGATGCCAAGGTGTCGCTTAACCTTGCCCCTGATGATGGAGCCCCACCTTCACGGTTATAGTTGCTCCCTTCTTCCGGCTTTTGAAGGGTGCCGGTCCCTTTAGTTTTGTTTTGATTTTTATTTTCCATGTTTTTCCCATGAGTATCGGAGAAAAATAGGTCGACCTGAGTAGAGATCCGTGTACACAGGCAAGGCTAAATACAACTGGAGGTTGCCAGGTATCCAGAGGGCTCCGTTCACGACAACCCATTGGCTTACCGAGCACACGCCCCCGCGCCTCCGCCCTCCTCGCACACTCACTCATTCACCCCATTCATATGGATATCCCAAACAAATGAGACTCACTTCATTCATGGGATTACCGTTTATAGGGTTCCCTACTCACCACCTGGAGGCCCGGGAGCGCAGGGAGACGTGATGCTCATTTCACCGTGGTTGTGATCGATGGTTTTATGGCACCATCAGTTCGCCTTCCCTACTGGGTCTCCTAGGCACTCAGGATTTGGTGAACAGAGGTTAACCACTCCCCCGTTCTCTGAGACTCTCCTCCCAGCAGAGCTGCGGTTGGGGACGGCTTATTTAATTCACCGCTAACCTACCTATTGATAGGTCGTTCACTATCCACCACCTGTGAGCCCCCCGATAGCTGCAGCTCGCCACGGGAATTAATATCATAATTAAGGTGTATAAAAAATTTAGTTAAAAAGTTATTTAGAAATATATCTCATGCTACACCATGCGAACTTTTACGCACCAAATTTGGTAATCGTGAACGATCAGTCAATTTGATGACGTCAATTGGTTTCCGCGGTTTTTTGTGGGTTGTTTTGAAAGATCGATGATTCACGATCAATTCACAAACGATTCAGATCCTTAAGCACATAACATATTGCTGAACCGAAACAATCGAAAATTTGATGAAAACTTAACAGGATGGGCTACTGTCAAGCTAGCCACTTGAATACAGTTGTATTCCATTAATAATCGGAAGGTTTGCACTTGCCAATAAACAAATAATATTTGAATGCATTTTTAAAAAGAACCCGCTAAATGGCCCATCCATTATAGCGGAACATAACTTTGATACTGAGAGAGTTTCATTAACCTGTATTTCAATCAACCCATTGAATTCAGCTACTGATTATCCTTATTGGCAAATACCAAATGATCTTAAGGCCATAGTACTAGCTGAATAAACTTTTGAAGGCACCTTGCCCCTAGGTTAGGTTAGGTTAGAGTGGCTGCTATCGCACACTTAGGCCAATAATGGCCCATTGTGATACCACAGGATCCAATCTCCCCTTACTCCCGCTGAAACCAACCAGAGCTACTGATGTAGCGTAAAATATCTCGCACCCCAAAGTCCGCGAGTTCAGAAAGGCTGTCCATGTTGTACACACCCAAGTACCTATGTCTTTTGTAGGATAGTGCTGGACACGAGCATAGGAAGTGAACTAACGTCTCTTCCTCCTCTTCGTCCATACAACTTCTACAAAAGTCATTCGTCTCTAGACCCAGCCTTCTCGCATGTTCCCCAAAAAGGCAGTGTCCTGTCAGTATCCCTACGACCAATCCTAAATCTCGTTTTCCCAGGGATATAAGTGCCTTGGAGCGCCGCAGGTCCAGTTTTGGCCAAACCTGTTTTACTACCCTGCACGTGAGAGTGTTGGTCCACCTCTCATCTGTCAAGACGATTGCCTTTTTACTGAGTGTCAATTTAAGCGCTGCTATAGGCCTCCCCAGACCTGCCCTTTCCGGTTGCATCTGGAGAGTCGTACCGTACCTAGCTAGTTCGTCTGCCCTGCAGTTTCCCGTGACGTCCGAGTGACCAGGGACCCAGATTATCTGGATACTGAAATACTCGCTCATCTCATTAAGAGATGATCGGCAATCCAGCGCCACCCGTGACTTCAGAGAAACCGCCTCTAGTGACCTGAGTGCCGCTTGACTGTCCACATATATCGCGATATCCCTAACAGATACCACGTTATGCTTCAACCATGTCACGACTTCCCCTATCGCCACCACTTCAGCCTGGTACACGCTGCAGTAGTCAGGGAGACGAACAGAAATATTCACATTAAGCTTCTCACAGAAGACTCCGGCTCCTACTTTGCCGTCTAGCTTAGAGCCGTCCGTGAAAAATTGCAGTGCCTCGTTTTCCAGTATTGATCCGTTCCTCCAGGATTCCCTAGAAGGACAGATGATCCGGAAACCTATATCGAAGCACAACGTTGGTTTAATATAATCTAGATTCACCAGTTCTTCCCCTAGTGATCTAACTATCGTCGAGTGTCCCGCCTGAAGACACAACCTTGCCCCTAATACTGTAGTAATCGAAAAATCACTTGCAGTACTCCACTCCAGATACAAGTAAGGCTGATTTGGGTGCGCATTCCTTTGCCATATCTTCCATAAATTGCTGAAACAGTTTTGGTTTTCTCGGCTCCAAATTTTGCTATCCTTCATTCATAAATCGGCCAGTATAGTGTTGACGAACCGCAGCAAGTAACCCTTGGGGCCCATATTTAAGTCCGTATTAGCGTTTTGATGTGTATGATGCAAATTTGAAAACCAAATAACGAAGACATTAATTTTTTATTTTTTAGTCCTGTCATTCATTTTTCGCACCACTCTCAAATGCAATTACACTACACGTAATAAATCATCATGCGGGCCGCTGCAACTTCTGCAGGTGCTAGTCTACCACTAAGGCTTCTGTGCTTTCACCGTAAATTACACAAATATGCGCTTGGGCCAGCCAAATGTGTGTTGCAGTTATATGAAAGAATTTTGACAATGCAAGCCAAAAAGCATGTCACTGTCGATTTCTGGTTTTGTTACACCAGATACGGTTTTGAGCACATTATATAGTATCTTCTAACACGTAGCCTGGACCATTCTTCTAAAATCAACAGTAAAGATGGTGTTCTGCCTCGAATTGGCTTTTGAAACCACATAATGGCAATTTTTTTAGGTATTTATTCACGAATGGTTTTGATTAAATTAGCCACAAAAACTTCAAGAATTTTATTGAGGTAACAACCTAGAGGAACACTATTGTAGATTCATTCTAATAATTTATTTCTTCTGCCTGTGCATTCTGTATAACATCCCTAATCGTGACCAGATATTTGCCTGAGACAGCTATCGCTACATCATCCGTTTACGCTACAACCCATATCACCTTCATCTCCAGTTCCAAGAGCGATCCATTCATCACAACACTCCAAAGAAAGGGGGACATTACACCTCCTTGCGGGGTTCCTTTACCCTTCTAATGGTGGCCTCACCCAGTTTCGAGGTAATAATCCTGCTTACCAGCATCTGATTTATCAACCTTACTTATGGGGTAGTCCACGTTTAAAAATAGCAATCCTTCTATGATCGCCTCCGTTTTAACATTATTAAAGGCACCCTCAATGTCGAGAAATGCTACCATCCAGACTTCCCTTTACAGGATGCATGCTGAGACATTGCCCAGCTCCTGAGCTCAATTTTTGAACGAATACCTACATCTACCAACCTTTCCAACGTTTTCAAGAGAAAGGATGATAAAGTTAAGGTCTCAGATCCTTTTGATAGGCATGTGAGCTATTCCCCGATTTCGGGATAAAGACCACTCTGACCTCCGTCCATTTTCTAGGAATATAGACCAGTTTCAGACATCCCCTGAAGATACCCTCCAGCAAGGGGAGGATGACTGCCGAGTTATTTTGGATCTCTGCTGGTATAATTCGATCCGGGCATTCAGCGCCCACCGGATTCACTCTGTATTCACGATGCCCTTCATCTCTATTAAATGTGTTACTCGATGAGCTCCAGGCTCCATCGAGTCATCAAAGCTTTCCGGGAAATGGGTCTCGATGAGGAGTTCCAATGATTTCGCACTTGAAGCTGTCCATGACCCTTTGTAGCTAGAATTTTCCTTAGGTGAGAGGTCTCAGAGACCTCCTCCATCCTACAACAGAAGAGTCTCCAAGACCCCCTTTGTGTCTTCCTCAATTCTTTTTTGTACTTTCTTAGGTCCTCCTTATAGGAGTTCCAATCCCGACCATCCCTTGTGTTCTTAGCTTTATTAAAAGCTGTCCTACACAGCCTCCGATAGGTTCACCAACTCCTTGGTCCTCCATATCGGTTTCTGCCTGCCCTTCGGCTTTATTAGAGGGCATGCAGCATTAAATGAAAGATTGCATGCTTTTGTGATAGTACCAACCATATTTTGTGATAGTATCAACATGCAGTCCAATTCTTCTACCGTCGCTGGAGGCCCAGGGACCTCCAGCGGAAATAATTCCTCACCTCCCCATATTTGTTCCAGTTTGTCCTTCTGGAATTCCTGAAGGCTTTCCGGGTAACAGGTTTAATGTCGAGGTTAAATGTTACATATCTATGATCAGAGAATGAGTGCTCCTTCGCCACTCTCCACCCTCTGATCATATGAAATATCTGACGCAAGGGTCACATCTAAAACCTTCTGTCGATTTTTAACAATAAATATTTTTTCTCGTCCAATATTGCAGACTAAAAGGTTGGTATTTAATAAGTAATCAAAAAATAACTCACCCCTCTCGTTGATGTCTATGCTTCCCCAGATGTGATGCGCATTTGCATCACATCCGAGTATAACACCTACCCTTCTTCCTGTCGTCGAGAGCCTGACAGGATGTCCCCATCAGACTCCAGAGAGAGGAGGCTGCCTTCTCTTATTATGCTCGCTACGTCCGAAGCATCACTCTCATGGCCGTCCTCAGTCCTGACCGTCTCTTGATGGGTCCGTTCACCGTCCCCCCCAGTCTGGTCTTTTGCAGTCGAATCGGCTTCGTCCTTTTTATATTTTTTAAGAGCGATCGACCCGCACCCGAAGTTGATCACCTCTTTTAATTTTGCAAGTGAAGCCAGGTATTTTTTATTAATCACCATGATTGCCACTCTAAAGCCTCCCATAGAATGCTGCCGCTTTATAATCCTTCAGTGTTTCGTTGAAAGATCGGGATTGCTTGCCCGAATGATCTCTAGGATCTATTCTGGCTTATCCGGCTCAGTTGGCAGCCATACACGCGTCTCGGCCTGCTCGGGATTTCCTCCCTGCAGACTGCCTCAAGCTGTTTGCCCTGCCATACCTCGCCTATTTCGGCCACTGCTCTTTTATAAAGGTAAACCGATCTCTGGTCCGAGCACGCAGTCAACGGGGGGGATCCTGGATTTTCTCTCAGGATCCACAGAAAAATGGAGTTTATTGCATTATACACTATCCTCCATTTCTCTGGCATGAGGCTCCCACCTTCCTGACTTCTGTCAATGACGGCTAGCACCAAAACTTCGTTTTTGATCTCTAGGAGCACCCGACGTCTTGTCTGCTTGCATTTTGGCCCGCTTACTGCCGCCCGCTTCAAGCTCCTCCTGGGACCTTTGTCTTTTAGACACAAGGACCCTCTCCGAGCTCTCGCAGCCGATAGTTTTCTTAGCCCATGCTACTGATTCCTTTTACTCTACTGTAAGCTACCCCTCAGGGATCGCAGCCAGTTTCTCCAGAATTCTAAATGCCGACCGTCTCTCCCTGTACCGTCGCTTCGCTGGGAGGATCTCTCTATATTCCCCGCTCTTCTCTTTGGCAGTTCCGCTTCCAGCTGGCTTCGATGCCAAAGTGTCGCTTAACTTAGCCTCTGATAATGCAGCCCCACCTTCACGGTTAGAGTTGCTCCCTTCTTTCGACTTTTGAAAGGTGCCGGTCCCTTTATTTTTGTTTTGTTTTTTTATTTTCCATGTTTCTCCCATGAGTATCGGAGAAATATAGGTCGACCTGCGCAGAGATCCGTGTACACAGGCAAGGCTAAATACAACTGGAGGTCGCCAGGTATCCAGAGGGTTCCGTTCACGACTAGGCTTTGTTAAATGGGCTCCGAATCTAGCCGATCATCAGCACGGGTCGCTTAACACTTTAATCCAGCCCATTGGCTCACCGAATACCCCGCCCCCCTTGCCGCCGTCTTCCTCCCACACTCACTCACTCATGGTATCCATTCATATGGATATCCCAAACAAATGGGACTCACTTCATTCATGGGATTACCTTTATAGGGTTCCCTACTGTCCACCTGGAGGCCCAAGAGCGCAGGGAGACGTGACGCTCAGTTCATCGTGGTTGTGGTCGATTGTTTTATTGCGCCATCAGTTCGCCTTTCCCTACTGGGTATCCTAGGCAATCAGAATTTGGTGAACAGAGGTTAACCACTCCCCCGTTCTCTGAGACTCTTCTACCAGAAGATCTGCGGTTGGGGACGGCTTATTTAATTCACCGCTAACCTACCTATCGATAGGCCGTTCACTATCCACCACCTGTGACCCCCAACACATAGCAAGAAATATGTGAAATCGAATAGTTGTTTGAATTTTACTCAATAAAATAGATATGTATGTAGCAGGTTGTTGCTCGAATACGTGTAAAATTGGTACCAAATTTTATTTAAAAACACTTGCCTGTTGTTCTAGAATTCATAAGGTTTATATACGTGTGGTTGCGTTTCGCTGGCTTTGAATCACATGACTTGTGGTTTTGATAAAATAGGAAATATCTTCAAATGTCGGCATATCATTTTGTAGAGCTTTCTCTAACCATTTTCTCTTGATTTATGGGTCTAATTTTATAAATATCAAATGCACTATCAAATCATCATCGCCTAATACTGTAAGTAATTTTTGAGACTTTTCTCAACTGGGCTCAGTTTCAAAACTGCTCGTATGTGCTCCTCGCCTATAACATGTGGTTCGCAAATAATTCGGCCTCCGCATAATTTTCAGCACAAAAATACGAATTTTCTATAACAGTACCCGCCATGTCGATTAAAGTGTTTCGTTGAAATAGGAACAATGTAATATCTTTTAATTTTGCATTGCAATGAACGTGGCTAGTAAACGAAGCAATTAAACCTAGGTCACAGTTTAACGACCTCCGAAAAACAATATTTGGAAAAGCAAGTAAGAGAATTCAGTCTCTATGCAGCCCAGATGGATTGATGGATTGGAATGAACTGATGGATTGATGAAACTGAAATCGACTATACATTTAAAAATTCTAAATTTCATTTACAACAATATTGGTCCAGTTTTATTTTCAAAATGTAAAATAGAAAGATCGACAAATCGTTATTTTGTATAGGAACATTTTTGACCTCGAGTTTTTTGAATAAATATCTGTGTCCCCTCTAGAGCTGAGATGGATTGGCGGATCGGCGTGAAACTTAATATTTAATTATAAATCGGAAGATCCCAGTGATTTGTGGCCAAAATGAATCCACCGGAAGTTGCAGCTTCCGTAGGAGCTTTTTCATTGTTTGCAAATATTTTGAAAAGCATAAAGCATTTCTGAAAAACGATTAAAACAAGCAGATTGTAAATTAAATTTCAAACTAAATTAGTTCAGATCATATCAATAAAATTAAAATTAAATTTCACCAGAAATAATAAATTTTGAGAGAAAAACTTTTTTCACTAAATCTCGGCATCTCTCTAGACCAGGCGGATTGACTGTGCGGAATAAAACTTCATACAACTCCTTTTTTTCATAAATTGGGAGATCCATGCCAAATGTAGTAGACATCTGAAGATTAAATTTTTAAATAACGCTTTTAACACTATTTGCCGTAAGCATTTGGCGAAATACACTAACACTTAATAAATAAATTTTACTAAACACTTGTTTTTTATTTCGCAGAAATTAAATTTTTGAATATTTTAATTAAAAAATTAGTCAAAAAGTTTAAAAAATCACTCGATCGATTTCGACTTGTTAGGTCATCATCAGGAGTATACTGATTTGTAAAAATAAAAATTTAGTTATGTAAAAGGAAAAGGTAAAAAAAATTAAAGTATGATGGACAAAAAATAGGCAATAAAATGAATCTACTAATCGTCCCAACCAACTGTTAGTCATACGGAGAAATTAATAAAAAAAAGGAGATGATAGCAGGTAGGCGATTAGTCATTGGCTTAAAAACAAGTTAATTTTTAATTTTAATTCAATTTTTGCGAAATAAAAAGAATTAATTAAATGATTTTAATAACGGTTGACCTTGCTAGTTTTCAAAAATTTAAGCAGGAATAATGGTATTTGATTAAATAAAACAATTTTCACCATAAATCCGGCAGGTTCATTTAATTTTTTTTTTTGCTTTTTAAATTATGTGTGGTGTATTCGAGATCTTCATATGTAAATTTATAGTTAAAAAATGTCGGATGTGAGCCACAACAACTGTTTAACCAATCATTTGGATTTATGCCTAATCCACTCGTGTTGTCGTATCATCATATTTTCATATTTCCCGTATGTTATTTTTTTTAAATTTAAGACATTTTTTATTTTTTTTCTAAATTTTTTTTTATTTAATTTCTTTTTATTTAAATTTTTAATTTTTATTTTTTTAATCCCTGCAATCGGTTCTGGGGCCGGAACACGTACGGCTATAGGTCCGACTTACGTTACCATCCGTGCATTGCTTAGCTTCATACTGGACATGGAAGATTGGTCAGATCTAAACGCCAAAGCATTAACCACTGTGCCATTTTGTCGGTTAATAAGAGACGATAATTAAGTTTACGTTCTTTACGGCAAAATAATTACGAAATGCCCATAAAGAGAATAATTACTTTGAAAAGCAAACCACTATAATTAAAAAGGCAACTATCGAGTTTTTATAACACATTACTTACTAACGTTAATCAATTACCAACATTATTCTTCAACACAAAAATTATGATAAATTTTACAAATGTGACATTCATTGTTTATGCTTCACATTTAAAATCTGATAAGAAAAGTACTAAAATGTTTACAGAACAGCGTATATTTTCTACATAAAGATGTCGGTGTATGATATGCTTTGTTGATTTACATGCAAATCTCGATTAAATGATGTATCCCATCATCAGAACAAAATAATCTAACGTTTGCCATTTTTTATAACCAAAATCCAAAATTGTTTTTTTTCTACATAATAGCGAGTATTTTTTACCATTCCAAATGTCATATAAAACATAATATGTGGTGTTAACTATAGTAATGTTATGAAAATCTTCAAAATAACTATAAAAAAGACGAAAAAAAATGTTATCATATCCTCAAGATCTCTGGCACTAATAATTTTTAATATTTCCTGTAAAACAGCCATAAATTTTATTTCTCCATCTCTTCGTGTATCTATGTACTATATATACAACACTGTACTCTTTCTCTATACCGTTTCTATTTTCAGTTGTTGCACAAGAATATAAAGTGGAAGTAGAAGTATTAGGGGCCTCAAGGGGATGCACAGCAATTTTACGATGTGTTGTACCAAGTTTTGTGAAAGAATTGGTACGTGTTGTGTCATGGTTACAAGAACCAGCATTTTATATATATCCATCTCTACAGGGAGGTAAATATACATAAATTCCTATTTTATTTTAACAAATTTTTTTCTTCCAGTTCCGTGTCGGTTTAATTTCCATTTCATTTGTTTTTGTAATTTTCATTTCTCGGTACATGCAAGATGGGAAATTTCATTTATTACCAACCGGTGAACTTTTAATACATAATTTAGAATATAATGATCGTTTTCCGTCATATCGATGTCGAACAATGCATCGCCTTAGCCGCCAAGTTGTAGTTAGTTCATCAGCCAAAGTTAGAATAAATGGTAAGTAGATAAATTTTTATTCTTACAAAATTTATGAAAAAAACAAAAATGTTCAACGTTTAAAATACCAAGAATGTATATTAAAAATCATTATGAACTTACTAATAGTTCCGTTTCGATATATCCGTTTGGCTGTTTGCCAGCAACAAAACCAAACCAAGAAATTAAAATACAATTAAATTCGTCGGTCCTTGTATAGATACGTTCGTACAATAAGCAACAAAATTAATAAACTGGAAAATTTTATGAATTTCATCTAATTTTAATATCGTAATATGTATACCCATCCCACCATCATATGCCAAGCGAATAATAAAGAGCTTTTCGAATTAGCGAAATTTTTTATCGGAAGTTTAGTCTATTATCGTCACAATATTTAATCTTTTTTATTATAACAGATATAAACTTTTACTATATCAGCTATTTTAATGGTTATTATAGTAGTACGTAATTTGCATAGGGTGTCTAACTTTTAAATCTCATTTTTTACAGTTCCCCTTTAGTAATACTTCTCCTTAAGTTCAAATGGTTTATATCAATTTTTATATCTTAACCCCCATAAAAAGCACTTGTGAGCGAATAGAACTTATTATGTCAAATAATAGTAGAATATTTCAATTTTGCTTTTCAACAACAAAAATCTCTACCCCTAAATCTATTAACTTCAGATTAAGAAAGAAATATGCCGAAATTTGCTTTCAAAATATTCTTTTGTAGCAACGTTTTGAAATTATCGATTTTGGACAAAATTAATTAGTTGGGATTCAAACTGTTTCAAACAAAAAAATTTATTAAATATCGTTTACAATAATATTCAATATTTAAGCTTTAGCCTTATACTAGGAAAGAGGAAGGGCGGAAATATAAATTCTCAAAACGAATTATATTGATAATTGTAAAATGCATACCAAAAAATTACACTGTGAAATTTAAAAATATTCCAATCGGATTTGTTTTGTAGTGAAATTGAATCATTTTCAGATAATCTTTAACATTTATACTAGAGAAGTTCTTGAGCCCCTAATAGTGTCGCTTTAAACTTCAAATAATTTTCTAACAATTTGAGATAAATACGAGAAAATTGTGATACAATTTACTAAAGTATTTTAATTCAGACAATGTTTCTATTTTTATATCTCCTATCCAGATGTTCACGACGTCTCACATATATGATGGAATAGTTAAATCAAAACCCCACGAGTGTAGTGAATAAGATATAGTAATGATAATTTTTAACCTGTCCAGCGTATTTTTAAACAATTGTGCTTTTTCATTTCAATATATTTCAAACTTTTCTGTTACCGCTCCTAGGGCTCGATTCTGTGTCGGTGATAATGATAATGAAAAAAAGATTTCATTTAAATTTTCATTTTATGTTTGTCAGTTCAAATTATCATTTATTCAGCAAATGCAATTCCTTGTGCTAAATGAAAAAAAATTAATTGATTAAAACATTTTACGCAAGATGTAGAAGCAAATTGGGTATTATTTTAGTTCAGTGTTTGCTTTCGATTTATTTTGAGAAACGTCGTTCTTCCAAAAATTGGAACAAATGTAATTTCTGGGCATTATTCGGCCGCGTTGCCATACTATGCTTTAAATTGTCCATTTAAATTAGTTCTATAATCTATAGATTACTTAAAATCAGTTTAAAAATTAGTAAACACAAATTTCAAAAAATTAACATAAAAACACTATTTTTAATACCGTGATAAACATTTCTCATCGACAAAATTTGTATGGTAAAATATTTAGTTTTTTCACTAAATTTGATATTTATTTATCATATTTATCAAATTCCTATCATTTAAATGAACATGGTTAATTTATGATAATATTTACTGTGCCGTACAGGCTAATTAGGAGTTCCATGAATTTGAATAAATTTTTATATTATATTTCATCGATCCTAGAGATGTTTACGGGGTTTCACCTCAATGGTCAGATAGATCAGTCAAAACTCAATGAGTGTGGTGAATGGGATGTATTTATGTTGGAATTTAACTTGTCCAGAGACCTTTTTTCGCCTATCTCAGAAATGTTCACGGGATCTCTTTCATATATTTGAAAAGGTAAGAAAAGGTTCTATCAATATTGTGAAACGGGAGACGAATGATGATTTCCACCATGTTTTCCCAAATTTAAAACTTCTTCATTTTCAATTTTATTCTCAATTGGAAATTTTGGTATTTTCTCCATTAGGAATTTTACCCAATTGGCATTCCCAAATAATCTTCCGATTTATTGTAATAATTATGAAATAACAGAAATCCTAGAGACATTTACCGGGTGACGTGTATGCTTTTTGACAATTGAAAGTTTCTGCTTTCGATAGTCCCGGATAGGGTTCGGTTATGAAGATATTTAAAGTGCCATACACGAATTTGATTTTGTATACAGTGATATAACCGTAAATATAAAAAATTTTTTTGGGCAAGCTAAAAATCATCAAAACATGGTGGAAATCCTCCTTTGAGTCCCGTTTTCACAATATTGATAGAAAATGTTCTGACCTATTCTAATATATGAAAGAGATCCCGTGAACATTTATGGGATAGGCGATGTAACCGTAAACGTAAAGGTGTCTCTGGACAAGCTAAAAATCATCATAATTAGATGCAATTCACCACACTCATTGGATTATGACTGATCTATCTGACCATGAAGGTGAACCCCCTAAACATCTCTAAGATCGATGAAATATAATATGAAAATTTATTCAAATTCATGGAACTCCTAATTAGCCTGTACGGCACAGTAAATACGCTATAATAAAATACATTTAAAAAACTATCAACATCTATAGGGGCGGTAACAGAAAAATTTGAAAAAAAACAATTTGAGCTCAAGACCATTATTGTTTAAAATACGCTGGACAAGTTAAAAATCTTCATAACCAAATCTTGTTCACAACGCACGTAGGGTTTTGATTTAATTATTCGATCATATAGTATAGTGAGACGTCGTGACCATAGGAGATATAAAAGTTGAAACATTGTCTAAAATAGCCTTCTTTAGAATTAAAAAAAACTTTAGTAAATTGTATCACAATTTTCTCGTGTTTATATCAAATCGTGAGAAAATTTTTTGACATTTTTAGGGACTCGGGGACTTTTCTAGTATAAATGTTAAAGATTATCTAAAAATGTTTCAGTTTCACGACAACACAAATCCGATTCGAATACTTTTAAATTTAATAGTGTAAGTTCTGCTTAACACTTTTAAGGTACCTTTCCAATTGCGACGTGTATCTTGAGATATGTTTTTTCGTATTCTGGAATTGTGCAGCCGCACTAAATCACCTAGCCGAGAATTTGGTATATCTCCCTCGCTGGTTGAGCTGCACCAAGATCAGTTTTATGCTCAATTTACGGTCTCTTCCTACTTTACTAGATCGGTCGTTTTGGTTCATCATTCTGGACGCTCTCTGCTATCCTTTTTTTGAAGTTTTGTGCGCCTTGTCTTATTTCAGTACGTCTCCATCTCTACTACAATGCATAACCTTTGGTCATCTTTCCGTCACGCCCTTCTTCCCACTTTCTATTTAGCGAAAAAAACCACTGCCAGACTTACTATCAACAAACATACTAGAATCCCAATGATCTTTTCTGCATTTGGTCAAGCAAATCGTTTCTTATTTTGTCTGGCCTTACCATATTTTCACGCTGTCTAGTCCTCTATTGGACCTTAAACTGAGCGTTTGCCTCTGGTCTTGGTTGTTCCGAAGCCTCTGCCATTCTGTGTCCTCCTGCTCTCTATCTTGTTTCCAGTTTTCACTTTCTCGATCTCGAGAATCAGGCTGCCTTGCCATTCGATCGTGCAATGTTTCCAACGGACGTGGTGACGTAGCTTCCCGCATCTGAAGTACCGTTTTGACTTTTAATGTCACCAAAGCTATGTACTAGTTGCCATAGTATCCGCTTTTAAAATTCAATATACTTAAAATGTTGGCATCTGATAGCGGGTCTAAGGTGTCTTCAATGCACGGTGATGGATAACTCCTCACTCCGTCACTTCGTTTAATTTCCAGAATTTGACACAAAATCTTGTTACTCGTTTATTCCTGGACAACGATTACAAGCGAACTTCAAAGGCTGTTGGTAAGCTCTACCGATCTGTCTCTTTCATTTTCTTAGTTAATTCGGTCGTTTCCTGCTGCTTCCTAGGCGATAATCGTCTAGGTGCTTGTCAGATTTAGCAAATATTTTGACTATTCCATCCAGTGCTTCCACGGCATATCTGTAACTGCTTTACTCGAAAATGGCTGCACATTGGACGAATGGTCTTCTTCAGTATATGATTTGCTGATTGACTTCCACAACTTTACCAACAATTAGCCATTTTCTGATACATTTGACAAACTCACGTTGAAACAGGTACTGGGATTTTCTGTTCAAAATGCATCATTGTATCATACACAAAAACCCATTATTTTTACATTTGAAAGCTGAACTATTACCATTTTGGTATCTCCGAGGTCACCGTCTATTTTAGCGTAGATGACTTTCTCGCACATTGGTCTCTCTACCCTGTCTTAAATTATAACTTCCAATGCATTTTGTTCACTTGTGTTTATTTGAAGAGGTATACCTCCACATTGCGCCATTTTAGGATCTGGTTATCCAGATGCACCATCATTTCTCTCCTAGCAGGGGTATCTCTGAATCTGTCCAAAGGTATATCTTATCATACTTGAAGTGAAGGCTTTCTATTACTCTATTTAAGGTTCTATAGCTAGCAACAATGCGCTACAAAGCTCAAAACGTGGAAAAGTGAGTTTCTTCATACAAGTTTTATTATTTTCATCTCTGGCCCTCATATATACAATACCTTCATACAATTTTTTAGATGTGGCTGAAAATCCAAAACCATGAGTTTGTAGTGAATTAGTTTTTTGTGGTATAATGCATCGAGAAACCGTTAATTGGTTCAAATTTCCCAATTATGTTAAATACGATCCATTGTGCTCTAATTTGTGGACTTATGTCATCATCCCAGTCTAGATTTCATCGAGTCCGAATATTAAACATTATTTAACAACCATCACCATAGGGAAACAAAGACTAAAAGGATCGAATAATTGACATATTAACGAGAAATCTGAGAAGTAAATTTCGAATTCATCTATAGTTCCGAGGACCAATGAAATATTTGACGAAGATTCAGCATGTGTTGACATATCAAACATATTTAAAAAAAAAACTCACCTAATTTACCCCACAATTAATTGAGGCATCTTCGGTTTTTTCTGTAATGTTGGTATCACGATAACACTTTAAGTTTTGTGAAGAAGCACCTTTCCACCAATCCTGATCATTTTCATCCATTCATTTTTTGCTGATACATTTTAGTAACATCCGCAATAAACGCGACGGTGTATTTCCTAAACCTTAGGATAATAGATAATAAGTCTTGCTCGATAGTAGAGCCCTTGTTTAAGAAGTCATTCAATGACAGCTTGGATGAAGAATTTGATGAACCGTTGAAGAATACTCTTAACTGGGTAGATGGTACTATTATACTTTAATAAAAAAAAATTGGGTCTGCGTCGGACCAGACGGTGGAAGTGGAACTCCTTTGGCATTCGCTCACACACACGCATACAGACAGACAGACATATAACAGATTTTTCCCTGTTATTTAATATATTTCTCTTCAACATGTTATAAGTGACTTCAGCATTATATTATTTTACTTACGTAAAATCTAAAATCCACTCGTAGGACTTCTTAGAATACATAGCTTCTGCGAATAAATCAATAATCTTTCTGGAATCGCCACAATTAATAGGTATATTAAGGGTTATTTTGTCACCTCTCTTGTGGTTATTAGTTATCGATGAATTTGCTATTGAACTGCAGCTCTGGCTTTACCGCTCAGTGCTATGCTGATGTTCGCTTTGGTTGCCGAGTAAATATCATAATGTACTTGCTGACTTATTGTAAGATGCAGAATTGTACGTTAATGCATCTAAAACTAGCATGTTAGTCCTTACTAGACGTAAAAATATTGTTATAATGTCTGCTCCTTCTGGTTTTGCGGAAATCATCGCCAGATTCGACATCGTGATGATTTGATATGATTTTATATGATTTGATATGATTTGATATGATTTGATATGATTTGATATGATTTGATATGATTTGATATGATTTGATATGATTTGAATTGATTTGATATGATATTTGTTATGATTTGATTGATATGATTCGATATGCTTTGATATGATTTGATATGATTTTTGATATGATTTGATATGATATGATGTTTGTTATGATGAAGAAGATCAAGAAGAATGATCAAGAACATCATAGTATGATAAAATCAATCATTTAAATAATTGTATTTAACATAGGTACCATGATGATATTATGGTAAATTCAATCATGTATTTATCATATTTTTGATGTGTAAACATCTTTGCTCGCGCCTACCAAAAATTTTTGTATTAGAGTAAACTTATAAATGAAACGAACGGAAATGACGTATGTACCTACTTCGTTTAAAAAAAAATGCAACAAACTCAATAAAAACAATTTTTTTTTACTATACATGGCATGCTATGCTTGTATGTATGTGTATAGTGGTATAGGGAAAACAAAAAAATTTAAAATAATTTAAAAAATGAAATAGAAACCATCAACATTTCCATCGATCAGAAGAATCAAAAAAAAAATTACGATACGAATTACGATTACGAAATTACATACTCTTACGATTAAAAACATAGTCAACACTTGTGTATATTGCTTTATCACGAGTAACGAGTCTCTAGGAGCTATTCATCACGTAGGCTATCAATGATCATGTCTTCTTCTAAATGGGGTTATAATGACGTCTCTTTTTTAACATTGAACTGCCAGAGTCTCAGATGACAGTCACGGAGATATGCTCAATTCATTTACTTTCCGAGACCTGTCTGCGCAATGACGAGCATGTTAATATTCCTACGTTTGAATGCCGCCTTCAGTACAAGAGAGATGGGCTGCCGTAGTAGCAATTCCGTCAACAGATCCATAAAACGAGCATAGTGGACACAAATAATTTGCCGTACGAACTTCCACTTATCAAAGGTCGGCCTTACTTTCTCAAAACCAATATTGACTTAACAGATGGACTTGTGAATGGAACTATGGGCTGTCTGAGATATATCAAACGCAGCCATCCTGACCGGAAAACGAGAACGATGAAAACGTCAACATTAAAAAGTGTCAAACGACTCTGGATTCACAAGGCAAGAAGGTCAGGCGGCTTAAAGCTGGATGGGCGCAGAAAATGAATATCGACCGATGTTTAGTGCTCATTTCTAGAAAAAGCTCAACTGTTAATCGAAACAACAATCTGATAATTAATGTTAAGCATTATCATTTTAATCACTACAAATCCGCTAAGTATAGCTCAAGTTGTAATGGCCAATTTTGTACGAGATAATAATATGACGTCTGGTTTTTAACATTGAACTGCCAGAGTCTCAGGTCACATCACCTCGACCTAACTGATACAGTCACGCAGGTATGTCAATTTTCTTGCTTCCCGCAAGATCTGGATACGCAATGACGAGCATGGTAATATTATTTATTTTGAATGATGCGTTCAGTTCAAGAGATGTTCCAGATGTTCCAGTGGGTTGCAGGATTAGCAATATATAAAAATACAAGTAGAACTTATACAGTCAACTCGCATAAGGAAATCATCGTTGGATTAACAAGTGATATGACGGTAACAACACAACCCATTAAAAATATATACACGGCTGAGTTTCAGCTTCTCAATGGGAATAAGATGCTTTCTGTAGTTGTATTCACATCACCGAAAAAATCTGTAGAAGACCTAATGAAGTTCATACATTTCGTCCTTGCCCCATAATCTAAAAGAATTTCAAAAATAAGAAGGCTATCATCTTCTGCCAATGATTATGAGCGGGGGTTTTATTATTAATTTTGCTGTTCCTCAAGCTGAACCACTTATAAACATCCTGCGAGACGAATTCGATTTGCACATGAACCCAGATCGAAATATATCTACTACGAAATATGATGGAACGACCATTGTGCAGTTTTTCAATGAAAATTAGAAAAGTTGGAGTCGACAGTATATGTATCTTATTTTAGCTACCATAATCCAATTGCGTCGATTATACCGAAAGAGTAATAGACCAATTTAACGAAAATAAACAAATGAAAAACTATGGTTAGTAAAATTGCATTCCTTCTTCCTTCACAGTAAACTGTACGTGTACGGACGCACTATACACACGCTATGTTTACACATCTCATTGAGAGTACTAATGGACTCACTCTTTTTTTTTCTTAGTGTAGTTAATGGAAACAGTAAAATACTGAATAACGATCGGACGGTAGACTTTTATGAGTATTAATGTGGTGTTGCCCACTATTTCTTTCTTCATGGTATCTAGCTTCCAACATCGCGGTGGTGGCGGCTTTTCTTTAATAACATAGCGATACAAAACTTTTCACCGATGTATCAAAAGGCATTAGAATAAAATGAAGGACGCTTTTTAAGAAAAGTTATCGAATTTCTACCAGTAAATAGTTCACTGTACATTTCTGCCCCAATTATTTTATTTATTTCATTCGGAACGTAGAAATGGGTATCTGCTAATTTTATTTTAGCAGGGTTTAAATTTAAATCAATATTAACGGAACTTGCTGGTAAACTACAATGATTTCTTTATTTGTTGCCTGATTTGAGAGTTTCATTAAATTAACAATATTTTCTGTTACACAGTTTAACACATTGTAGGCGGAATACGTAAAATTACGTTTATCGCAAACTGTGCATAGAGAGCGGATCACGTAAAAATACGTTTTTATGGACTGCTGGTAGAACGAGAGAAACGTAGCTAATACGAGTTACTATATGTGTGTTTGTTTGTTATGCCGCTTATTTATACATAATACTACGCAGGTATTAACATTCCCACAATAGATTAGGTATGTGACGGTAAAGTCATAAATAGGGCAACCTAAACAAGATCCACCAATAATATTGTCGATGGATATGAAAAAACACATTCTAGAAAAAACTGTTGGAACCGGAAAGCAAAAAAAGAAATAAAATTGCGTACCCCGGGTAAATGTTTTGAGCGCTGTCACACTTTAAAACATTATTATTTACTTCATTAAGTTATTTCTTGATTGAAAAATTTTGGTAATAAATAATATTGACGAAAATTATAATTTTTTTCTTTTTTTGTACTTTCAACTGTATATTCTATACTCATTTTTATATAAAAAGTGCCTATATTTCATAATAACGATGAAGAATACATTCTAAGTTGCGATAATCACTTTCATAAAAAATTCAGAGTACTTTTCAATTTATCGTACTTCAATTTAACGAAAAAATTCAGGAGGATTTTTCGAAAAATTGCCCGCTCCCGCCATATCGTTCTGACGCGAAGCGCCAGACAACAATGTGTTAAGAGTTGAAGTTACAAATTAAAGCTGTTCCGATCAACATTTGACACATTATACTATTGGAACATGGTGGTTGATTGGTTACACGATGAAATACCACTTGTTTGGGCAATGCTTAAAAGCTGTGTTTAATTAGGGACTTAGTAACTGTTTTTCCTGAGCTGTAGTAGCACTATTAGTTGGAGTTTTCTCACGCCTATTAACAAATGCAGGTTTGCCAAAATGATGACGCGCATTGTGTCGTTGAGAACAAGGATAAGGCATTTTGCCACTATTCTTTACGGGACGACTATCAACCAAACGGTTTGTATATAATCTATGGTTCCGAACGAACTGAAAGCGTATCTGAAGTGGTATTTTAGAATTATAAAACTCCGAGCAGTTTGAAATTAAATATATCCTCTATAGTAGATTGATTGAGAGGTACTTGTCACCAGTGATGGTTTATCTTTAGGAAAGTTATATCTTTTGTCATCATTTTTAGAAGATGAAACTGTTTTCTCTATAAGTGATCGTAAATTCCAAAAACAGAATTACAATATGTACTTAATCATTCGATGGATTTTTGTTTTTTGATAATGTCAATTTTCAAAGATTTGTCTAATTTAACACTTAAACGATGCATTAAGTCCTCGATACTTACTAGCAAAATATTTCAACTCAGACTTCAACAGTGTAGTTTAACTGACTGATCAAAGAAAGCTTGCAAGAAGTTAGACGAATTTTCTAGAGGCCTCAATCTTAAAAATAAGTTTCATATGTGCGTTTTGGAATATAGTAACGTTACCATTTCTGTCACAAAGCATTTTTCAGTGGACTCAATTAAATTAAAAGCCTTCCCAGCCAGTTACTTTAGCGCCTCTAACTGTTATAGCTTGAGTTCTGGAAGTTTAATATAGACATATAGAAGAAAAAGACGATTTAAACAAAATTTGCACTTTTACAATATTTTCTAGACGTTTCAAATTAAGAAGCTTGTGATATGACTTTTCACATATTTGTATAGTCTTCGCAAGCAATTTCATCGATCACTTCGAGTTTTACTTGGACGCTTATGATATTTATCATACATAATTTGAAGCCTTCGAATATTTAATTCAGTTGGCCCTGTGTTTTAACTAGAAACCAGTTTGTTACAAAATTGCGTTAACCTTTGGAACCACTTATTTGCCTTTTTAAAAATTCCCTTGATTTCGACTTATCCTTATGATATTGAATTTCTGAGTCTATTCACAAAACCACTAAATCTAGGTTTCATAAAAAGGATTGACCAAATAGAAACCGCAATACCTACGACTAAAAGATAAAAAGGATCTACAAAGTGAGTTTGAAAGTTAAAAGTTCAATAAAAGGATATTAGATCCATAAATAAATTATATAAAAACAAAACTTACAACACGCGATAATGATGGTTGACGCTGATGATGATCCAATAAGTATTGAACCTTCCATGATTTCCAACTATGATCTTGGATGATTTCCTATAATGACCTTGGAAGGTTCTCAAATATTCCAAATAACACCGCCTTGAAGTTATCCATACTTTCACCCCGTATTTCTGATCCCGCAATTTTTTTCATCCCATACTGTTTTGATTTTCTCATTCCACACAATTTGTTTTTATTCAAATTAATGTTTTACTTGAAAGTTGAATTTGCTGGTGTCATTTTTGTATGAACAATTTCATTTCACGTGCTGGATAGTAGTAAAATAAAAGTACAGTACTCGCAATAAAAGTACAAAAACAATTGGCAATAACAAATCGGTGTATCTTTTAATAGACGTACTCTACTGATGCCTGGCTTATTTTCGTTCCTTCAATTCGTAAAATATCGTAAAAGAACGACAACCAAAAAGGTTCAGCATACAATCTAGTTGAGAAATCGGCCAACGACCTTCACGCTTTAACAGTACAATTTGTTTCTTTCAAAGGATTGCATATTTAAAGATTCAACTTTCAAGTAAAATATTACATTGACAAAAAAAACAAGGATGAGTTTTTAATACTAGTGCTGCTAGTGCTATTTTTAAAATTACTTTAAAGATTTTCGGCTTTTTTATAGACAAATATTATTTTCTATGACATTCACATTGTTTATCGTTTATGGTGATAATGAGATTTATTATGATTATTGTGAAAAGGCTGACTGCACTGTAGCATCAGACGCAGAGGTAGAAGCTAAGGAAAAGTCTGTTGAAGTAATTGAGTTGTTTGCAGGAATGGGAATATCCTTAAAAAATCGAAATTTCTGCAAAAAAATTTGTTAACTCAAAATTAATAGTCTCGAAAATTATTCGTAAACGCTGGGAAGGTCCAACTAACTTGCTATCATTTTCAATAACATCGCTCACATCGAAAACCTTATTTTAGAAATTGCCACCAATGGAAAACTAAATATGTTGGAAATTTAACCAAATGTCCCTCCCAAAATCTTTATTAGTGGAATTAGTTGGCTTTCATTTCCGTCACTGTAATAATTGTTTTTGAGATAAGTCCCAAAAAAATATAATCTTTGATTGAACTTTGCTCGAGATTAACCTTAAAGTTTAGTAACTAATTAAAGTTTAAAGCAAAGAAAATTTCAAAAGATAAATAATTCCAGAATATACTTTACTACATTTTTTCAAACCCATTTTTCCGTATGCGAACCTGCCCATTTAAATAAAAATAAAATACCTTTTTAAAAAATTATCGAAAAGTATTATGCTATAGACACATGACTGGTTTCATAACTATGGTTTCGAGTTAACCATGGTTTTGTTGTAATGTGTCACCGCTAACCATGGTTTGCAACTCGGTTTTCGGAATGAGATATTTTTTCTCATCCCGAGGCATTTTTGTGCTCCCAACGCCGAATACATACATCAAAAGCAAATCTAGTTTCCTTTGACTTTTCTATTTCTATTCATTGATACATTTGGTTGGCGGGGACAATTTTTTTCTGTTCTGTCAATATAAAAGTAATTTCTGACATTTTAAGCTATAACCAGCGAGTCTGTAAGAAATTTAAGTAACAAAGCGACATCTGAAAAATGTATGTTTATTGTTATTGCTGACCAGGGAAACTCAAAGTACTTTTGTTCATTTTCGTTAAATTTGAATTGTGACTTAAAGCTATAACCAGCTAGTCTGTAAGAAATTTAAGTAACAAGGCGATATCGGAAAAATATATGTTTATTGACATTGCTGACCAGCGAAACTCAAAGTACTTTTCGTTCAGTTTCGTTAAATTTTAATTGTCACTTAGCAATCTGTAACAAGAGCGAAAATTATCGCCCAAACTGAATAGACCGGGAGCCGTAGAGTAACAAAAATGAACGAAAACGTACACGGTTTCTCTACAAACGATTCAAAAGATAATAAAATTTCGAACTGAAACGTAAAAATAAAATAATAAGTTTTGTTGACGATGTCCTTCAAATTGACTCAAAGTGGTAAGTGTCGTTGTTAAAAAAAACGACAAGGTACACGGATAGTTATTTGACTAACATAATATAAATCTCCAATCATAAAAAAAATCATTCAAGCGTCCAACAGTTTTTGGTGACCTTCAGTAAGAAAATGAGATTTGAAACAGGTGTTGTCGTTGTTAAAAAAAAACAATAAGCTACACGGCAAATTCGCAAATCATTTGAAAGGTTTTAATACAAGCTTTCCAAATATACTCTTGGTTTTTATATAGGCGATGACAAAGATGGTCAATTTCACCAAAATTAAAATAATCTATTTCTACAACAACTGAAACAATTTTATGTAATAGCATGTTCAAATGTGTAGTATTCAGTAATTTTCTCAACTAGAAAACTAGAATTACATTTTTTCAAATGGATACTACAGGTAAGTTTAAATATAAAAAAAAATTATTGCATCAACTTCTGTGTTTTTCCCATAGTTTTTAACTTATTAGTACAGATTGAGTTTATATGATTGAAATACATTTCTAGATTCAGTAACAGAAACTTCGGTTGTCTCGCGAATTGATAAATTTTGTGTATTTTGTGGTATAAAAAACAAGAGGAAAAACAAAAAATCTATTCCTGTAAAATGTTTCTTAGAGGAAACTGTTAAAGATTTTCAGAAATATGCAATCCTTTGTGATGATGCAAGAATGATTGAAAAATTATCGTTATCACACACTTTTTATTTTATCACAATGATTGTAAACTAAAATATATTAAAAATTGCGAACAAATTATATCAAATGTAGATTGTGAAGATAAAAATTATCGTGTAACCTCCTTGTTTTTCGGTTTTATACCAAAAAAGACGGGAAAGGTTCGGAGCCGAACCCTATAAGCATTTTTGTCTAATTTTGGTGAAATAAATCATCTTTGTCATTGCCTATATAAAAACCAAGTATATATTTGGAAAGCACGCATTATAACCTTTCAAATCATTTACGAATTTGCCGTGTACCTTATTGTTTTTTTTTAACAACGACAACACCTGTTTCAAATCTCATTTTCTTACTGAAGGTCACCAAAAACTGTTGGACGCTTGAATGATTTTTTTATGATTGGAGATTTATATTATGTTAGTCAAATAACTATCCATGTACCTTGTCGTTTTTTTTAACAATGACACTTACCACTTTGAGAGTCAATTTGAAGGACATCGTCAACAAAAATTATTATTTTATTTTTACGTTTCAGTTCGAAATTTTATTATCATTTGAATCGTGTATGGAGAAACCGTGTACCATGTAGTTCATTTTTATTACTCTACGGCTCCTGCTCTAGAAGGAAACGTCAAAATTGTATATTTGAAATTTTATGATTTGTGTGTAAATATTTATTTATATTAATTTAAATAATATTTTATGTACATTTTTCATCAGCTCATTTCAGCCGATTGTTCAATAACTTTTGTGGCCGCACAAGGGCCACCGTAAAGCCAACTATAGTCTTAAAGTTAGTTCTACTCTAGTTAGGTCCACAGCTTTACTGGCATACATAGCAACTTCTTGTTGTGGCAGATGTTGCCGACCTAATAGCATCCATTGTCCTTAACAATGTCAATAATATAGAAAAGTTGTAAAACTAAAATGTAGTTTTATTTATATTTATTTATATTATATTTATATTAATATGTGTGTATTGTAACGAAGGCTGATTGGTCCTGAAAAATTTTCCATCGACAGATGGACACGCTAAAGGCCACTTCGTTGTCAGAAAAGATTTATTATTGAAACATTGCCTTTGGGCGGTCATTTTGAGCGCGGCTAAGCTCAGGAGAAGTGGGGTGGGGTTTCCAAAGGATGAGTTCAAACGTGTTAGACCGCTGAGTGTTATTTATTTAAAAAAAAACAAAATAATAATTAGGAAATGCTGATTTCTAAAACAAACAGGAACTACAATTGATTAGATAAAAGAAGTTAGCACTATGACCGTTACACTGACCTGTGAGAGAAACATACTTCCCGATCGAAAGATACATGACCCATGCAAAACATATATTCATCACAACTAAAGTGAAACTTTAAATCTTCCGAAGTAATTGCATACTACCCAGAGTGAGGTGATAATCACACCCATCATCACACTACTCACCTTGATCTCCAAATCAAATGTTTCGATTAGTCTTGCATTATTTCGTTTGTAAAATAAAGAAATTTAATTTAATTTTAAGTTTCCCAAAAAAAAACATATTATATTTAATAATTAATTTGAAAATATGAAATTCTCGAGAAGCGAGAACAAGAAGTCATAATGTACGAGAATATAAAAATATCGTTTGTATCAGAAAAATTAATAAAATTACTTAAGTATTATGCAAAATTCAAATTCAATTTATACCTAAGCTACACCCTGTACTATGACTACTCTAACTTATGCTAGATAACCTACAATATAAAACAATAATCTTAATTCTAATCAAATTAAATAAACTAAAAATATATAAATTCAAAAATAAACCAAAAAAAAAATTATAATAGTAACGAATACCTCGGACATAAACTTTTGTTGCTTGCTGGTTCCTGGTTTTCTGCATAGAACTATTTCAACTGTTGCAAATGTTGATAGATGAAAGAAGTTGATTGCAGAAAAATGGTAAATGAGAATGTGGCGCGACTTTGATTTAAATCAATACTGTATGCTGCGTACTTTTGGTATACTTGTATTATTGAATGGTAAATATATATGAATGTATTATTTTATGTTGTTTACGCGACGAACGGATATTATGAAGGATCATCATTAAATTAATTTATTAATTTCCATTCGTAGTTAATCGTATTATCATACTTGTATTAATAGTAGTATTAACATGACGTAGTTGATGAACACGGTTATTTATAACTTGACGATCAAATACCTTGCTCAAATTTTATACGGTATTGTCATACAGCTTACCGTCAACACCATGAGTACGCTTTTGCAGGCACGTTAATATGAGGCACGTAAATTTCCACTAATCACCTATCGCACGTATATATTACACATAGAAATGTAAAAGTTATTCGATTCACTTAGATTGTCCAATTTGATTCACAAGAGTTTGAATCACAGAAACACATAACACGTTAATCTTAATTTAACTTATCATTATCTTGGTTAACAAAAACATAACAGTATATTCACTAATATTTTCTTCTTCAAATACCCGCGCACTACTTCATGAATTATTGTACAGTACTAATATGTACTATTAAACGTTTTAACAAATTTTGGTAATGTTAGTCTATACTAATAAACGAACTTTTTCACTTGAATTTTGCATATCCGAGAAAAAAAAACGTGTCACTAACGGTATTTTATAGCGGCCGTTCTTAAACCAAAACGTGACGATACCGCAAAAAAAAATTCACACACACCGTATTACTATTAAAATTCGTCCAAGCTCTCATAAATGATTCCATTAACTATATAATATATTGGAGTCTTTTCATATTAACAAAACCCTTAATTTAAACGACACCTTATTTGACAAGGGCGTAATTGTTCATATCAAATCACTTATAAATAATCACAAAATGATCACAAGTTCGAATTTGAGATTTTTGTTTAACACCAAAATCAACTTATCTCAAATGTTATCACACGAAATCGAGTCTTTTATATTTTTTCGTCGATTTTAATTTAACGTTTTCTTAACACCGATCCTAACAATTTCAACGTTACAAATTGACTGCCCCCCGTCCAGAAAAATTCTTTAATTTTTAATAATAAACGGGGAAAAATGCACCCACACCACGACGATATTTTTTTCCTCAATTACAATCAATCAAATACCAATACTTCAGCTGCTTTGATTAATAACTAATGCCGGGTTTACGTAGTACAACGCAACTCGATAAAATTACCAATGTAGCGTTCGGAGAATATTGAAGAACGTAACAGTATATAAACTATAAAGTTTTTGGACAACAAAGAAACAAATAACAAAAATAACAATACAACATAACAACAATTAAACATATAAATTACAAGCATAATATATACAAAATATATACAATTACATATGCCTATATATATATACATATATATATATATATATATATATATACATACATACACATATATATACATATACACATACATACATACATATATATTCAACTATATATACACTATGTACATTATTTACAAAATCAATTATAATCATTATTTGTTACAAATTTGAAAACATTAGTTTTAAATATATTAACTGAACTAATACGTTTTAGTTCCAGAGGCAAGCTGTTCCATGTGATAATCAGGTTCATCAAACTAGAATGGTTATAAATATTCGTCCTATTTATAGGCAAGTTGATATTAGCCGTACGTAAGGACGTAGAAAAATTTAACTTTTCATTCAAATATGTCGGAAGCCCCGATTTAATAATACGATAAATAAAAACAGCAGTTCTGTAACAATAAAACTCAAACAAGTCACATCCCAAAATATAATCTTTAAAAGCCGAAATATGATCAAACTTGCGAAGGTCATGAACATATCGTGTGCAATTATTAAATGTTATCTGAAGTAAATGCCTAGCAGAACTATCACAATTATTAAATACTACATCACAATATGTAAAAATTGGTATAATTAAACTTTTAACCAGGAATAACCGTATATTAATGGGACAAATATTTTTTATTAATCTAAGTGAATACAAACTATAATTCACACGTTGACACAATGAGTTAACGTGATCATTCCAACTAAGTTTAGAATTTAATATTAATCCCAAGTTGTTAATATTTGGAGCAAATGAGATTATATCATTATCCAAGAAAATTTCCGGCATAATATTAAGTGAATTACTTCTATTCAGGAATAATGCTTTACTCTTACGCGCATTAAAGGAAAGTGAATTATTTTTAGACCACATCGAAATATTTTTAAGGTCAGCATTAAGTTGTATAACAATCTCATCAAGCCTTGAAAAGTCGCCACCAATATAAAGTTGCAAATCATCAGCATAAAGATGATATCGACAATTTAGAATATTCGAAGGAAGATCATTAATATAAATTGAAAAGAGTAAAGGCCCTAATATAGAACCCTGAGGTACACCAGTGATTACCTCACACATATCAGAAACATCATCACCATGCTTAACAAATTGTTTACGATTGCTCAAATAAGAATGAATTAACTAATGGCAGAATCCGAAAATTTTAGTTCGTTCGAATGGGGAAGTGTACCTTAACTGCATTGTAGCAGTCTAATCATGTTTGTTTATATCGTAAATTAGTTTTTTATAATTCAAAATTGATAATATTTATGTAAGTGAAATTATCTCAAATTCGCTTACACCAGATTTTTTGCAGCAAGTTTTCATGTAATTTTCTATCATTATCAAACAGTTTTGCGATAATTACCGCTAGCTGCGAGCAATAATATCATCATCAACAACAATAACAAACATAAATAGATTTACAAATTGCATTTCCATTTACGATCCTAATGGAGTGGTATGGAATGGCGGGGAGCAACACAAAATTTACATAACAAAACAATTTCAATTTGAACGTAATGTGTTTTTTTTTTGTTGCTTGCGATTTTGTGCACAAGATAAGAAGATAAAATTCTACAATATTTTTTCCTTGTATGCTGTTAAGATATATAAAAAATAAACCTCTGGTATTCTCTGTGTGGAGAAAAGAACACAAACAATAAGAAAGTTTAATGAGATCTCAGGAGGAAAATAATAACAAGAAGAAAATGTATCTTTACTTTCTTAAATTTTTTTAGCTCTTTTCCTTTTATAACAATGTTAATTTGTAAAAAAAATTTCTTTGAATTTATCTATATTTTGTTTTTGCAATTTTCCTCGTTATAATAATACAGAACGTAACAAATATATTAATGGAAATATTTCAAATGTAATAAAAATTAAAAAAAAGCAAGCAATATAAAAATATGTAATAAATAAAGCAAAACGCTAAATATGCTGAAAGAAATCTTTCGATCTTCTTGTGCTAAAATAATTTTTTATGTAAGAAAGCTCTTAAAATTAAATATATTTGTATATATGTGAGGCGATGTATGTTACTGTGCTTTACGTAAGCTGCGTATATCGAAATCATATATTATGTTTTGTAACAAAGTCGTATATGGGATAATACTAATAAACTCTTTTGTCACTTTAGCTAAAAAAAAAAAAAACTGTACAGCGAAGCTTTTTATCGTTCTCTGTATTTCATATAACAAAACATATAAATGGCAGAAGTTATGATTCTGCAACATGACGTTTATTGGTTTCAAAAGCAAAGTGGTTTTCATTAGGTTTCTATTTATTTTTAGCTTTTTTAATGAAAAACATGTTTTCATTTATAAATTCAATACAGCCACCTTGAATCATTCGCATTCTTTTGTGAATGGTGGTTAGTTGAGTTTGTAGATATGGTTGCCCCCAGAACGTGTTTTATCATCCCTCTCGGAATTTTTTTTATTTTCAAAGCTATATTATCGATGTTTTGCCGACTTCTACGATACTAGTTTTAAAATATTCTAATTTGTAACTTTATTACAGTAAATCGGGTTCAATGTCAATTAAAAAATTCCAATAGGCGAATTTACTTCAAAATAATTTAGAAATTAGGGTTTTTCTAATTTTGCAAACCATAAATTATCATTCTATAAAATACATCCAAAAATCTGTAAACAACTCAATAATCAGCAATAGAAAATTTGAAAATAGTTTGGAACAAAATGCTACGAACGTTACGGTATGAACTACCAACATCAACATAACTAAATTCCCCTTTGTAGGGGGTTTGGCTGAGCTGTTAGTTCATGGTTCGGTAAACCCCGTAAACATCTTTATATTCTGGGTATCAAAATATTGTCTAAAATGATTTACGTCTATATCATCGAGAGAGAGAGAGAGAGAGAAAAAGAGATGAAATAAGTTCTTTTATATATAAAAAGTTAACAGAATTTAATCGAAAACTATTATCGAATGACTCCAACTTTGATTATCTTATATCACCGAAGTCCGCTGGAAAGTTGTTCCCAAAAAGTTTTATCGGAGTTCAGACGGATTGACTGATGGAGGTGAAACTTTATAGTTATAAGTATTTTCCATAAATTGGGTGGAACCTCCTTAGTTTGACCGAACCAGTTCACCACCGAACGTCACTTTTTGCTTAAGGAGTTTGTCTATTTTTGCAAGTATTTTGAACAACAAACAATAACATTCTCGAAAAAAAACATTTAGGATAAAAAATGTGAAAATTAATTTGCAACAAAATATGTCCCTAGTTGTTTTCTGAACGTTAACGGAAAGTACAATTTTGGATAAACACTTTTTTATCCCATTCTGCAACGTTGGACTGGAACACTAATCGTCTCAAATTCTTAATCGCTTCATTGGCTTTTATCCATTGGTACAGAAAATGATCTCTGCATATTCTTGCATCGTTAACTGGTGCCTTTGGTTTGTAGTATTCCCACATTACATTACCAGTAAATCAATTGGATACATTTCCGCATTGACGAGCGCCTTGTTAGAAACTCTGACTCTAACAATTACAATTGGTATATCATCAGCAAAGCCAACTGTTCTGCTGTTTTGATCAACCGTAAACGCAGTACTTTTACGGGCTCTGCTTCCAATAGCTGATGGCGTTTTCAACCAACCTGAATATAGTGTCAAGTGTTGCACACGCTAGCCGGTCGCGCAGAGTAACCTATACCTGTAATATTTTGAATAGAATAATACGCAATTTGTTTTTTTTAGTGAAAATTTTCCCGGAAAATGGGACAATTTTCCGGAAAAATTTAACTTCCCCCTCCTAAAAACTGTTGATAAACAATCCTGCATTTAAAAATTTATACTCCTTACCTGATTTTCCCGATGTACATATACGTAAAGTAAACTTTAGCCCAAAATAATGAACATTTCTGAATATTTTGTTAAAAGTCGAATTAAAATTTTTTAATTTATAAAATGAAATAAAATTTGCCTTTTTTAATTCATTTTGAAAATGAATTAAGGTAGGTGTTTTAAAAATGAAATAGTGTAAGCCTTTGTTAATTCATTTTTGAGTTAATTCATAATTTTAAGTTAAAAATATGAATTAAAATAAGTAGCAGATTTTCATACAAAAATCAACTTTTTTAATTCATTTTTAAAGAACTTTTTTAATTCAGACTTTTTTAATTCGGTACCCCTCAAAAATTGTATGTTATATTATGTTATTTTTGTTTTTTCAATACAAATTCCAATAGGAAGCGGGGAAATAAAATAACATAAAAGCAATTTTATGCCATGAGAATCGGGTCCATTGTAAGATTACATCGCGTGGCAGTTCTTCTTGTTAGCTAGGCTGCCTTAGTTTGTTACTTTCTTTTACGTATAAAAATAAAGCATATAGCAACCATGAAAAATGTTGAGGTTTTTGAAATTTAACATTTGTAGAACATTGATATGTTCTAGTCAAAAATGTAGATTTAAAAAACATTTGACTCGTCTTGGCAATAATCAGATCTCTAATCTAATAATCTTTTGTTTCATTTTAACTTTTGATTTTCATTCCTTTGGTGTTATAGTCACTAATTGGTGGTGTCCTTACCTGGGGCCTAATTTTGGTCAAAAAATGGGAATAAAAATAATGAGAATTACAGTTGTTTCACTTACCTACTAGACCTAAAACATTAAATCATATAATTGTTTGATACAAACAGCAGCAAAATTCAAAATTTACGTCTAGTACGTATGTGAAACAAAGGTAAAACTCATAAATATTATTCCGGGTTTTCGACCAAAATTGGGCCCCTGGTGAAAGGATATAATTTTATATTTTTCAACATTTAGATGCAGTCATATGCAAGTTCTATATATGTCGTCTTGTAATTATTTGGTATCTTGTGAGTTTGCAAGTTTTTTAAATCATCCGAAAATAGAAGTACAGATGAGTTATAATGTCTTAGATATGTCTTAGATATTCCCTCGATAAATATGAGAAATATGAACGGTCACACATGAGAGTCTTGTGGAACACCAGAGTACAAATTTTGTTCGAAAACTGAGACTTGAGAGTTGATAGTTTTGCCGCTGTTTCATCAACCTACTAGATGCACAAAATTAATATTATTATTGATTTAGGTAAATAATAATTAAATTTTTTATTTCCGTCTAGTGTGCTGATGAAACAACAAAACAACTCCCAACTCTCAAGTCGTGATTTTCGAACAAAATTAGCACACAGAGAAACGTATTTATTTTTCAATTTCACTCAAAAGAATAATATAAGTAAATTTAACTAAAATCTCTGTTGAAATTGAGCCTAAGTAGCGCAAAGATAATTTCACAAATTTTAAAATGTAAAATTAAGAAGAACTTTAATGATGATTTTTGATTTTCACGTGTGATATAAAGTTCTTATAACGATTTAAAAGGTTTTATTTCGTTTTATTTCGATAAATTGTTTTTGCATTTCAAAAATTGGTATTTTAACTTGTGCTAAGTAAGCAGAACTTTTTAAATTTTTACTTAGCATGGGTAAATAATGTAAAATATCAGGTTAGATTTACAATCTTAAAATTACTTAGCAGATTAAGTAAAAACCGCATCGATTATTTTTTCAGTGTTCAATATATTGTAATCTAGGAGACAGGTATAAGACAACGATTGGCCAACACTTTGCTATGACTGATGGAGTCAAATGACGTAACTCTGTAACGGCTCCGGTTTCGGATACCAGGTGTTAGGATTTGCGGGTGTTGCTCTTCGCGGCCTGGTTCTTATTTCCGAAAAACAGTGTAACATATTGAGCCGATTACGGTTACCTGGTATGGTTAAATATCCTCACGCGATTCGTCTAGGTGACCCATCACTAGCCCTTATATAATTTAAGCTGACATCAATATGAACATGTATTTTTTTTTGCTTAAACTACGTTACCGCCAAATTCGAAGTCAGTTAAATGGCCATTATACTGTATTTATATTTTTACAGTTACATAAAAAAAAGTTTAACATAAAATAGATAACAGATTACCTTACAAAATTATTTTCATGTTATGCAATGTAGCCGGAGTTGGAATCGCCCTTGCGCTCGTTCTCGCTCAACACTTCCTCGTGCTAAAATAGTTTTGACGCTGAGTCCAGTTGTAGCTGCCCCAAAAAAACTTCCTTATTCCAAGGATCGGTTTAACCCGTAGTAACTGCGTGGAAAACCGTACGTTCGACGAGAGTTGATGGAGCCAAACAAAACCTTTGAGATTGGCCACTTTACATTAACTCCTGGCGACTTCTACACGCAAACGTAGTATATTTGTAGCACTACGGATGGGTTTGTTGTATCTCGCCGAGCAAAGGAAGGATACTCACGTATGCTTATAAGGCTTGCATGTATCAAACACAAAATGGAGGGGCTTTTTAATAACCCGCTATTTACCTTTTTTCTTTTTTTTCGACTTAAATAGTCACATTTGACAAGGTGGCTTCGTACTAATAAAACAAATTTACATTTAAAATTCAAAAACCGTCTTGATTTATTACTACAATACAGCTATTTTACACGAAATGTATTTTTTAATTATATTGTCAATCACATTTGTTTTTATTTTTTTTTTTTCGATACAATCGTAATTTATCGCCGAAGGTTGATTGCCACCTCAAAAAAACAATTTTCAAAATTAAATTTTTACTTTATGCCCTTTATGCAACAAAATTTTGCAAAATCAAAAAAAATATATAACCATTACCGGTAATCGCCAAAAATTAACTAACTCTTCTCCCGTTCCATCCGATCGAGCTGTCTTTTATCTCATCTTTCCGTTTTTTCTTTTTTATGAAGAGAAGGGGGCTTTTATTTTATACTACAAATTATGAAAAGGTATATTGTTGTCTTTTATTAATCATGCAAGCCAAGCAAGTCATGCCACCCAAGAAACATTTGTTATGCCACCCATGAAATATTTTTGAAAATCAAGTGTCGCGTTAAATCGTTTCTATACTCTATACGAAAGTTACGTATATTTTTGAAACGTTTACACACAAGAATTCAGATAACCCCGGTATCATTGAAAGGTAGGTATTTCTCTGTAGCATGGAACGTCGATAATTTTACCTAATTTGAAAATTGGTGTAATTTTTGATATCTTCCATCTGCTGGGTAATAATCCCCTAAGCAGTGATAAACTGGAGAATAAATTAAGTGACAGGATAAATTGATTTCCATGATTAGCGTTGAAATACCATCCGAACTTCAACCAATTTTACTAATTGCATTCATTAAACCGTCATGGCTGTCGAGTATGTCTTCAAGTTTGTAGCCTGATTGAAAGAACTTAGCAAGCGTATTGGCTTTTTCTTTAGGATTTTAGATTCTCCAATTTGCATTCTTGTTGAATATCCTTTGAATTCACGATTGAAACTAAAATATGTAGTTCTTTCAAACCCGCAAATTTTTATATGTAACGTAAATTTTTACATATAATTGCTAAATCGCAGAACGAGTTAGTTCAAATTCAGTATTGCTAAGTGATGGATGAATGACTAAAAGAACTCCTGCACCAAAAAATTAGTGGACACGCCTGCTTTAGACTTACATCTAGACCTGTCGATTTTTTGTTGAATTTTGTTTCATGTCTTATAATACATGTGGGTACGATACTTTGCCGATTTGCTTCTGCTATCTCAATTCTTTTAACTGTTTTGTCAAGTAAGCTTTTCATTGCCATGTAACACTAAGGGCAAAACTAAAATAATCTCTGCATCCCATATTCATTACGATTGTTATGGCTTTTTTACCGAGAAAAAAAATTTCCAATAGTTTTTTAACGTATTGAGCACAAGGTACAAGTGTAACTGATGGATGACCTTCCCAGTTGGAAATTTGTTAACATCAATGTGGATTATTTTTCACCAAAACATACGTTTCTATTTCTTAGTCTTTTTTCTAGTTGTGTACGAAAAAGAAAGAGCTTTGTTTTGTCTTTTTTTGATGGTATGTTGACAAATGACTAATTTATGACAAGCCACATTTGATTCTCAAATGACGCGTACAGTGTCTGTTGATGAACAAAGACTATAAGTGTGAGACACGTCATGTACACAACTTCTTTCTAGATAATGTTTTGAGCGAAACAAGTATGACGAGTCTTCGATGTTTCTCATTCTATCGCAATTTTTTGAAAACAACGTAAGTAAACAAAATTGATAAAAATAAAATATTTTAGGTGTACTCTTCAGTCTGTCTTCTATGTAATAATTTTTCTTTTGGTTAGTAAACGTTTATATCAAAATTGTTCAATTTTTAATTTATTTTATCTATGTATAGTTAAACCAACTTCCGCCAGTTGAAGTACAAACGATGATATTTATTTTTTACCGAAATTAAGTTTTAATATTTTGAAAGTCATATTGATATGTATTATTAACTTCTTTAATAAATTAGTAATTGTTTTCTTCCTATAAATAAAATGTTTTAATCACATATGTCAATCTCATGTCAGACATGTTATCTACAATTATAGACGTTAGGCAAGCCACATAATATACGCCTATGAACTTGCATTACACATGATTTCTCACATACAATTCATCTCAGACATGTCAAACACAATTAATATCAGACATGTCATGTACGACTCATATCAGACATGTCACAAACGAAAATTAGTCCCATTTGCTGAAAAAATTCTATATGCATGTCATGCTTGACTGTCGCTGATGAGTCATTAATGTATTGTCAATAACTTTCCTGACAAGTTGTTACACATAAAACCATGGCAAACTTGATTTCTCTCGACATTTTTTTTTGTACAAGTAAAAAGTTCACTAATTTACATAAAAATCACACTATGAACATTTTTACACATATAAATAAACTATACCAAAAACAATGAAATTGTTTTCGTATGACAATTAGCCTTATGACAAAAAGATTGTAAATTAAATTTTAGACAAAATTAGTTCCTGTATTTCAATTCTCCGGCAGCTCATCTTGATCTCAAAAAGCGAGATGGTATCATATAGATTTGATACAAGAATAGTGCTTTGTGTTTAATATGTTCTGTGGGGGTGCTGTTGAGACCGGATGCTTTCGGATTTTAAATTTTTTTTTAATTGATTCGTGTACTTCTTCTAGACACAGGCGGAGTAATTGTTCCAGCCCCGTGTTTGCTGTGTGTACTTCTTAGATGGAAGTCTTTAGTAAGATTCCTGGCGTTAACAAAACAGTCTCTTTAGTTTTCCTGTTTCGCTAGGAAACTGTTGTTTTCGATACATTTTCTCATATGTCCATGGTTCTTTTGTCGGAGCTATTAAGTCGTAGCTTTTCTAGCCCGGAGAACTTCTTCTAGTAAGTTTTTCATCTCTGTAAGATTTAATTTCGACTATTTATGTCTCTTATATAGAGATCATGACGTGATCGATTTGGTTTTCTGTTCTTCCGCGTTCGATCTGTCCTTTCTTAGCTTTCGACGATACTTGGCGAATTCTCTTATGATGAAAAACATTCTTGATACCATTAAATTCCACTTGTTCCTGGAGAGGTGCGATGTATCCGATGTATTTTCTGCACTTCTACAGATTTTTTGTGGATATAAAAAGGTTTTCGACATGGTCGCTCACAGTCTTCTATTACACAAACTTTTTAATATTGGGTTTAGGGGTAATATGAATAATTGATTTATATCGTAAATATCCTTTCATTTTTCAGCCTATAAATTAATATCTTCCGATCTCCAAATTTTGCAATTAGCGGAATTACCGGTTTTGCAATTAGCAAACTGTGAGATCTTTAAATTTATTTTCATGTTTTCGTAAATATTCAAACATATTCACCAAAATTAGTTTATCTGTAGATATTTGGTTCTTTTCAATTTGTAGGGAATTATTCAAAGAAATCTATAAGGACGCGTAGCGTATACCATTAAATGTACATGCAATGTTGAAATACAATGAAAACGTCATTATAGAAAATTTAAGAAGTTTTGATATACTAAAGTGCAATCGAGCATTTTGTGATACTTCTTTATCCACATTAACCACACACCCTGTAGAATTTAAACTCGCAATAAATTTATAATTGTCGTTCGTTTTCGAATTGGCTTATTCATCAAACCATAAAAAATATTTATAACAGTCAGGATCCTTGGCCACATACATATATGCACATATATGGACAGCCTGTAATTTAGAAAATCTCTGTGATTTCGATGTTTTTTTTATTACGAAAATCTTTGTGAAGAACACACCCACGTATCATACGAAATACAATGCTGACATATACAAATGCTAGTAAGTACGTATACATATATACGTTTATATAGTTATGTGTTGTGTACTAAAATATTATCGCAATAAAATTAAATTTATTATTTTTTCGGTTAAGTTATATAAGAGTAAGAGCCAAGCAACAGCAGTATAATACCAAAAAACTAAGAGAAATTAAATTTAATGGACGAATGGATCCAAGTCAAGGATAAAAATGTCGGGTGTATGTACACCCGCAAAATATAACAAAAAAATTATATTACTTATATAGAAAATAATAAAAATGTCGGTTAAACAAGCAGCATAAGACGGGATAATTAAAGTTATAACTGGGCTTGGTGCGGTTAGATAGGAAAACATTCATTGCCTAAACAGCAAAATAGCATTTTTATATCACAAGGCAAACACGATTAAATATCATCACCTACATACATTTATTGCGGTGGTCCGTAAAATGGTTTTCAATGTTAATTGCGACAATTTGAAGTGTGCAATTTTGTAATTGCGCGTATGCCGTATTTTCAAAATTTACCACTGCGATCTCAAGCTTTTAATTGCTTTTATACCACCTTATATTAAGAGCACAGCATGATTTGTTCGACTGTCATTTACGATAACACCTCCAAAAAATGCAGCACGAAAATATGAGGGCCTGTATCGAGAAGTTCAGCTTTCAAACAGAAAACAGAAACTTTGCTGGCGTGACTTAAGTGTCGTTCACAAAGTGCATGCCGAAAATATCATCGGAAACTACCAATATGGTTTTCACCCCAACCGATCAAGTTTTTTACATTCGACATAACAATTCACCAGCTTTATAACGCAACGGGTGATTTTATTTTCATTTTGGTATTTCGTGTATATATACGCTTTCCACACATCACGTGTGGCTACCGACATCTGTCAAAGTCAAATGATCTCCGTTAACATTGCCATTTCATTATGGATAGATTATACCTGAGTCCTGCGGTAATTCCTTCGTTTGCACTCCAACCTGAGCGACAAAAGGAATATTACATAAATTTAAAATATTCAGCCCTATAGATTATTTTCTTGAAACATGACTCAATATATTTATTCCGAACGAATTGCTTTTCAAAACATGGTCGCTTAAAGTTTTATATTCTTTTTAATCTTTGCAATCTGTGCTGGGGCTGATGCACTCCCAACTATTTCGCGGTTTGCTTGCCAAACCGAGGATGTACGGCTAGGTCCGATTTACGATGCACATTGCATAGATCCATTCCAGGATATAGTACTGGCATGGTAGGTGGGTCGGCCCATGAGTTATTGTCTCTGACAGGGGGCCATAGCTGTCCTGTGATTTCCATCACCGATCTTAATGTCATTTTAAATTAGGTTTATTCATTCTTATTAAATACACTGGTTCGTAACTTTGGCTAAATTGTTGCTGCCTTAGTTTTTTAGTACTATTTTTATTTTACTGGAAACCGATGTTTATCAATAAATTGAGTTTTTGTTATTTCGTTGTTTTCCTTAAAACATAAATTAATTTTTTCTGCCATTAATTTTTATTAAATTTGATTTAAATATTACAAATAAAATAATTAAAAATGCAATAAATTGGTAAAATTACTCAAAAGTACACATATTTCTTATTCATTTCAAATTTCCCGAATGCTGTATCTGCGATGCTGTATAAGACAGCGTAAATTTGACAGCGGAAAATAAAAGATTGCGCTACCCGCCGCAAATGGCAGCACTATCACTAAAGCGAACTTATTTTGTTATGTAAGTGAGTATTGGTTACTAGTGGAAGTTTTTGAGATATTGGCCAAAATCTGAAAATAAAGTCCCTGTATGCCATGCACATTTTACTAAATTTAATTAAAAAATATTGGAGTTTCCTCCAGGTTAAAATTTATTTATGTCGTGTAAAATGTATAGATACCATTTTTCATAAGGACTGATTATGAAATGGCCAGTAAGTCCAATTTTGTCCAAAACTTACTTTAAAATCAAAGATCAATACTGCTATCTAAACTTCATCGTTATCTGTTGAGAAATGGCGTAAAGACGAAATATTGTAAAATTTCAAGATTTCATATACCGACTTCCTTTACTTAGGAGATCAATAAATTTGTCATTTTAAGGATCACTTTTAATATTTTATTCCGTTGAGATATTTTATTTAGTGAAAAAGTGATACATAATGAATAAAAAATTTCCGCTGGTATAACATAACAAAATAAATTCTCTTTAGTGATGGTGCTGCCACTTGCGGCGAGTAGCGTAATCGCTTATTTTCCGCTGTCAAATTTTTTCAAATTTTTTCAAATAGAGGGCAGAGGATTTTTACAATTTTCTGAATATCTCTAGAATTTTCTTTATTTGAGCAATTTTCGTATTTAATTACGGGTATAACAAAAATCCCAGAGTTTTCTCTAAATTGCCTAACTATGAAAACGGTGACCAAATGTCTGTGTAATAAAATAGGCCATGAGCTTTTTTCTAAATAGAAGGCACTTGCCTACAATTTATGAATGAATTTCGAATTTTACTTGTTTGAGTAGTTTCCATATTTAATTATAAAAAACATCTCCGAGTTTTTTCTAAAACGCCTCCTTATGGAAATAACGTCTATATGTCTGTCGAATCAAATGAGCTATTTTCCTTTTCTAAATAGAGGGCAGGAGGTCGAATATTTTCGAAATTTAGTTGTTTGAGTTGTTCTCATTTAAAAAAAATTCAGAGTGTTTTCTAAAATGAGGCCCTTCTAAATGGATGGCAGGCGAAACAGAACTAATTGCTTTTTGTGACTTAATACTAAAGCTACTCAAACAAGTAAAATTTGAAGTTAAACATGTGTCAAAAATCCTTGGTTCTCTATTAAGAAATGGCATATTGCTTATTTGATTTGACAGACATATGGTCATCATTTTCTTGGGGACGCATTTTAGAAGAAACTCTGAAATTCTTGTTGTGTCTAAATACCAAACAAATAAAATTCAAAAATGTTTCAGAAAATTGTGGGAAATCTGTTTCCCTCTGGTTAGGAATGGCGTTTGACACGCCATAGAGAGGCAATTTTAAAAAACTCTGAAATTTTTCTTATAACTAAGTATTAAATTTATTCAAAAATATAAAATTTTAAGATTATAAAAAAAAAAAAATGAGTGAGTCCATTAGTACTCTCAAGGAGATGTGTAAACATGGCGTGTGTATAGTACGTGGGTACAGTTTACTTTGAAGGAAGAAGGAATGCAATTTTACTAACCAGAGTTTTTCATTTGTTTATTATCGTTAAATTGGTCTATTACTCTTTCGGTATAATCGACGCAATTGGATTTTGGTAGCTAAAATAAGATATATCATCAATGAGTTGTGTTGTTACGCTCATACCAGTTGTTTGTCCAACGATGATTTCTTTATGCGAGGTGACTGTATGGTATGAGTATTCTATTTGAATTTTTATATATTGTTACTCCGGCAGCTCACTCACCGTCTCTCTTGAACTGAACGCAGATCTGGAAAAGCAAGAAAATTGAGCATCCTTGCGTGACTGTGTCAGTTAGGTCGAGGTGATGTGTATGACCTAAGACTCTGACAGTTCAATGTTAAAAACCAGACGTCATTATTATCTCGTACAAAATTCGCCATTACAACGGATAAAGCTGATTTGTGGTGAGGCGCGATAGCTAATTTTGAAGAAGACCCATTGAGGTCCCATTTTTACGTCCATGGTAGACGACATGATCATCTATAGCCGACGTGATGAACAGTCCTTCGAGACTCGTTACTCGTGCTAAAGCAATATACACAATTTGTTAACTGTGTCTTTTATCGTAAGATATACTGACTATCTCGTTATAGGTACCACCGTGTGATGCATGAATTGTGGTGGCACATGAAGGTATGACGCTTTACATTAATTGTTGTTTATGCTTAACATTAATTGTTGTTTCGATTAATAGTTGAGCTTTTTCTAGAAATGTTCACCAAACATCGGTCGATATTCGTTTTCTGCGCTCATCCAGCTTCAAGCCACCTGACCTTCTTGCCAACTTGTGAATTTGAACCGAAATCCATCCAGAGTCGTTTGACATTTTTTACTGTCGACGTTTTCATCGTTCTCGTTGTCCTGGTTAGGATGCCTATGCATTCGATATACTTTAGACAGCCTATAGTTCCATTCGCCATGCCATTTGTTACGTCAATATTGGTTTTGAAAAAGTACGGCAAATTATTTGTGTCCACTATGCTCATTTTATGGATCTTTTGATGGAATTGCTACTAAGGCAGCCCACTGACCATCTCTATTGAACTGAAAACAGCATTCAACCGTAGGAATATTAACAAGTTCGTCATTGCGCAGCCAGGTCTCGAAAACCAAATGAATTGAGAACTGTGACATGAGACTCTGACAGTTCAATGTTAAAAACGAGATGTCATTATAACCCCATTCAGTAGAAGACATGATCATTGATAGCCGACGTGATGAACAGCGCCTAGAGACTCGTCACTCGTGATAAAGCAATATACACAAGTTGTTGACTGTGTTTTTAATCGTATGAGTATGCAATTTCGTAATAGTAATCCGTATTTCGTATCGTAATTTTTTTTTTGATTTTTCTGATCGATGGACATGTCGATGGTTTCTATTTCATTCATTAAATTAATTTTTTCATTTTCCCTACTATTATACATATACATAAAAGCATGCCATGTATAGTAAAAATTGTTTTTGTTGAGTTTCGTGCGTTTTTTTTCAAACGAAGTAGGTACGTCATTTCCGTTCGTTTCATTTACAAGTTTACTCTAATACAAAAAAATTTGGTAGGCGCGCGTAAAGATGTTTACACATCAAAATTGAGAACTCTTCTGTCCTCTCTTTTATCCAACTCATTCGATTCAATACAGAATTTTTGAAAATTTAATTTTCACTCAAATAAAACCTTGCATTAATAACCAAAAAAAAAATTTTTGAGTTAAATTCCAAATAGTTGGCCAATTCTTTCTAATTTTATCTGTGATTTTTTGGTATATAAAATATTACATGAAAGGTTTTGGTTTAGCTTTTATTGATTGAGAATTTATTGCAGCAAAATGAAATTATTTATCATAGTAAACTAGCTGACCCGGCGAACCTCGTTTCGCCCCAAATTATTTCGTTGCTTCACGAAAATTTATTTTGATGAGAGAAAATTCAAACTACTCAACTCTATTCTCAATAGAAGATTGAGTTGTGTGGCCATTCCATCCACCTTTTCAACGAATTCAACACTAAAGGCAGGTTTATGGTTGGGTCCGTTTGGTTGTTTTTTCGACCAATCATCTATTGTAGAAAAACCCAGAAGAAAAAAAATCGTCATTTTTGAGCAATAGGATTGGTCGAAAAAATTGTCAGAACGAGCAAACGGAACCATAAAGGCGGTATAATGTATTGAAAAGTGAATGAAATGTCATTTCAAACTCAGGCATCTATCGAAAATTTAGTTGTTTTTTGGATTTTTTCTAGTGTGGAAATGAATTCGAGTCAGTTGGAATTCAAAAGAATTCAATGTATTTTGTTTGAGTGGAATTAAATGGAATACAGACGCAAATCAATGCAAGGCATTGTGGTAAACAATATTTTTCGCTTTTTTCTCCTGCGCGTAAATTAACAACGATGATGGTTTGCTAACTCTCGAGTAAATAATAATAAAAATAAAAAATTGTAAAATATATGAATTTGAACATTAATATAATTTTATCATGAAAACGCGATTTATATCACACTCCACCAAACATATAAAATGTATGAGCCATGTGCTCACCACAAAAATATTACTAAATTAAATTTTGCTGAGAGTGAGGGGTACTCGTATTTTTCAATTTGGTTGCCATAAAAAATACTTCGTTTTGTATTTTTTATTTATATTTATTATTTATGGCAACTAAATCGCATCAACGACAAAAATTTTAAGTATAAAAAACTTTACTGTTGCACCGCTTACACACAGGGATTTTTGATTTTATCTGATTCTGGTTTTCTGCACAAAAAAGCCGCAGTAATGGAATTCCGCATTTATTCCGCACACTTCCAGTGATTGACCTTGCGATTTGTTAAACGTCATAGCGAACGCCAAACGAACGGGGAACTGAATGCGCTTCTAGTCGAACGGAATTTCAGTTGGAATCGGAGGAATTTTCGGAATTAGAATATCCTCCCTTCCGCTGAAAGCGGAAACGACACCTGTCGAATTTCACAACGCCTCAGTCAATGTGCAACGCCATCTACTGGGTTGTGGCATTAATTATCACACCTCAGTGCCATCTCTTATTTATCTCATTAGCTTTCTGCTTTTATCAATTTACCTTACGATTTTCTGAGAATTTTCTAGCTTTGCATCGACTTTTCATGCTTTACTTTGGACGCTCATCAAAACATTGAAAGGGGAAAAAATTAGCTTACGTTGAAGGCCAATCTGTTTCATAGAATTGCCAGCTATTTGCCATGCATCCCATGTGGCAATTGCTCCCGCAGATCAGTCTTTTAAAGGAAATAGCAAAGGTGTTGGGGTGCTCAGATATTGTTAACCGCTGTTGAAAAAAAGAAAAAGGAGGGAAGTTGAGTGGGGAACCGGACTCCTAAGTTGTAGTGGCATCATCAACCCATTATGTGGATCGAATTAACCGAGGTTGTAAATATATTGAGGGTTTACATTTTCATTTAAAAAAAGGTATATATTGGCCTCAGGCCCATAAATATTATTAGTAAGAATTTTTTGGATTGGCTTCCAGCAGAAAGAAGCCCGCATGCTAATGCACTTGCGCGATTTCCGCTCCTACAGGAGCGGCTGATATGCTTTTACCAATTGGGTGGTTTACGTTTGTATGATGATTGTATTTTTTTTTAAATTATTAAACAACAACAAAGAAAGATTGAGACAAATCGGTTTAGCCGTTCTCAACGAATGCGCTAGAAAAAAAAAATAATTTTCTTCCGGTTTTCTGTAAGTTTCCGAGTTTTCCAATTTTTCTTATCTAAAAGACTATCTGGAAAGTGCGAAATCCCGTATAAAAACATCATTTTTCAAATTTTCCGATTGTTCCGGTTGATTTTCTCAAAATTCTGCTGTAAGAAGCATCTCCTGGCAATTGCGAACACAACAATAAAAGATTAAGCCAAATCGGTACAGCCGTTCTCTGATGCGCGTTTGTAAATTTTTTACACCATTTTATAGATAATTTTTGATGTTGCTGTTATGATTTTAATTATAATTTTAATTTTGTACATAGATTGCCAAAATTCTACACAACTTTTATTTATTGTGGTGGACCCAACGCCATCTATTGAAAATAATCCGAAGTGGCTATATAAATGAATGATCATTGTCGAAATACAATTTTCATTGGTTGTGTTAAGTGTATTTCCATACAAAATTCCTATACAAAATGCAATTTTCGATTTTGCGTTTTTTTTTTAGATTTTTCTGTTTTCCTTTGGGGTTTGGCGAATTTTCTTCGATTATCCGATATTTTTCAACTTTCCGGATTTTCGTTTGGGGTTTTTCGAATTTTCTTTTTTCCTAACCCGCCACTATATTGAGACGAACAAAGCAAAAAAAAGAATCATCCAAATCGGTCGTGTCGTTCTCGAGTTTTTGCAAAGCTAACAAATTGATTTTTATATAGCGCGACCTCAGAATAACAAGGTTCTATGTGACATTTTTGAATAAATTGAGTTATACATGTATTACCACTAATTCGGGGTCGTTCTTTGAAATGGCGTTGTCGGATTTACAAAATAATCAATAATAAAAGAGATAGTTGCATAACAAAGTTCTAAATGAAGATCGTTTTATTTGTAGTTTATGATAAAAGGTTCTATTTACTTAAATATTGTTAGATGCAACTTTTTTTCACAAACATTGTTTCATTTTGTCTTCCGATACAACTTTGCTTTATTTTTTGATCTGTTACAACTTTGTTATTCCAATAATTGAACAAAAAAATGTAAAAAATGCTAAAATTTCGCACGTTTTTTCCGTTTATAAAATATTTTTATAATTTATTAATTTTGTGATTGCAGCGAATACAGAAATATTCAATAAAAGTTATGATAGATCAAAAATAAAATATTTGGTTTTTCGAATTTTAAGACAGATACAACCTTTTTTAATATTTTTCTTGTGTGTGCTATAACCGAGTTGTAACTGGTTGCATACAACTTTATTAAATTTGGGATTATATTCTATAATTTAGCAAAACGTTGTATCTGCAAACTTATTTTCTAAATTACGATAAAACTAATTACGAAATCCCAGAAGGGCCTTCTAAATAAAAAATCTCGTGACTTAAAGAATTTTAATTTTAATTTAAATCTGGAAAAATGTCAAAAAAAAATAATGAAAACCACTTTAAAAACTTTGAGCTCTGATTTCTCAAAACTATAGGCATTGCACATAGAACCATGTTATTCTAAGGTCGCGAGATAGATAGATAAAATAAATAGATGGATAAAAAACAAAATACTAATGTGCATGCAGCCTCCGGTGGGACTCGAATCAAGTATCTCCAAGCCCGGCCTCCGAAGCTTTAACCACTGCACTACCTGTCTTATAAAAAATGTACATACAAAATTCATATAAAAAAGGCTTTTTATTCGATTTTTCGGGTGTTCCGACTTTTCCGGTGGATTTTTCGAAATTTTCTTTCGTAAGAACCATCTCCTGGCAATTGCGCACATACATTTTTTAACACCATTTTTATATATATATATATAGATAGTAAATGAAATTATTTATCATTGTAATCTAAATCGATTTTATGAAAATCTTATTTTTTTTAGTTTTATTTAAACCAAACTCTACTTTATACTACTGATAAATACACCAACTATGATGAACAATTATTGTCCTTTACTGGAAATTCGCAAGCAAATATTGCTGAAAACAAAATTGTCCTTTTATATTACTCGTATATGTATTAATAAATTCCATATTTTAACAGTGTAATATAAATTTTCGAACTCCCAATTGGAAATTAGAATTCTTGTTAGTTATTTCACAGACAAATATTTGGCTTTTCATAAATTATGGATTAAGTATAGCAAATTAAGCAAGCAATCACAATAATCTAAATTAGATTCAAGCAACAAAAGGATATTCAGATTATAAACACAATTAGTGTTTTGAAAGATTTACTATGCTTTGAATAAATTATGAGATGAAAATCTTGTTAAGGGTTAGGTTATTTTAATCCTCAAATTTTCACAAGATTAACTCGAGATTATACAGCGTAACGAAAAATACGTATAGTGCGCATTTAAATGAATACAGGATGTCTCTGACGTATATGTACAATAAATTCGGTGATGGAGGGCACTAATCTGGACGCGCTAATAAGAACGAGTTTATTTGAGAAATTTGTGAGTTGTAGTTTTTAAGTTATGAGTGAAATGCAAAATGACTAATTTTACTAGGATTATGTGCTGTCAAATAATTTTTTGTTCAGATTGTGTCGTCCATTAGTGTGCAACAGCATAGAACGACTCGCTTTAGTTCAACACGAATAAAAAAAACATAAACCTTTAGCTGGTGCGGTGTACCCCAACAATTATATTTCATCCCCAATTCAACACTTAACCGTTATACCGTTATATCTCATCACATTACAAACCATTCGTATGTAACAAAATTGTGTGTCTAATTTAAATATTGTAGCTGGCATGCTAAAATATTATTATATAAAATATTTAATTTATTTTTACCTACCAATAAAATGAAATACAAAAAATGTGTATACGAAAATAAGATGAAAATTATATTAAATTTTGTGAAATGTTTCTAAGTATAGCACCTTAAAAGGTAGACAAGGAAAATTAGATTAAAGGAAAAAAAAAATAATTTCACCTCAACAGATAAAAGTCTCTTAATTTTTTCGTCTCATAAACCTTTAAAATGGTTTCACAATTAAATTAAAATTTTATATTTTCATTTTTTTTTTAAGATCATCGGGGCATCGTATCACCTAGTATTGTGGAACATACGGCTGTGGTGCAGGTGTCACAAGATGAAGGTGCTGTTTTATTATGTGTGGCACAAGGTTGCCCGTCACCCGAATATAGGTAAGTTAATATTGGTATATTTTGTAAATAATTTAAATTTTTATTATAAGCAGCAAGCAGTGTCGTAGCTATAGACTTTCGCTGAGACCCACAGTTATTTTGTTAATGCCACACGCAGATTGAGAACCACTGCATTAATATAATTATGAATTAAAACAATTCTTACTTAAGGAATCCGCAGTACTCATCGTCCATGTATTTGGGGCTTAATTTTAGCAAAATAAAGGAAAAAACTATGAGATGTCTTCTAAATTATTTTAATAGTTTACGAGTAGGGTAAGCCATTTTCACTTGTTAAGTCAGTTAATTTATATTTTTCGTTTGCAATAACTTAGAGATCCTTATTTTTGCGAACTGCACTTATAAAGTTCACTTTGTATGTCATCAATATTTATTCGGCCGGATTTTATGTTTTCTAATTTATTTTGTTCAAGGCGTTGTCACACTGGAGTATATCCCTGATCTTGCGATTCAAGATGCACGCCATCCTAGATATGTATTTAGATGTAACGTGAAAAATGTTATTTCTTCTCAACTTGGTCTATCTATCTTTAAAAATAAATTGGCAATATATTGAAAAAAATAGTACTGGCGATATGTATTGTTCTTATATATATTGAGATATAAGAAGGTAGAGTATCCGCGGAATTGTCGGATGATTTGACGTAAAACCATTGCGGTTCGATTTTCTACAAATGTTCTCGACTATCGTGGAAATCACTCAAAAGTATGTTGAAGTGTTTTCGAAATTCATATCTTGTTGTTCCTTGTACATAAATTTCGGACATAAATTGTCCCACAGAACTCTCATCTGTGTAACGTTAACTTGGTTGCTATTGGTGCCACTCGTGTTTTTGACCTTAATAAACTTTCTTCTTTAAAATACCAATCTACTTCTGGAGCATCATAAAATCCAGCAAATTATTCTGGTTTACATGAGATAAACCAGCACCAAATGCACCCCAAGAAAGTCACTGTTTGGTATGGATTGGGGTCTGGCGGAATCATCGATCCCCACTTCTTTCAAAACAAAACTGGCATTGCTATAAACATCAACGTCTAGCGCTTCAGATCGCTAATAATCAACTTCTTGAATTGAAGCCTAAACTTTGTTAAATGATGGCTACTGCCATTCTGCAGATTTCACTAATCATCGCAGAGGCCTCACACGGTGATTTTTGCCGGCTACATTCTAAGGGAGAAGTGAAAAGTGTCGTAGGGTTTGAGGCTTCCGATGTTCCTGGCTTACACCGTGACCGGAGAAATTTTGAAAATAAAATAACACGCAAATGATAAATAATAATAAACTGAATGTTCCGCAGAAATTCGTCGGTCGGAACTTGAGTAACGAACCACCCAACTATAACCGAGTGAGGTGCCTTGGTGCGCGCATCCGATCGAACTCAAACGGTGGTAAACACTGGTTTCGAATTAGGATGCGGGCACCAAGGGACCGCGAACGCACCACCGACACAGACGGGAGTCTCCGCTCTCATCATACCATACCCGAAGACAATTAGTGATTCATTTTTCTAATTTTATTCGCCGTAGAGGAGATGAAAACACAAAACCCCTTAAGGGAACAAAAATCAAATTAAAAAAAAAATAAAATAACCGCAGAAAATAAAATGTAGGTGCAAGACCAATGTGCACTCCGAGCGGAGCGACATACACCCGCTATGCGGCGCTCGATCACAATAAAATTTAAAGAAAATAAAAAATTTAAAATATTAAAAAAAAAAATAAAATAAAATAAAAAAATTGTACCTCAACAAAACAAAAAAAAATGCAGTTGCGACCTTGGGCGGTCGTCATGCCACAGGGTCGCCGCCCCGGACCGTTGCGGTGCCTTTCACCGATACCAAAAAATCACCGGGTGCGCAACCGGTTGGCTTTTGTGGTACAGACATAGTTACATACATACTTTTCTTCTTTATATATAATGGATTACATAATAAAAAAAAATAATAATAACTCGATTAAAGCACAAAACTAGACTTGCTTTTTCCCAAACTCAAAAATTAAAACTTTTTTTTTTTGAAAAAAATCCAAAATCCCAAAACGCGACTCTTCTATATAAAATCCAAAACGTTCTAGAAGAATACCTGTTATTCTCTGTTTTTCGTTTGCATCAATTTACATTGATACAAACGACAAGCATATAAGAAAAAATATTCTTCTACAGCGCATTGCTTCGCACACACCCGATGCACATTGGTCTCGCTTTCCTATTTAATTTTTTCTACCCGTCGCGCCATCACACAAAAGGGTGTACAAAAACCAAAATCAACGTGAAGCGAGGACACAAAACAACCGATTACAATGTGACAAGCAGACACCAATCAACCGTTACGATGGAATAAAAATTCGAAACAAGGTGTGAGACGCACCGTGAAGTGTGATGATATTCATATCATCCAGTTGTTACGACCGTGAAGTCGTAACAACTGGATGATATGAATATCGACGGTACGACAGGTGGGGTTCCAACAGGACATTCTACACCGAGTTCGTGCGATTTAATGTCTTCAGACTTCTACTGTAAAGCAAACCGCGAGAGAGTTGGTAGTGATTTGGCCTCTGAACAGATTGCCAAGATTAAAAACAAATAAACAATCGAATTGTTTTCGTATGAAAATTTAAATACATTCGATATGAACGACAGTTGTGTTTGTATTGAATGAATAAATATAGGTATAGTAAAATTGTATATTTGAACTTGTGAGTAGCTTACCCTGATTATCATCGAATAGTTTCCTAATACTCATTTATACGAAGCTAATAGAAAATTAACGCGGTTTGTGTAAACAATCGAATCATTTTTTTGACAAAACACAATTTAGTAATGTACTTTATACCAAAATTTGAAATTCCCAACTGGATATAATACCACAATAAAATACTAAAAAGATAATTAAAAATAAGAAAATTTCACTACTCCAAGTATTTCTGTTTAAGGAATGAACGACATGAGAGGATAAACCACAATGAATGAGAACCACGAAATTTTCTTATTTTTGTATAATTTTTACTCTTTTAATATTTCATTAATTGTTATTTTTATCCCGAAAAGCTCATACTATATACATAAGTTGTAATATACAAGTATAAATGGTTGTATAGTATACACCTCGAACCCACCAAACAAGAAGTTACAAAAACAAAAAAAATACGGAAACAAAATATTATAAAAGATACTCTGGCAAGCATATACACAGTATAACATAAAGTTAAGTCTGTTGGGCTTTTGAAATTAAAAAGTTTTCTAGACGTATTTCTCAGCACTAACAGATGTTCATAATAGATGGTACGAGTATAGCATTCAAGTTATATTTTAATTAAAAAAAAAAATAAAAATACAAAAATAGAATAAAAATGAAAAGTTTCTATAATTTTTGTATTCAGACTAAAACAGGTAGATGCTACGGAATTTATATAATTTTTATCATTATCTTCGAAGGTGGGAGAATGTTTTGAGGTGGCTAATTTTATTCTTGACATGGTAAAGTCATATTTTATGTGTATATAATTAATTTACATGTTGTATGTTTCACATACTATATAGAGAGGTTAACTAGGAGAAATTGATAAGGGTGTTAAGCATCTTGTTTGTTTCTTAAAGGACAGTCACTCGATGCTGCAATATGTTAGCTTTGGTTACCCTCAAAAATTCAGATTTCAAAATCGCAAAAATCTTTCCTACAATGAAAATAAAAATTTAGATTGGCTGCTAATAAATCAAACAAATAAAAATAATATAGTTAAACTTTTATTAAATTTTTACAAAATAACTGAACATAAGTCAAAAGAAAAAAACACAACAACTAAAAATACAAAAGCACAACAAATGTAAGACATAGACTAAGGATCGGAGTGAAATTTATGCCAAAATATACAATGTGCCATATAAGGATTTAGAATTTAAAAACCACTCAAACTTTGAACTTTAATAATAATATTTGAAACATTTGTTTATTATATCTTTAAGTCAAGATTATTTGTCCCAAACATACATTTTCCAGTGTTAATATTGACACCTTACTTTGACAATTTTTGGAAGTTTTTCCAACTGGAGTAGGTGTTGCTTCTCGTCATTTGGTAGGAGTAGGTGTTGCTTCTCAGGCTACGAGAATGTCGTCGATATATAAAAAACCAAAATCGAGATTTTTTACGATTTCGTTGATGAAACGCTGAAACGTTTGCGCAGCATTTCTAAGTCCAAATAGAATTCGGGCCAAATTGAGTGGTAATAGCAGTTTTGTGAACGTCATCAGTTAGCAATTGGAATGAGATGGTATGCTCTGACGAGATCGATTTTCGAAAAGATTGTGCAGCCATGTAACGCTACGTTAAGCCTTCTGTACTCCCCACATAGTCTCCAGTCGTTATCCTTCTTCTTCACCATGTACAATGGACAAGAAATTATGGGGATGAAGAAGGTCGGCAGATTCCTAGTTCCACCATGTGTTGGAAATCTAGGAAAGCTGCTTTGTGGCGTATTGGATCAAGCCGTCTTGGTTTTGAGAATGGTAAAAGCCCTGTAGTCACAATGTGGTGTACTACATTGTGCATTACCGCGAGCATTGTAGTTTGGTGGAGCTGTTAAAGAAGAGAATTTCTTTAACAGTGCTCCATATAGCCATTGTTAATTGTGTAATGCAAAGGTGATGGTGTATCAACGCGTGCCGAAAAGGCCGATTTTTTTTAAGAAATTGGCGCCTATGATCGAAGGCGTGTTTGGATAAACGCCTTAATCCAATGTCAACGTCTAGCAATTTGGTACCATAAGTTTATGTTGCTGCCAGAACTAAATCGGGATTACGATTTGCTCCGTAGCAGTAGTAATTGCGGTGCGGGATTATGCTTAGATCAGAGTTGGTATCAATCAAAAATGTTATTTGATTTACCGAATCCCGTAGAAAAAGGAGGCTATGCTGCGGATGTCTCAAATCAGCCGCTCCGACCTTAAGACGTTGGTTTGGGAACCGATTTGCGGATCCCTTTTGTTGTTTTACAAAAGCTCATGGTTGTGTGCATTTTGAAGCAGTGTTGTTAAATTTTGAGTGATACCAACTCCAGTTTTGTGGAACTTGGTATCTTGGCGTTTGACGCTTGTTTTGATGAAACGAACTTCCCTGATTTGTACGTCATGGTGGATGTTTTGAAGGAGAAGGTGACCGTATCCATGGCACTTAATGAATTATTCTCTAGCTTTATTAGCCGGTTGCTAATTTGTTTTAGCGTTGTTTTTAAAGGGCTATTGCTAGAGCTTGACTCATATCTCTGAGCTTGGTATCCGCGTGTCGCAATCGATTAAACTCAAGCTCTGAGTCCGCGTGACAATAATGTCTTGAAGCGTATCAGCGATTTTAACGAGATACTCTTCTGGTTTGCCTTCAAGTAATCAGGGAGTTGCCTGATCCAAAGTTTTGTGACAGACATCGAAAATCGGTTAACAAACAGCGAGTTTATTTTCAAAACTAATAAAAACCCAAAAAATAAACGGTTTTTTTCAAATCCTGGAATTTATATTCATAATTACAACAAAATAAATAAATAAATAAAAATGATGTCATAAAAACCCATATGAGTCATAAGTACTTAACATAGTTGTGTTTTATGATGTCATCATCATAAAACACAACCATGTTAAGTCCTTATCACTCATTCTTCTCATTAGTAATTAAATCCGCCTACCGCGTTAATTATGACCTGCTATGGCCAACATGTTTCATTATATCATATAATTGTTACGAATTTCGGGCTTAACAAGGATTCGTTACGGGTTTTGCCATTAACTGATCCTTTTACAATTTATTCAGGTTCAATTTATTTCTCAATAAATCACTACATAGTTCAACACTTTGACTACTTATTTTAATTTCACTGTTTACGTTTTAGCTGTACACACTTTCACTGGTTAAATGACAACTGACTTATGCTGCGTTTTTATCCCCTTTTTATATTGCGCTGTTGCAGCTAAATTGTCCATGTATTTGTGTATTTTACACATCTTCCCTCTCATCTTGCATTTCCCCTTTTTATATTCCATTTTCTACTTCCATGCTCTACTTCCATCGCAGATGGGCGTGATCTTCTGGAATATTTATGTGTTTTGCCGAATGTAACAATCGTCAGTCGGCATTTGTAACTCATCGCGTTAATATCTGTCGTTTGATGTTCAATAAATATCTGCCATAAAAATTACACTGCCCCGATGAGGTTCGAACCATAGATCTTCACCTTACCATCCTGCAACCTTAACCAATAGGCTAACGACGACTCTGATGTGAGCTGTGTGTATGTTAGGCATAATCGTCACATTACTCCCATCTTAATTCTGTTCGTCCCGAACAGATTCATGAATGCTTCCGGCGTTGTAACGTGTTAACCTATCGATGTAAACCACCTTCATTTTCGTCCTGGGGCTTTGTTGAATCCGGTATACAACATCGTTGATCTGCTTTATTACTATGTAAGGTTCTTCCGAATTTTGTTGTAGCTTCGGCGATTTCCTTTTTCTTCGTTTGGGATTGTAGAGCCAAACCAAATCTTCTTCCTTAAATTCTATGCTGTTTGACCGCCGGTCATATCTCATCTTCATGCGGTCGCTGGCCTTCACTTTGCCTTAACTCTGTCGTGTAGTCTTGCTTATTAACTGACTCCGTCTTAGTTGAGTATCCTGTATCATGGAGTGCGCTGCGATATGCCATCATGAACAATGGAATGCACTGGTCCTAATTATCCTGGTTGTCGTTGACCTCCTTGCGTAGGTCCTTTTTCAGTGTTCTGTTGAATCTCTCAACCATGCCATCAGACTGTGGACGGAATGGTGTAGTCCTTGTTTTCTTGATTTCGAGTATTCGACACAACTCCTGAAACACGGATGATTCGAAGTTTTGGCCTTGGTTGGAGTGTAGATTTAACGGTACTCCAAATCTGCATTCCCAATTGTTCACAAACACGTCCGCAACCGTCCGAGCTTCTTGATTCATTATCGGATATGCATCGACCCATTAACTATAGTCTATGCAAACAAGTATATACTGATTAGCATCCTTTGTCAGAGGAAATAGGCCAGCAATATCCATCGCGATTCGCTCGGACGGTGTCCCAACATTGTATTGCTGCATCCTTCCTCTTGTTATTGTTTGTGGTCCCTTACTGGCTGCGCAAACCTCACACTTCCTACATCAATCCTACACATCTTTTCTGCAATGGACCCAATAGAACCGGAGCTGTATCTTGTTTATCGTTTTATTGCCGCCTAAATGTGACCTAGATCTGCTGTTATGAATCTATTGCAGGATTTCTCCTATCCGGTTTTCAGGTAGTACGATTTGGGGTTTGGTGTCTTTGCCTTCGATCGATTCCTATATTATTAGCAACCATTCTCGGTCTTCAACGACTTCCACTGGGCCCAATAACTTTTCAAGCTCGTGATAATTGCGATTCATAATTCGGGAAATAGAATCATCGTGTGGCTGGTCTTCCGCTAATTGCTCCCTAGTCCAGTGATCTTCGGTATCTACTCTGTTCCTCAAAACTTGCGCAATGGGATTTCTTTGTTCCTGTCTGGAACAGTGCGTACACTGAAAACTAAAAGGCCTTCTGTTCATTCCACCTGCGTTATTATGTAACAATCTTCACCTGTGCTCGGTTTGGAGTCTTTCGATCCATTTTGCTACTTGTCCCTCTGGCTCCTTAAACTGCATTAGCCATTTGAGAGCTGCATGGTCCGTTCGTAAAAGGAATTTTTGTCCATACAGGTATTTTTGGAAATGTTTGACACTATCGACCATCGCCAACAATTCTCTCCTGGTTACGCAATAGTTTTTTTTCAGGTTTGGATAGTGCGCGACTGTAGTATGGTAGAACCCATTCTGTACCTCTCCTATTCCCGTATTACTGCCATCGGTATCCTATATGAAAAGATCTCCTGCACGTAGATACGCCAAAATTGGAGAACGGCATAACTTCTTCTACAGCTGCACGAACGCGTCTTCATGCCCCTTTGCCCAGTTAAATGGTTGAGTATTCTCCGTAAGTCAATGCAGGCTTCTGGCGACATCCGCAAACTTCGGAACAAATCGTCTATAGTAGGAACAGAGCCTTAGAAAACTCCTCAGCTCGTGTATGTTTCTAGGCACTCCTAGCCTATGTTTCTAGCCACCCTTCTACGGCTGCTATAGTTTTATTGGATCAGTTCGCACTCCTTGCTTTGATGCAATGTGGCCCACGTAATTGACTGCATTTTTGAAGAGACTACTTTTGGATATGAACAGCTTCAATCATGCATGGTGGCATAGTCCAAATGGCATTACTGTAAATTGGTATAGGCCATTACCTGCAGTAAAGGTCTTCTTTTCTCTGTTCTCTTCATGGATTGCTATTTGGCAGTGCCCACTTTTAAGATCCAGCGTGCTTTTGCTCCTGATAATGTGTCCAAGGTGTCATCAATTCGTTACAGTGGGTTGCTGTCCTTTTTAATTACATTATTCAGCTTACGGTAGTCGACACAGAACTGAATCGAACCGGCTTTCTTTTGCACGAGTACCACCGGCGAACTCCAAGAGGTGCTAAACTTCTCTATTACTACATCGCGCTCCATTTTCTTGATCAATAATTCAGCCTCCTGTTGTTTGGCTAGTGGTAACATCCTTAGCGTTTGTCGTATTGGCGTTGCGTTTCTAGTGTCGATCCGATGTTGCACTATATCAGTTCCTCCCATATCATCATCGTTCAACGCAAACACGTCGGCCAATCCTTCTAACACTCTTACTGCCACTTTTGTCTCCGTTCCTGCGAGTTGACCACATATTAAGTGAATGATCCGCTTCCTCGCTTGGTGTATGGCCTTGTTATGTTGTTCTTCTGTTGCACAACTTGTGATGGAATTGGCCCCTTCAGCTTTGCCAATCACTACCCCTTCCAAAGATCACGCTTACTGCTGGGCTCACATTCATAACTCTCACTGGTATCTTTGGCATGAGTTTAACCAGGGTTCTTCCGTATAATATCTCGTTTTTTCCTGTATTGGGTGGCTCCACTACTCCTACCTTGCTGCCCCCAAGGTCACCGATGATTCAGACATAGATCACTTTCATCTGTAATGACTCGTAACCCGCCGTAATTATTGTTGTCTACTTGCAAGGGTATCTCCACATTGTGCCATCTCAACACTTGGTTCTTTAGATCCAGTAATCATCTATATTATATTTCTACAATATAAGTAGAAAACATTTAGTTTTTGTGAATAGTTTTGAGTGAATTTTGTGAAATGAAACTTTTTACAACAAAACACACTACAAATCGCACAGAGGTGATGGAAATAATGGTTGTGAACTACTTCTGGAACTTAATGATCCACATACTGGGAAATTTATGCGTTGCACAGAGATGATCGAAGAAGTTCTGAACTATTATTTCATGTAAGAAACCAATTTTATTTAAGAATTGTATACGCAATCATTGTTCTTTTTTCTCGAATAATAAAAATCTCAGGGGTTTTCGAGCATGTGGTGATGCAAGATTGGTTTCTTACATTAAATTCTAATTTAGAACTACTTCGATCATCTCTGTGTGATCCGTACAAGCCGAGTTAAATAATTTCAAAAGTTTAAGAATTTTCGTATTACAATCAATAATGTTCTCTCTTCCGAGCATGTGGATATAAAAGAATTGTTTCTTACATTAAAGGATGGTTTAGAACTACTTCGATCACTTATGTGCGATCTGTAGGAGCCGAGTTGAATAATTGAAAATCTTAAAATATTTTCATATTACACTCAATAAAGTTCTCTCTTGTTGTTAAATACTAATTTAGGACTACTTCGATCAATCTTCTGCAACGCATAAAACTGAACGAAAATCGAAATCTTGTACTGTGTAGCATGTAGAGTATAAAAAATTATATAAAATAAGATAAATTAGAAGTTTTACCAATTTCAGTAACAAGGTTGTGCTGTCTACGTAAAAGACAAATACAGATAGCTAAAAAAACATCAAACATAAAATAAACCCTTGACCATTTATCTGGCATGCCGGAATTCAATATGTGAATCATCATAACTCAAAATGTATACATATTTGTTCAAACTGAACGCGTTATGAGAAAACATAACAATTTTCCGTGATATTTATTGGAAAATCATCTATTTAATGTGCTTAGGCGAGATAAAATAAAACCCTATTTTTACTTTTCGAGAAATCGTTTTTTTTCGGGAGGGAGAGGGAGGGGGGGAGGTGTAATAAAATTGATTACATGAAATTTTTATTTTTTTGCTTCAAGCGTGTTATTTAATTTGATTATTTATTTTTAAGATTAAATTTATTGAAGGTTTAAGCCAGAATAAAATTGATTTAGTGTAGTTAAGAATTCTATTTTATATTTTTTTTTATTAAAACGTATAGAAAAACATTTTTCACAAGCTGATTAAGTTGTCTATCACAGACAGAAAATGTTTGTCTTGTGTTATACGAAACGACATAAATTTAGACAAACTGATAAATCATAAAAATAGTTGTAGAAAAATATTTATGCGGTTCGAAAGAAAGTAATGCTGAGACAATAAAATTGAACTTGAAACGGCACATAAAAACTATAATAAAATAAATTAACTAGGTATTTTAGAGTTTTTATTGGCAGTCATTTATTATAAGTTAGGTTTCTTAGAAATTTAGCAAATTTAAAAATATTGCCATTAGGAAGGCACTGAACCACAGCTAAGATGGTATATGTTAGTCGAATTCAAATTTAAATATATATTATATACCAAAATAAGCAGGTTTTCTTAATATTTTTGAAGGGGTCGTCTTCCTGGTTCTGGGCATGCCCCTCAAATTTAATTTTTTTCTTAATATTTTCACGAATACGGATTTAGGAAAGCGAATATATGAAATTAGTGATATTTTAGGGATGCAACCCCTAGATTAAAGGACCTAATAATTTCCCACACCATTCATCCATCACAAGACAAAAGAAAAATATAGCATCATAACCTGAAATTTGTAATCAAAATTTTGTATTAAAACAGTCGCGATTCAAACCAAATAACTTGAACTCAAACCATTTTGAACTTTTCTTCTAATTTCTAATTATAATGAAATATAGTCCAATTATAAGAGATTTATAAAAATATAATGATTCAAATTAAAATGTTTATACTTTTACATTGCATGTAAGAATTATAAGCACATAAAGAAAATAAAGATCAAGCAATATGCAAACTGTGTCATAAACAATTACAAAGAAAAGGTGGATCAACTAGTGGGCTTTTGCGATATTTAAGAGGAGAGCACAAAATGATACGGAAGCGCTCTCTGTGATAACGGCGATAAGTGTACCGGTGTGGCAAAAGTACCCAAGACAGGGCAACAATCGATACTTCAGTACTCAAAGAGAACCTCACTAGCTGAAATAGTCGCCAAATAAGCAGCTCAAGATGGGTGTAAACGGCATATCAAATAGCACATTTATAAAGGAATCCATCACCGCTAGAGGTTACATTCTCCCTAAACATAATCATGACGTTATGAAACTAGTTCATGAATATTACTTTGTGGCACAAGCAAATGTTATTGAAAAAATTCCGATTTGTAGACATAATATAATATTTTGATTAAAAAAAAAGTATCATTAGGTGCCTTTTCCAATCTTTCCACAAGCTTTACAACAACGCTGGCTCTAAATCCGAATCGTGTTACATTGGTGGTAGTCCAGTACAAGCACCTTGATAAAGGAAGAAGACATACGGTATTCCACTTTTACCGCATAAAACATAAACTTTAAGGTATTGTTAGCTGCTGATCGTTTGCCAGGTTTTCTTGTACTTGTAATTCTAAACAACGAGTACGAATTGCATCAAAAAAGACCTCGTTTTGTAAAATATATCAGTGCAGTTTTTGGCCAGATCTAAATTATTAATCCATGGTAAATTTTAGCGAAGCTAGGAATTCCGATTAATGCCGATGCTGTTTTTAAAAAAATTCTAAATTAAATATTGGTGACCAAAACAACCGCACGTGGAACTTTTAGAGATTTTATTAGTATATGAAATGCAAATAGTCTTTTTATTTCATCCGCATTTGATGCATGTGAAGTTTATCCCAATTTTCTACTAGATTATAAAAAATGGCGTTTAGTCCTATTTTAAGAAAAACTTCACACGCTTATATAGAGATGTGAAGTTTATACTAAATAAATAAATAGCATAGAAAGTGAGATTTAGGCGATTCTAAAAAAAAAATTGAAATTATGTACAATAATATCTGCAAACAACCGAGTATTTGTATGATTTGCATGTATAGCCAGTTTCAATAGTTTTAAAAAAAAATTACGGTAGGCTCTGTCCGGTGACATAGCCGCAGGGGTTGTTAGGCGTAGAACTACTCTACTCATATAAAGGTAAGTATTTTTTGGCGATAAAAAGATAGTTTTTGAAACATTTTTCAAACATTTTATTATTTACACATCACAATTTTTTGAAGAATTTGTCTATGATACGAAAAGTAACAAACCGATGAAAGAAGTTCTGGAGTTATTTTTCTAGTAAACGACAAATCTATGTAAGTATTTCCTAATGTAGTTGGAACCATATCCATAGTCGGAACCATATCTAGATTGAAATGATTCTTCATAAACACAAACGCTCCTTCATTCCGTTTAACGTCTATATTAAAATCACCCATTAAAATTATTGGAACCTCTTTATCCACTGTAAACCGTTTATCAATTTATTTTGAACTTTCTGTGTATTCCATTAATGCCGCAAGGAATAACATATTTAAATCGACCTCTTTAGCATGCGGATGAATGTAAATGGAACCAAGTATAAACTTTGACGAACCATTCAAAGTAACATTCACTATGACAAATATCACCAACTGAATCGATTAACTGTCTTCTAACATTAATATCAAACTCAATAGGGTGACAATCTGCCCCACTATTGATATTTCTATAAATTGCTACTCCACTTGCTTTACGCTGTTTATTTATCAATTTCAAACGAGAGTTCACGTATGATTTAAATTCAAATCCTCTAATTTTAATCGGTTGATCTTCGTACATCCAAGTCTCACTCAGAGCAAGAAAATCAGACTTTGATAATAACTCGTTAGTTTCAATATCTAAGTGATGAGCAACTAAACTTTGAACGTTTAAGTTAACTATAATCAATATAGTTTTTTAATTAATTACTTAATTTTTTTGCCATTCTTTATTTTCATTTATACGCGCTACTCCTATATTAGAAATGTGCCGTATTTTAACTTGTCACAACTTTTGACATGATAGTCAGGTTTGAATAAATTATTATTTTAGAGTCAGCCTCGATCTTTTCAAAGAAATATTTACCACGTTTCTACCATTAATAGTTTAAAAACTATAAACGTGTATGTAGACATCAAAATCGCGCTTGCGTTTCTTTAGATTGCACACTTGATGGACATAGTTCTACATCAAAATGGAAATACAACTACTTCAATTTTTACTGGGATTAGATATACCTCTTTATCACTAAAACTTAAAGAAGAAAAATACAATACACAGTTCGACATTTTTTAAACGATTTCCCAATAACTAGTATTAGTTAAGCAAATATCTGTTCACTCGAGCCGAATCATGAAGTTCTAATAAAATATACACCCTCAAATTTGGCCTGGATCGCATCTACCGCCTAATTTTGTTCATTTACTCAACTTTAGCGTAATACTAAACACATTTCCAAGTGTTGACCATTGGTTTCCCTGTTAGCAAAATTAGGTAATGATAATATCTGTTTACTCGAGCCGAATCATGAAGTTCTAATAAAATCTACACCCTCAAATTTGGCCTGGATCGCATCTACCGCCAAATTGGGTTTATTTACTACAACTTTAGCTTAATACTAAACACATTTCCAGGTGTTGACCATCGGCTTCCTTGATAGCAAAATTAGGTAATGATGATATGTTCACTCGAGCCGAATCATGAAGTTCTAATAAAATCTACACCCTCAAATTTGGCCTGGATCGCATCTACCCCTAATTTTGTTTATTTACTCAACTTTAGCGTAATACTAAACACATTTCCAGGTGTTGGCCATCGGTTTTCCTGTTAGCAAAATTAGGTAATGATAATATCTGTTTACTCGAGCCGAATCATGGAGTTTTGCTATCAAGGAAACCGATGGTCAACACCTGTAAATGTGTTTAGTTTTACACAAAAAATTTAAGTAAATAAACAAAATTGGGGGTAGGCTCGATCCAGGCCAAATTTGAGGGTGTAAATTTTATTAGAACTTCATGATTCGGCGCAAGTGAACAAATATTACCATTACCTAATTTTGCTATCAAGGAAACCGATGGTCATCACCTGGAAATGTGTTTAGTATTACGCTAAAGTTGAGTAAATAAACAAAATAAGGGGTAGATGCGATCCAGGCCAAATTTGAGGGTGTAGATTTTATTAGAACTTCATGATTCGGCTCGAGTGAACAGATATTACCAATACTTAATTTTGCTATTAGGGAAACCGATGGTCAACACCTGGAAATGTGTTTAGCATTACGCTAAAGTTGAGTAAATGAACAAATGTGGGGGTATATACGATCAAGGACAAGTATTAGATTAGTAAAGTTTTAATTTTCAATAATCATTAGATTAAAATATTTGTACTATTTTGTTATAAATGCATAAAAGCTATTTAAATAGCTTTAATTAAAAAACTAAATTTTGTTTAATTGTATTTTTGCAGTTAGTTTGAAATAAATTATTTTTTATTTTAAACACCTAAATGTTCTGTTTTTACACATACATTCATAACATTTGTTGTTTTTGTAGTTTTAGGATAAATTTAGTATATAAACTTCATAACCGTCGACGTCTCCATTCAATATTGCTTTTAGGTGTATATTGCACGTTTTCTGGTATGATGTTGTCTGAAATTGAGACATCAGATGTACCATTGGCTGTAGCAACAATACATGCTTCGTGTGACAAAACGGCGTTTTCAAAAACGGTGTAACAAAACGGCGTACCACTAACTTCTTCCTCTTGCGTGCCATCTACATTATTTTTTTTTTACAGGAACTTCTATTTCTATCACATCATCTCGATCTTCTTGTTGATCTATTTCGTTGTTATTCTTTATTTTTCATCCCATTCATTACCAAACTCTGAGTTGTACAATAAATCCAAAATTTCTTCGTAAGCCAGATTTTTTCGCTCCATTTCTAGTAAAAACTGTTACACAATATTAGAGGAAAATTAATAATGCATATTTATTATTTACAAGACTTGGACAATATATTGTACATGTTTTTCGAAACATTAAAATACTTATTTTTTGACGTTAAAATATAATGCATGGTTTAAAAATAAATTGATTCACCCTTTATATGTAATATAAAATGTACAATAAAACATTTAATTTTACAATTCAATTTTGAAAAAAAAAACGATAAATTATACAGTTACTTACCAACGAAGAAGATAGTATCACAACCTCATTCGACAACAACGACCAACAAACTAATATTTTATGTTATATCACTAAAAAATTTACATGAAATATCACGATTAATACTCATACAGATAATTATTAGAGAAAATAACTAATAAAAAAGTGAGCATAACGTTTTTATATGCTCAGTAAGATGATGTACAATATATTGTACAAGGCGTGCCAAAGGGTTAAGGAGGAATATAAACGATTCAGCATTATATTAGACGAATTGACAGGTGTCAACAATAAGCGATACATCAACATTAGTGTACATCACAATAGTGGCAAGCCGTTTAACTTGGGGTTTATTCCAATTTACAATTCTTGCTCCGCTGAAACCATACTGAAATTAGTTACTGAAAGACCTAATTAATTTAAAATATGTTTTGAAAATGATGTCGTAGCTTCAACTACAGATGGTGCAGCTATAATGTGCTTAAGTTTGGAAGAATATCACCCAGTTAACATCTAACTTGTGATGCCCATGCCATACATTTATCAGTTATCGAACTCTTATATAAGAAGAACTCAACCGAAATGCAAGAAAAAGTTTGAAAGTTCTGATTTAGACGACAATGTAGAATCTACTGAAGAGGATGTGGATGATGAAAGTTTTACCGTATCTCATGTATACGCGGATATACATTTGATTATCGAAGTTATATGTATTATCTAATTATTCAGAAAATCTCCTGTAAAGAGCGCAATACTTCAAAAATACGTAATTGAGTTAAAGGACTCAGAAATGAATCTTATCCTAGATAGCCGTATACGGTGGAACACACTAGATATTATATTGGATCGTTTCCTTAGGTTGCAAAATCCCATTAAAAAAACACTTAGAGAGTTAAAGTTATTTGAAATGTGAAACGAACGAGGAATAAATAATGTAGAGCGCTTCAAAATGTTTTAAAGCCAGTGAAAGTAGCTTCAAAAGCATTAGGAAAGGAGAATATGGATATACTTAAAGCCGAAGGTGTTTCAGCATTTTTGTTTAAAAATCTGAAAACTCAAACAACAGCAATAAGTTCTGAAATGCTAAACTTATTAAAACAAAAACTGGAAAATAGGAGAAACAAAGATGTTGCGTCTTTAATAAAATTTCTACAAGATCCAGATTTGGGTTCAAAAGAAATTATGGATGACGCATTCTTTAGAATGCGATCAAAAACCGATATGACACATTTTGGAAAAAATCTTCTGCATAGACTTTATGGAACTGAACCGGAATGTGAAAGTGATGCTTAACCTATATAACATTACTGAAAAAATGACCAGTAATTTAGAGAATCTTTATATGGCTTTATCCACCATCAAACCAACGTCAACCCAAAACGAACTAAATTTTTCATTAGCTTGTGGATTAATTAACGAGAATTTGTTCATCAATGAGTGATGAGATGAATCAATTGATCACATGTCTTTTTTAAAAAATTACTTTAAATGAATGACTTTAATAAGTTCGTTTGTTTATTTTTTATTGATAATATATGAATATTTTGCGTATTAATTTAAAAAAATCTCCTAACCCGTCCATTTCCGTCTTAAATCCCGGAATTTCTCGTGATTGATGAAAATATAAATCCCGTTTCCCGGGAATGCAGAAGGTCCTAACTAAAACTATTTAATACTATTAATACATGACTTCGAGGTTTTTGTCCCGAATTTTGATCTTCTGATGTCAATATAACTCAAATTTGGATGGCTATTATTGGCTATTCTCGGATATCGTGATTCAGGTTTGGCTATGTGCATGAGGCTGGTCATTAAGTCGCCTAACTAATACCACCTAGTGCAAATAATGCACGACTTCTAGTTTCCTACTACGAATTTTGATCTTCTAGGCTTACTATGGTATCAGTAATGCCAACCATCCCCTGAGATCGTGGTTCAGCTCTGACTATAGTACATGCAGTTATTCATTGAGTCACCTAACTAAAAGCGTATTCTTCTGTAATGTACGACTTCAGGTTTTTTTATAAATTTTGATTTTCTACTCGTATACTTATGACATTTTTACTCAAATTTGGATGGCCGGAGATCGCGATTTAGGTCTGGCTATACATAAAGCTGGTTATTGAGTCATCTAATTTAACCTCCTTGTCGATGGTCGCATCGATATGACGCATATCTTAAATAAATCATGAAAGCAAACCTAAAATGCTAGAATACTCATATTTCTGTAGACATCTCTAGATTTATATGTTAATGGCCATAAAAGTTTACGGTTTTTTCTTTACGAGTAATATTTTAAAATCCCTAATTCAAAACCATAAAGATTTATTTCATTATTTTCGTAATTTTCTAAATTCTTTACGAATAAATTCACATGGATTTAAATTGGAAAAATTAATTAATAAAATGTCACTCGAGATTATCTAGTTAAAGTTATTTAGTTATATTGTACCCTTCGTAAAAAAATTTAAACTCTATAGCTTTCGATTTAGGTTTAAAAAAAAGGATGTAAATTTAAAAAGACTCTAATTTCAACCCTGTAGCTAATACTTTTGTTAAATGTTAAATACTTCACTTTGGTGTTGGCCCTTGAACTCTGCACTCCTAGAATGGGTCGTAGTTGTGTTAAGTTTCATCAAAGAGTGTAACCAGATGATGAAAATCCCTTTCACATTTTGCACTTATTTAATGTTTCTTAAAATTATTAAAAAGTTATTATTTTTCTCTCTTTCCAGATGGTACACAAGCAACGGCCCTGATCCACTACCAGTTTTAACGGGGCCTCGCGTACGTTTACTTGGGCCCGTGCTTGCAATCGAAGCAGTGACCACAGACGATGCCGGCACATATAAATGTTCAGCGTCTAATGTAGCCGGCGATGCAACTGCTGATCTACGACTGACGGTGGCAAGTCCTCTCCAAGTAGAAATATCCCCAAATATATTAAGTGTACATATGGGCGGCACAGCAGAATATCGTTGTTTAGTAACAAGTAATGGTATGACAGCATCAGTACATCATATCCAATGGTTTAAAGATGGCCGACAACTTCCAAGTTCCAATCGTATTGGGGACACACTTTTAATTACAAATGTTGGCCGCGAAGATAAAGGAATGTATCAGTGTGTGGTCCGGCGACAGGAAGGTGATACATTTCAAGCTGCAGCGGAATTGCAGTTAGGAGGTAATTATTCCGAAATTTTTCGACAACATAATAAATTTAATTGACTTATTACGTTTAATTCCAGATGCTCCACCAACCTTGTTATATAGTTTTATAGAACAGACACTGCAACCGGGACCGGCGGTGTCATTAAAATGTTCGGCTAGTGGTAATCCAACGCCACAAATTGCATGGACATTAGACGGGTTTCCATTACCAACAAATGGAAGGTAATGTTTTTATTCATATTTGCTTTTATTCGTTTATTTTACTCGGTCGTATATAGTTACGAGTAGTTTTCCGCTAGCACACATAACCAACAAACCATTATTATTTATACTTTTGTTTTGGATATGTCTGCTGTTCAACGGTCTATAGAATTCACTCGACTCATATGCTCATACCGACATACATAATATCGTATACGGTAACCTATAGCTGTATACCACATACGTAGACGCTATTGTTTTGCAGAAAATGGAAAAGTATACAATGTATTCATTACAAATGCCAGTTTCCATTATTAACTTTAACTCTATATGACATTCATTGTTATTGATAAGAAGAAGAATAGAATTAAAATTAATAGGATTCAGCATCTTTTTTGTTTTTGAATTTATGGGTTTGGTGTTGTTGCGATCCTTTTTTAGTAAATACGTGTACATAACCAAAAAAAAATTACCGTCGATATATTTCATGGCATTTATAAATAGAATAAATTAACATTTACCACCCTCCCGTCCAAATATAATAAGTAATGGCAAGTAAATGAGAAGAATCGAAATGTTTACCTTTTTCCGGTGAATTAAACAGCGATGTCTAATTTATATGTGTATGTTACATTCTGGCACTTGGATCCACACAATAAATCGATACATTCGAATGCAATTAATGCCCTAATTTTTTATGTGAATTAATTAACATTGATGGATCGATGATTAAATAACGTTTAGTTGTATATTTTGTACAGATTTGTGAAACAAATTACTTCCCTTTATCTTTAGGTGGTGTACGAGCTAAAACTTTAAAGGATGTTTGGTACGACCAAATTTTAGTTTTTCAATTTAGAGAAAAAATATTCTGTGAAAATTTGTTACGGTTATGTAATTTTTGCAATACATAAAAAGAATGGTCAATTAGCTTCAATCGAACTACTAAACATGATTTCTTCTAAGACATCGTTAACCAATTTTTGAGTGATCCTCGAAATTACGAAACGGTCGAATAAAGATTAAAATATTACGACACGGTTTATATTTCAACAGCGGTTTGATTGCCTCGCAAATTTTTGAAATTTAGTCCCTAATTTGCTATATGCTTTCGCAAAAACTTTTAACTTTACTTGTGAAAATTGACTGTTTCATATTTAACCCAATTTTTGACCGTTTTAGACCCGGAAACACTTGCTTACTAAAGCAAAGAAAGAAAAAAATTAACTAAGAAAATCCTTAAAAGTGAACTTTACCGATTTTTTTTACATTTTTGTTTTATATTGTGAACACGATAATTAAATTTTATTTGGTGAAAACAGCTCTAGTGAAATTCTCTCGATCGTTGCTTTGTCGTTTAGTTCAAACTAATAAGTTTCCATTTGGAATTTATCCTTTAGGTCAGTAAAATGTTCTCAATATCATTCAGATGATGTTAAACGTCTCAATCTGATTTACTAACATTTTCACCCGGTCAATACTAAGCCGATCAATGGCCAATTGCGGAAAGCTTCCCAACATTTGATGCTTCAAATAAGGTTACAGGGAATGAATGGGATCACCAGACACTTGATCACATTACAAATATTCCGCGTGCACATCGCATGCACATAAATCGTTTCATCCCCGGTTTTAATGCGGGACTCAGTTGAAACCAATTCTAATTCAAAGCACTCTAACCTCACATATATTGTATTATGTCAGACTCACTTAATATTGTGCAATTGGCCCCTGAATCTAATAAACCAGTAATATCATCCAAAAACCTCTAGCTCTATGTGCGGTCGTCGATTATCGCCTTCAACTTTCTTGTTTGTCAATTTGTACCCCATCGTCGAACATATTAACTCTTTCATTGTCAGTCATTATTCAGAGTGCATTGGTATATTCGGATAGTTCACATATTCTGTATTTAACGTTCTGTACTTGAGTTCACTTTTGGGTAAAGATCGATTTTCTAGCATCTGGTATGAGCGGACCTACTACTCTCCCCGCTTTGGGTTTTCCGGAATTTTTATTTCACCTTGGTTTATGTCCACCACTCTTGCCACTCTTAAGCCATCCATTCCACAACAATCACAAATGATACGGCTCTCTCGATTTATCAAACTGAAATGCGGTTGCCCTAATTATCAACAATTTGAACAATTGATCGTTGCGTTATCGTTCTTGTTAACCCATCGTCTTTGCAAGAATCTGTTTTGTGAGGCGTGTTGAAGCAGTTCCACCTCTGCCATCCCATTTATGTCTCCCCGTCTGTACACTGATCGTCGCGTAGGATTTGATTGAATTACAACTCTCGGCTAAGTTTGGCCTCATCCATGTTTTTATACAGTTTGTTGGGTTAGGCTACGTTGCACGCGTCTACCACTGTCAGCTGTAACCGATACTTAGGCAGCCTATTAGCTATTTTCTCGAGGTAATCGGAAGTTTGATCATTGATTGCATGCGTCCATGTGGTCGTAGTTCTTCAACAGACACCTTTATTTGAGTTCTTTCACAAGATCTATACCCAACTATGAATATATCTCGCATTTATCTCAAACCATTCGAGTGTAACCCATTTTAGTAATTTTACAATGACTCTAGAAATGACTCTAGAAAAATGTTTCTTCTATACGTTCGACTACGTTTCGTCAAAAAATTGATCCATCTCTAGAAAAACGTAGTGGCCAACCCTCCATCGTTCCCCCGACGACGTTCCATGAATTTTGGCATTTTTGACAGTTTGATTTGGTTTCCTTGAATTTCTGTTCCACGTCATCCGGAATATTCTGCATGGTGGATTCGAAAATACTCAAGCAGTCTATTGAACCCTCTTTCATTATACCGATTGTTGCGGGTGGAAATCCTTTCTCATATGCGCTCAGTTGACACTTTTCTTTCGATCTTTATTCCTTGCTGTGTTTGGTGGAAGTGTGGGGCCTTTAAATTTGCTTTCATAGGGAGACAATTCAAAAAACTGATGATAACGAAATCGATAAATACAGGTTGAAGCTGCTAGTACATCCAAAATTTAATTAAACGCTCGATAGCTAAAGGTTCAAAGAATTCGTTACGTTGAGTGCGGACTGGGACGCAACGCACGCGGTGAAGAGGAAACACCGCCATTTTAATTTTCGCCGTTTGTATTGAACTCTGTATCTTCTTAACCGATTATGATGGGACTCTGTATGTTGGTCAGAAGTTCTGAAATATGGCCATTTGAGGCTGAACTTTGTAGTTGCTTAACCGATTATGATAAGATTGAGCATGTTGAATTGAAATGGGATCCTTAAATGATTAGAAGAAGTTCTGGAATATGGCCTTCTGGGGGCGGAACTCGGTAATTTATTAACCGATTATGATGGGATTGGATATATTGGTCGGAAATGAGATTCTTAAATAATTTCTGGTAGAACTTCTGATATATGGCCACCTGGGAAGGAACTCGTCAATTTCCTAACCGATTATGATGGAATTGCGTATGTTGGATGAAAATGGGATTTTTAAATGATTTTTCGTAGAAGTTCTGGAATATAGCTATCTGGCAGGGCACGGTAATTTCTTAACCGATTATTCGGTTCTTAAATACTTTTTGGAAGAAGTTCTGGTATATGGCCACCTGAGAAAGAGCTCGGCAATTTCCTAACCGATTGTGATTATTGGGTATGTTGGATGGAAATGGGATTCTTAAATGATTTTGGAAGACGTTCCGGAATATGGCCATCTGGGACGGAACTCAGTAATTTATTAACCGATTATAATGGGATTGGGTATGTTGGTCGGAAATGATACTCATAAAAGATTTTTGAAAGAAGTTCTGGTATATTGGTCACCTGGGACGGGACTCGGCTGTTTCTGGCCAATGGCCATTTGATTGGAACTCTGTAATTTCTTAACCGATTATGATGGGATTGGTTATGTTGGATGAAAATGGGATTCTTTAATGATTTTTGAAGAGTTTGTGGAATATGCCTTCCTATGTATCGTGTGTACCATTTCCTTCCCGAAACATTGTACGTATTCACGTCATATGTCCGTATACGTGGTGCAGACACCGACTTCTTCTTCCCGTGATGACAATTGAGCTTGATTTCCGTCAGGCATATCTTCTATGTACTTGGCCGGGGAAAGACATTCGTTTGTCGTTGTTGTTTGCTTCCGTTTATCTAATGACATTCTTATAGTGCGCTTGTTGATTCGAAGTACGACGTATAAAATAGACTCTGTTTCATCATCATTGCCACTGACCTATAAGTGCTGTCCATGTAGTGCCGAATTCTTGATTTCACCAATAGTTCTCCTTTTATGTTTCGTTTGGAAATTTGTACCTTTCCTTAAAGCGACTCTGAACTCTTTTTGTTGGTTCACTAACATTTTAATTGCTCTGTTATATTCTATTCCGCGTCAGCGATAGAACTCAGCGGTGTTACCTTCTCGAATCAATTACCTTATGCAACTCAATGGATTGCTGTGCCTAGGCTTTCCAAATAACTCAACTTTAATTTATATTGTATCTCGTTAGCATTCAAAGCAAATTTTCAAAAACCGGATAATAATATATTCAATTTCCTAACACCTCTAAGCCTCAATACAAAAAACAAGTACAAATAGGTTCCGCCTTCACCTATAATATCACAATTAATCGGTCGCTACATCTATCTAAGGCTATATATCTAAATTTTTATCAAAGAAATTCGTTGAAAATATTCACATTATTTAGAAGCAATTACAGTAATTTAATTATCTACCCTCCAACTAAATTAGATGCAATTCAAAATCAAAATATCCAAACTAGGAATATTCAATTTCGATGATATTTTTAGGTCTATCCCTAGATAAATCCTAGATTTTCTATACTAAATAACTGAACATATGTGTAGTCCTACGATTTTATCCCAGACCAATCAATAAAAAACCCATTTGCTCTTGTGTGAAGTCAGCCCAGCCTAGAATTTGTTTAAATTGATTCAAAATAAACAGTAATTGGTGAAGTTAGCCCGGCCCGAAAAAATCGTTCAGTTTTAACTCTGATAAATTGAACAATGGGTCAGATATATCCAATTTCGCAAAATTGCCACTGAACGATTTTTTCTAATTTTTTAAAAGTAAGGCAGGGGTGTGACGTTCTCAAACCCACATAGACTTAATCCGATAAATTTATACTTTTGACGTGCCAAGTACCTTTGTCGTCTCTATTGTAATTTTAGCCCGAACAAGTACTTGTTCTATTGATGTAATGGTTGCATGGCTAAAATTCTCATAATTTTAAAGTAACTAATTTAACGCCATCTAGCTGGCACGAACATTAAATATGTTTTTTTTTTATAAGAAAGTATTCATTGTCCAGTTAATTTAATCTCCCTTGAAGGTCAACTAAAACCCCCCTTTTCATTCACGCACACACCATCCATTCACACAATTACAGTATACCAGCTGCACATTGCAAGCTCCATGTCAACTTGTACACTGACATGGTCGGTGGGCCGACGCTCAATTCTACTCTCCAATAGAGAGTCTTAGTTGTGTTTTTTAACTGGGATTCGCATTCCTGGGCTCGAATCTACCGATCTAAGTGCCTAAGCTTTAACTACTGCACTACCTTTCCGGTAAGTTTAGTCGGAAATTTATTCGAAAAATGGTATTACGCACACAGTATTATACTTAATTAAGAATATTCAGTGCGATCTCGTTACAAATCGAAAAAAAATTGGAGCCAAACATATTTTGCTGACATCTATAGAAATTGGTTGAAACTAAAAAAATATGAATTGGAACTGAACTATAAATATTTCGTTCACTGAACTGGCAAATATTTCTTTCAATCATAATTAAATTTTGCAGTGCAGTTAAATGTCAAAACATTCACGATTTCACGGATAAAATTTTGTCACATTTATTATATGGCAACTAATGGTATTTCTTCCTTAAATATGGTGAGCTAAGTAAATGTAAACCAGATGCATTAGGGATGAGATTAAGATCTATAGCCATTATCGTAGTTGATAAATTCCTTCTTTAAATATGGTGAGCTAATTAAACATGATAAAAATAACAGAAATAATTGAAAATGTTTCCGTAACATCGGGGTCAAATTGCGCATTTTATAGAATTCATATTTTGGAAGAAGTTCTGGAATATGGCCACCTGGGACTTAACTCATTCGTTTATTGCCCAATTATGATGTGATTGGGTATGTTGGATGGAAATGGGATTCTTAAATTATTTTTGGAAGAAGTTCTGGAATATGGCCACCTGGGACGGAACTCGGTAATTTCTTAGCGGATTTTAATGGGATTGGGTACGTTGGATGGAAATGGGATTCTTAAATGTTTTTTGGAATAAGTTCTAAAATATGGCTACCTGGGACAAAACTCGGTAGTTTCCTAACCGATTTTGGTGGGATTGAGTATGTTGGATGGAAATGGAATTCTTAATTCATTTTTGTAAGAAGTTCTGGAAAAGTTGTCACCTGATTGATTGAACGAAAGGCGATGGTGAATTGCTGTACTCGCTGTTGAATCAAAAAGTCAATTTCTATTTTTTATTTTTTCTAATAAAATTTCTAGTAAAATGTGTAACCATCGGTGGAGTTACTTATCCAACTCCCAGACCATTTAATCTATTGTAGTATAACTACGTCCAGAGTGCAAATTTCCACTTGGTTTAAAAGGTTCTGAAGATCTCAGGTTTTAATAGGCTTAGTAATGTTCCATGTTCTCGGGTGTACTACGAAATGTTGGTTTTCAAAATCTCGGATTTCAAAATCCCGGTTTTTAGTATCTCGGTTTTCTTTTCTTCTAGTTTTAATTGATCAAAATAATTGTTAAAGTTTTTAAGTGCAAGATTTGGTACTTGCAACATTTTGTAATTGCAACATTTTGTAGTTGCAAGATTAATAAAAAATCAATATTTTGTTAATGCGACATTTTGAAATGTACTAATTGTAGATGCCAACGGCGTCGATAACTCTAACGGGGGGCTTTAGATTTGAACTTCGGGAGACGTAGGAGCCTGGATCAGCAAACATGTCGCACTGCGTGCCGCACGTAGGAGCGGATTATATAGAACCTATCAATGACACCTACTAGAAAGAAAAATAATTGCACCATTTTGTTATGCGAGTTTTTGTAATTGCAAGATTTTGTAGTTGCGAGATTAATAAAAAACAATAATTTGTTAATGCAACATTTTGAAATGCAATAACTGTAGAGGCTGACGGCTTAGAAAACTCTCACGGGCACTTCCATCCAAAACCATCCAAATTCCATCCCTATTAGCCATTTTCTAGAACCCTAGAACCCGATTGCAGTCAGTTTTGAATTTTGTCATAAAATCATTTAAGAGTCCCATTTTCACACAAGAGAAATTTAAAAAATTGAAACCGAGATTTTTTTAAAATAGGGCTTTTTTATAAAAAACCAGAATTTTTTAAACCGAGATTTTGTTACACACCCCATATTCATACATTTTTGGATGTTGTTCTTATTATCAAAATGTTAAATTTATCCTAGGCCTTTTATAACCAGGTTCTACAACCAGATTTTTCTAAGAGCAGGTAGTTGGCTTGCCGCTCTTTTGAGCAAGCTCCTTGCTAAAAAACAGACGCCCATTTCAGCCACCCCTAGCCTGGAGAATATACGCTGATGTGGTATTTAATTGGTGGCGCCCATAACTCGCCCTGACATGTGGTGTCAAAGGCCATAAGCAAAATTCATCTTGATCAGTTTCTCTCGAGTTCCGTATTCATTTAGAAGTAACCAACCAGCACCACAAAGAGTTAAAAACCTATATCAGTGCTCCCAAATGTTATCGTCACATATTATAAAAAAAAGATTGACGATATAGGACAGAAACTTTTCTATCAATGGTTACACATTTTACTAGAAAATTTATTAGAAAAAATAAAAAATAGAATTTGGCTTTTTCATCAAATAGCGAGTACAACAATTTATCATGGATTTTCGGCCGATCGAGATGCTGATAAGCAATGGCTGAGATCTGTTCCAGATGGCCATATTCCAGAACTTCATCCAAAAATCATTTGAGAATCCCATTTCCATCCAACATACCCAATCCCATCAAAATCGGTTAAGAAATTACCAAGTTTCGTCCCAAGTGGCCATATTAAAGAACTTCTTCTAACACTCGTTTAAGAATTCGATTTTCATCCAATATACCCAATCCCATCATAATCAGTTAAGAAATTACCGAGTTCCGTCCCAGGTGGCCATATTCCAGAACTTCTTCCAAAAATCATTGTGAATTTAATTTCCATCTAATATATCCAATCCCATCATAATCGGTTGGTAAATTATCAAGTTCCGTCCCAGGTGGCCATATTTCAGAACTTTTTCCAAAAATCATTTAAGAATCCATGTTCAATCCAACATACCCAATCCCATCATAATCGGCTAAGAAACTACCGAGTTCCATCCCAGGCCATATTCTAGAACTTCTTCCAAAAATCATTTAAGAATCCCATTTCCATCCAACATATCCAATCCCTTCATAATCGGTTATTAAATTACCGAGTTCCGCCCCAGTTGCACTATTCTGGCAATTCCCCGGGAATAGAGAATTTTGGGAAGATTTTATACGTAATTTCAGTTCAAATATTTTTTCCGGCCTACTTAGGTAAAAAGTTAGTGTTAATTTTTTTCAAAACTAAATTAAATTGGGAATAATTTTCCCTACCAATTTAGGTATTGAAAAATTATTCCCAATTTATAAATGTTTACATGGACTTTTTTCGTCAGTAGGCTGGAAAAAATATATTTGAACAGAAATTATATATAAAATATTTCTCCAATTCCCTATTCCCGGGTAATTACCAGAATAGTGCCACAGGTGGCTATATTCCAGAACTTCTTACAAAAATCAATTAAGAATCCCATTTCCATCTACCATACCCAATCCCATCATAATCAGCTAAGAAACTACCGAGTCCCGTCCCAGATGGCCATATTTCAGGACTTCTTATAAAAATCATTTAAGAATCCCATTTCTATCCACCATACCCAATCCCATCATAATCAGCTAAGAAACTACCGAGTTCCGTCCCAGGTGGCCATATTCCAGAACTTCTTCCAAAAATCATTTAAGAATCCCATTTCCATTCAACATACCCAATCCCATCATAATCTGTTTAGAAATTACCTTGTTATACGGTCAAATTTACAAACAACGATAAACTGGCATTCGATAAATTGTCCACACGATAAATGTCCACGGTAAATTGTGTCTACGATAAACTGTTCTACTGTTAAATATTCACGTTAAATTGAAACACGATAAATTGTTTACGATAAAGAGACCGTCACCCGATGTTTTTTAGAATTTGTCTATGTATAGGAGTTAAGATATAGTCCATAGAAGAACCACTAGTTGGGCCAACGAATAACTCCCGACTTCTATGGACTAAATCTCAACTCCTAGACATAGACATAGACATTGTTTTATTAAAAGTCGTACGTGCTCTTTAAACATTCACCCATCAAACGATGTGCACCGCATAAGAAAATCCCAACAGTTTTACTCTCAAGCTCGAAAATTTCGATTGTCGTGAGAGTTTTTAACTATGGTGAGCGCAAGGATTTTCGGGGCTGAGAGTGAAAATGTATTGATTTTTTTGGGCTGACTGTAGATAAAAGCTGTGTTGCTTTCAAAACTTTACAACAACAATTGCATTGTATTAAAGCCGATTTTCTTAGAATGTTAAGAAAAAAAAATTAGGATTAGGGGAAATAAAATCATTTTATGGTTATGTTGTTTACCGCAAGGCGTTATTTTTTCTATTTTTCTCGAAAAATTTATCTTTTAGTAAAATTTGGCATTTGTTATTTGATAGCAAAATACCGAATTTAATTTGATCTATTTCCTAAAATAAAAAAAAAAATAAAAGAAATATTAATAAAATGAACCAACACAGAAAATTTAAAACGCATTAAAAATTAAAGCCAAAAGTTGTTGCTTTCGCATTTCTTAGCTAATCCGATTAGATTAGTGAAAGCAACACTACTGTCATGATAGCAATAATTTTGTTGCCATAGAATTCGTCTGAAACTGAATTTAGCCTATCTTCACACACATATGTAAATTGGGCTTATATCACAAACATGTACATATTTATCACAAACATGTACAAACATCTACTCTCAGCCCCGAAAATTTCAACTGTCATAACATTTTTTAACTATCATTATAGCATTTACATTTTCGGTGCTGAGAGTAAAAATGTCAAGATTTTTTGGGCTGAGAGTAAAAAATGTAATGAAAGCAATAATTAGTGTTGATATCGCATTTTTCGGGGATGGAATTTGACCTATCTTCTCATTCATATGAACATACTGCATTTTAATCTCAGTCCCGCAAAATGTTTGTGTCGTGGTAGTTTAAGCTGTCATGACAGTAAATATTTTCTGGACTGAGAGTAAAAACGTGGCATTTTTCGGGGCTGATAATCAAAAGTGTCATGATATGTGGAGATTTTTTGGGCTGAGAATAGAAAATGTCAACACTAATTATTGCTATCATGCAATAATTAGTGTTGCCGTCGTATTTTTCGGGGACTGTATTTGGGCTATCTTCACATACATAAGCATTAACCACTCTTTGAATCGGAAATTACTATTTTCTTTTCTCCTTCATTCACGGCCAATTTAATACCTTCAAATATTCCAATCAGTTCAGTGTTAATTATACAGATGCTATATCATCCAATTTAAAACATTTTTCCACATTCTTACTAGACATAAAAAATACCAGCACCTACTCCATTCTCGCTCAAACTAGCATCTGTATAAACAATATCTTGTTGCAAATATCGCTGAGTGATTTTCCTAAAACATAATTTTGGCAATAACTTCATTCATTCAGAGAAGTATACCACAAAATATAGAACGTGTTGAAATTGGTAAAAGTGGTCTTTTCTTGACGCACCAGTGGATTCAGGGCAAAATATTTTTGTTCAATTCAGGTTGGCAAGAACCCGGAGGCACCAAAATGTTACAATCGACTTTGCTTCATCCGGCGTTGCAGCAACATTGCGGTTGGCAGAAGAGCTGATTATTTTTTTGAAATGAAATCTTCTGAATTGATACATTAAATTTATTTTGCTTGTAGTTTTGATTTAATTTAGTTCCACGTTATTCCCGTGAAAATCCAAATTCATTTTAATATTACCAGGTACTATAATTCCTTGTAATACTTCATTGGAAGTGATAATTCTATCGAAAAAAGTTATCTTGGAGTTTGATTAGATTTCATGGGAAGCTTTCTAAAGCTAAAATAAAAGGATTTTTTTCCAAAAAAAACCGCAAGGAACAAATAGTTTTGACATAAATATAAATTCAGTAGATTTTTAAATTTGCAGAATTAATTTAAAAAATTGTCATACGGTGAAATAAAACTTTTATGTGAATAATATTGTTAATGCTGACAGTATGCATATACCGGTAGTAGTATAATACAAGAATTCCAATAAAAATGTCTGTATAATGTTCCATAATAGATTATATTGTAACATGTATAATTTTATTTTTGTATCTACCTTCATTTCATAAGAAGATCCACAATTTTCACATAAAGGATTTACTCTGAAGACATAAAAAACTAAAATCAGGAAAACCTAGTTTTGGATGAAAAGACTTTAATTTTGTATATGAAATCTGTGTGCAACGATTTATCTTCCGTTTTCTTAGAAGTATAAACATTTTTGTCAAGATTTACATTTTTTTTATGAAAATTATGAATTTTATTGAAATAAAGTTGTATAGAAATAGACATAAACGTATACATAAACGACATTCATTTGTAAATATAAAAATTGTAGGAAAGAAGTATAGAGACATGAACTTACAGCAGCCTGTGTGCACGAATTTATTACCGTTTTATTAAAAACTTTGATGCAATAAAATATTGGGAATTTATTGAATACGAGTGATTCGAATGTTGTAAAATTACCTGATTTAGGTTTCATTCAATAGTGGTCTGATGAAAATAAAAACGAGTAAAATACGAGGAAATGCGTTTTACATGTTCATGTCTTATAAAAGCACTAGAGTAATCTTAAGGTTTACGAATAATCATGCCGGGGCATTGATATGAAGCCAAACTCTTCAAACAAAACCATCTTTACTAAAGACCTCTGAACTAAAATGAAATCGACACGCTTTCTCGACGGTTCATCATATAATAACCAGGGCTGGTAGATTTGAAAAATGAGTAGTAGTTCACCGAAGCGGGAAGTTATGCGTTTTTTAGTTTCTTTCCAAAATGTTTTGAGTTTCGGTTTCTCCGCTACGTTTGCTCAATAGGAATTAGGATTTCTGAACTTAAAAATTTAGCTTACCAGGGTCTTGGTAAAACTGTCTTGCAAAATTATTAATTCTGCCTATACTTCAGAAAACTAACCAGGTCAACCCTTGTTGGAAACTTAATCTTTCAATTTATTTGAATCTTTAAATTCTTTGTCGTGTTTTGTAAATGCTAAACTTTTCAATATCATTGCCATTATTGGAAAAGCTTCCATAGAAACTGCAATTAATAAAAAAGTAGTAGTATGAAGTTTGATTCCGAATAGTGTTTCCATCGGACTGTAGAAATGCTGAATTTTGTTGAAATAAAGATTTTTTAAGCATTTTTGTTAAAAAAATACTATATGGTTTCGGTTTGCCGTCTGCCGTTCTGTCTCCACGATTGCTTGAGAACGGATGGAGATATCAACTTAATTTCTTCACTTAAAGTTCAAGCAATTCATGGGAAGAAGCCCTATTGATTTAAACATTTTTGTGTTTAGGGTGTTCGGAGATATGTAGGGTTTTGTGAACAAACCCCCTCCATAAAATTGATAGAATTTTTTTTTATTTTCTATTCTATTTTGGTTTCATACATCATGTGGATGTGGAATAAAAATATATCTCGTGGCGATGTAGGTTTGTGTGGGTAGTGTAGTTATTTGGGTGGTAAGAGTGGTGGTATGGGAGGTGGAGGGGTTGGGATGAGGTGTTTTGGATAGCCAATAAACTTACAAAACAAATTAAATACTTTTAACTGGTATCAAGATACTTTTATTAGTCTTAATATTATAAACTACTAAGTTCTTCATAGGCAACAAAACTGCATATAGAGTTCGGCTCCGAACATTTCCCGCCTTTTTTATCAAATTTCGCCATCTCCGGTAAAACTTAAACAAATTTTGTTTGAAACATAAATTTAGTATGCACGACACCATTCATGCACGCACACAGATTATTTTAAAAACCACTTTTTTGACATCGTCGATTGGCGAATCGTAAATCTGCAAAAATCTCGAGGTCAAAATTTTCATGATCACTATTCTTTATTTTATTGCAATATATAAAGCTCGTCGCTATAGCCCGGAAGTCAAAAAAGTAAGGATTAACGGATAAACGATCGGGATGGAACTTCATACTTAAGGTTTTCCATAAATTGGAAAATATCAATGATTTTTGGCTGTAATCGGTCCACCGGAAGTAGCACCCTTCATAGGCACTTTTTCATTTCTTGCAAATGTTTTGGTAAGTATATAATTTACAAGAAAAGGGACTACGAATTCCAATTTTCATAAAAATTTAAGCAGAAATGACGATTTTTAACCAACATTTTATTTTCACTTGCTGCACAGCTCATACGAATTGACTGATCGGGATGATAATTCATACAACATAAGATTTCCAGGCATTATAAAAATCTTACAGATTTTGGCAGACATCTATTTACCGAAAGTGGAAGCTCTCGTTATGATGTTTTCGTTTTTCGAAACATTTACAAAAGATTTAAAACAGAAAAAATTAATAAAAAAAAAATTGTTTCACCAAAATTCCACATCTCTACGGTTCAGGCGAATTGACTATTCTAAGTAAAACTTCATACTTTACCTTTTTCTATTAGTTGGGAGATCCTCGCAAGCCCTGGCAGCTTTTTTCAAAACTTTTTCGTTTTTTGTAATGATGTTGAAATGTTCAGCATTTACATAAAACGGCAAAGAATTTAAAGATATAAATAAATTAAAAGATGAAATTTTCATCCAACAAAGAAGATTAACCATGTTGGTTTTCTGAAATTTAAGCAGGGGTAATGTGTTTTGATTTTGCAAGACAGTTTTACTAAAAGTCCGATAAGCAGAGTTGGGCGTTTACGCGTCATTTTTACTTTTTACGTGATCGTATCGACAACTCGTAGACAACGTCTATAACTCTTAGACAATGTCGACTATTCGTAGACAACAATGACTACTCGTAGACATCGTCGACAACTACTTGTAACCCATGCCAGTAATGTTTATATGATCGGCGTATTTCGAATTTTTTTTTATACAGAAATGGCAGTTGTAAAATAGTTCCTACGTACGCCAATAGATGGCTCTAAATTTAAAAAAAAATCATTTTGTAAACATTAAAAGTTTTTAGAATTGTAAAAAATTAATTCTCTCTCTTCGACTTCTGTCTAATTGTTGTCCATATAAAGTAAACAATATTGTCGTCTTTCCAAAGATTACGCGATCAGAATCTACCACACCGAGTCCATCGTGGTTCAATTCAGCCGAGGCAACCCAATTATTTGAATTTGTCATCAAGCTAATTTCCGGCTTTTTTAAAAATTTAATTTTCATAAATTCAGATTATTCTGGATTCTCTTTTTTATCGGGTGACTATAAAAAGAAAAAAATGTTTATGGTTTCCACAAATTATTTAGTATGTACTTCCAATTATTTTCACCACTTTCTTGTGTTTTAGCTTTGGTTTCTTTCTACAGTACCATGGAGAACTTCCGAGTGAACCGAGAGATTCATTCTCAATTATTTCAATTAGCTGTCGATATGGTGAGAAAGGATGCGTTCCTATTACAACATGTTCCAATTTCTAGTCATTTTTAGTATCGACTCGAGCATTTTGAATTAAAGTCACAAGTCAGCATTCAGCTCCAATTCCAATTTCATGTTTAATTTATCATCCAACATACTTATGGTAACGCATTGATGGGTTCTGTAAAATTTTCCAAAATACATTATCCGGACGTTTTCAACAAATTCATCTAAACAACCGATTATAAAGAAATCGTTGACAATTACTGTTTGGCATTTGTGGTTTTATCCAAGCCCCCTCGAAATAGTTTACATATAAATGCTCCTAGAATTCGGTGATTTGATCTCGTAATCACTTTAATGAAACCCTTTAGTGCATTACGCCTTCCTCAATTAATAATGTGGCCAAATATCGTAAAATACGAGAACACATTGTCTGAATGGCATTCAAATATAGTGGTTTATACAAAAACATTTCGATAGCCGTCTCGTTCCTTAGTGTGATTGAAGAACACTAGTTACACTCCAGTGGCAATATTCTTGTAATTCCCTGGGAAAAGGGGATTGGGGAAAGATTTTATATGTAATTTATATTTTACAAAAATTTTTCTGGCATACTGAGGTAAAAATCTAGTGGTAATTTTTTTGAAAACAAAATAAAATTGGGAATAATTTTCCCTGCCAATTTAGATATGGAAAAATTATTCTCAATTTATAAATATTTACATCAAACTTTTTTCCTTAGTAGGCCGGAAAAAAATATTTGAATTGAAATTACATATAAAATCTTTCCCCAACTCCCTATTCCCAGGGAATTACCAGAAGTGCAACAGTGGTCCTATTCGGGCTTTCCCTGGGAATTGCGAAAAATATTTTTTTGCCATTTTTGTCTAAATTGTATTTTTCTGGCCTACTGAGGGAATTGGTTTGGTCTTTGGTGTAAATATTTTGGAAACAAAGTTAAATGGGAAAATATTTTTACCTATATAAATTTTGTGGAACAAAAGTTTCCCAATTAACTTTGTTTTAAAAATTTTTGCACTAAACTCATTCCTTTAGTAAGCCAGAAAAATTCAATTTAGACAAAAATACTATGAAAATATTTTTCCCAATTCCCTATTCCCAGGGAAAGCCAGAATAGTGTATGGTGTATCAATCAAGTCCGTCGCTGAAGGCTTGAATATCATTGAAATAGCTATTGTCGATATACTATCCCTGCCGTAGGCGATTTAAATTTTCCACTGCCGGCCCTCCAGTTAAGGACTAAGATTTCTAATGCCAAATATCCTCATAATATATTTAAATAATTTTTGTCGGATGGTTGCTTGACCAAAACGCAAAAGTTTAAATGTGGCATTGAATCGTGATAGTAACCCCCTCCCATTTTAGTTTAATTCTTTACACACTTAATAATTTAGATGTTAAGGTAGTTTAGATTTTACCAATAACAGCAATACGGGTGGTGCAGCCAAAGTCAAACTGACATTTGAAATTAAGGGAGCCAATTGACAGGAAATTTTAGTTGTACACTGCGAATATTTTATAATCGATTTAACTTTTTTTGAAAACTACTAGCGCTATCTATTATCTACCTATCTAAACTATTTTTACCACACCTATAGTAATTTTTGATTATTTTGTTCCTATTACACACCATTTATTCATAGATGGCACCACGTTGAATCTGACGTTTAATTAAAATTTGTTAAATAAATTAGAACTTCTCAATTAAATATTAGAATCATTTGGGTTTATGAACATTAGAGACACCTCTCAATTGCAGATACGATTTTTTTTACTAATAAAACAATCAATTTATTTATTCAGAAATATAGGTTACTATATACAAAACATTTATAGGACAATATTAATTTTGTCAAATTTACTGTCATAGAATGATGCATTTTTTCCTTAAACATGGTAAGCTAATTAAATCTGAACCAAGGAAAGTGGAATGTCATGAAAATGAAATCAATATGTTCATTTTTATCGCAGCTCGAAACTGTGATAGGTTTTTAGTTGTATTGGAATGTTAGTGTTCGTTTAGTAACCGTGCACGATGAGGATATTGTTCCGGTAGAGCAAGTAGTCACGATAATGGCAATTTTAGCTCGGATCAATTGATGACAGCCGTTTTAGAGCACGTACATTATCTTGTCGGGACGTGGTGCGAATTACTATATACCTCTAAAGTTTGGAACCAAACTGGACATTTGATCAACTGAAAGTAATAAATACAATATGATCCAACTAACGGTAATATTTAATACCGGTCTAACGGTCAAATCCCATTTAATGGTATAACTACAGAATGTACCGATGTACATTCGGTAGTTATACCATTTACTCTGTACTTTTGATCTCGATCACGTGGCTTATATATCGACAATTTGTTTACATTAACCTGGTAATATATATATTTGCAGCTCACTAAAAACAATGAAGAGGTACAAAATACGTCACATCCAGCATACCAAAAGAGGTTATAATACGCATACAATATCATTGGTTGACATAATGTGTTATGGAAATTATTCTTAGCACAAATGGATTCGCTCCTAGAACCGTGAAGAAATTTTATATATAAATATGTTTCCTCACGCTCACACTTCGTATTTTTCATCATAGTTGGTAGTACATTTTTAAGAGTTTACGTTGGCAAGATTTTGTAAATAAAAGTGTTATTGGAAATTGTAAGTGGCATTTGACAGATGTATGGAAAATAAAAAGAAAATAACAAAATTGTACACTGCCATGGTCTATTAAAATTATCCACTGCGTTAAATAAATCTACTTGATAAGAGATGGCGCGCAAATCAAGTAATCATTAAAATGATATTTGTTATTAGTATAGCTATTCCATTTTTATATAGATGTAGTTTTCGACTGACCTTGCACGTGGTCGCGCACACTATGTTTAAGGTAGCCTATAGTCGGATATGGGTGAGTCCCGTTAAACCCCATGCAAGTCCCATAATTACAAAAAAAATATTAACTCAAGTGTGCATTTTGCAAATTAAGGCCTTCTAACATAACATCGACTGCAATCATTTACCCCCCAAAAAAAAAAACAATTAGTCCAGCATCTTTACGGTGTTCGCTTATTACGGCCAAATAAAATTTCATACTAAAATTTCCGGCCCAAACAAAATGTACAGTTCTTATTTACCCAACTTTCTGCTCGAAATGTTGCATGAACGCAACCAAGAAAAAAAACACTTTCGTCACAAAGATGAACTTAAAATGAATATGACAAATTTAACTGAGAAGAACTTTAAAATATAATCAAACATAGAAATGAATATTAAAAAAATTATAAATATGATTTATAAATATGAAACGTTATAAACGACCTAAAAGAAAAATAAACGAAATGGTTATATAAAGAAAAATTGTACGTCACCGCTTATAAATGATGCATGTATGATGGTGTGTCCTTCATCTCATTATATGGGCGCAGCTGACTCAAGTGACAGATCAATTTTCCACTAAGCCTCCGGATGGAATAAATATGTTGCACGTAGGTCACCTCGAGTTCGATTTAGTTATACTGAATGTAATATGTGTATTCGCAAGAAAAGGATTAATAAACAGTAATCCGTGCTAAATCCACTGGGCGAATATTTTAGCGTCACTATCGCCGGATGATATTCATGAACTTATGACTCGTAAATAAATTAAAACATAAACGACTCGAATGATAACTGGATTGTGGTGTCTAGGTTAGGTCGACACACTGGCACTGCACCATAAATCGCCACTTTTATCACAATGAATTATAAAGTTGTTGCGAATAATGTTTAGCATACGCCCTTAAGCCCCAATCAACATTCAATTATTTTCCTTGGAACAAACACCAATAGTTTCCACAAATTTAGATTTTTTCGTACTCGTATAATGCGAAAACAATTTTCTTTATTAGTTTATATCACTATGGATCAACGCGTGCAATTTTTGGTTAATCACAGTTTTTCTATAATTTTTTTATTCTTAATTTAACAATTTTTTTTTTTACATACGTGGATTCGCATGCAAATAACTTTAGTTTTTATTTTTCGTTTGTTAATTTAATTCACAGAGTTTTTTTATACAATTTTAAATAAATTTATTTACTTTATTTACTATTACAATTTAAATGATTGATTAAACTTCAATTTAATCAGAATCGAATTTTTTTTTTTTCCACGTTCACTTTTTCGCTCGTGTATTTTCTTTTCAACCATTCAAATCCTATCCTATCATTTTGTTTGTTTCCCCCCTTATTTATATTATATTATTATTTTAGATTCCCGTTTTAATTTGTTCGGAATTTCCCGTTTACCGGCCGATTTTTTTTTCTTTGGTTAATCTTGTTTACGCATATATACGTGCAAGCATTTTCGTTGACGTTGCAAAAAAGTAAACCGGTTAATAAATAGGGAAGGGTAGTATAACATATAACACCGCGTACCAAATCGAACAGAGGGGTATAACCAAAATTTGTTACAATGTCTCTAGCTAATTATAGATTTTTCAAGGTTGTAATTTAAAAACATTTTGCTGCATATGCGTCGGTCCATAATACATGTTGTAAAAAAAGTAACGAGTATTGGTAATTTAAAAAGCCTGCTTAAAGTCATTGTAAAAATTTGTCGGTAAGCTGGCACAACTGTTCTTTTATCAGTTCATCTCAAGTGTGTTCCGCGATTTTTATGCTGAATAAAAATGTCGAAAATTAAAAGAGAAGGAGCAATAGAAAAAAGCCAGCCGGAGCAATATCAAGAGAATACGGTGGTTGTTCGATATTTGTTGAGTTTTTGGCCCGAAATTCGTTCACAACGATAGCCTGGTGAGATGGTGCGTTGACATTGTGCAAAATGCATGAGCGTTCTTTCCACAAACCTGGCCTTTTCAACGAATTTGCTCTCTCAAATTCCGCATAACACCCATATAATGTTCTTTATATACCGTATGATCTTCTGGCAAGAATTTCGAGAAAGAAAATAGTCAATATTATCTAGACTTTTGAACGATTTTGACGTGTTGTTTTCGGTTTTAGCTCAGTTGGAAGGCACCATTCCGAAGTTTGTTTACTGGTTTGCATATGTCGAACTCATGAGCCCATGTGTCATCACAAGTTATAATGCGTTTTATGAATGTAGAAGTTGGAACTGACTCATTCTAGCATGTCTTCGGCGACCACGATTTACACGATTTTTTTGAACAAAATCCAGGTGTTTGGGAACTAGTCGGGCGGCAATGTGTTTCATGCCCAACCAATGGTGTACAATGGTACGAACTGATGCGTGAGTCACACAATGTTCAGCGTCTCTCTCTCTCTCTCTCTCTCTCTCTCTCTCAAATCTACATGACGATTTTCTGTCACCATTTCCGTTACTTTATTTATGTTAACTTCGGAGAGGCCGACCAGAGTAAGGCAAATCTTCCACCACATCACGACCGCTTTTGAATGTACTGTACTACTCACGTACACATGTTTTTGATAAATTCGATTCACCGTAAGCCTTCTGTAACATTTTCAGCCGTTCGGCTTACGAAATTCTATTATTTACGATATAAAATTTGAGATAAATTCTTTGTTCGATATTTTTATTCATTATAAAAATCGCAAAACACACTCGAGAACTTCATGTCAAGATAGCCTCGATTTGGCAGGCAACTGCGTACGGTGGGAAGTGAAAAGCGTCGGGAGTGCTTAGGCCCCAGAATATATTGCAACGATTAAATCGCAAAAAATATCATTCTATGCTGATAGGGGTTCGTATTTTTGTTGAAATTCTGTTTTTTTGCCAAAAATCGTAGTTTCCGCTTAAATTTTAAAAAACTATCTGGGAAACTGAGTCTGGGCCGATATTTTTGCAAATTTAATTTCGAATCTTTTAGTTTTTAATCGTTTTTCTTGTAACTGATATACTTTTTAAAGTATTTGTCAAAACCAAAATATCATTGTTATGTCCTATCCGTCTGCGGGCTATAGATAAGCTACAGAGACGTTTAGTCTCCACGACACCACACATGCACCTACTCTGCCACTCAAAAAAAAATTCTGTAAATATACAGCACACAAAATAATTTGTAAATTATAAAAATAAATTGTAAAAATAACAAATGTGTTTTAATAAATTCAATAAAATTTTCATAAAATTGAAAACTTTGAAAAAAATACAATAAAATTTGTAAATTTAATAAAAATTTCGTCAAATATACAAAATATTACCAATAAAATTGAAAGGGACGTTGTTAAATTTACAAATAATTTTGTGTGCTGTTTTTTTGTAAATTTTTTTTGAGTGCGCCTAGAGATATACATATATACCCGTAACTTACCTAGAGATATATATAGCGGTAGGGGATATAGCGGTTTGACGCTTTCTCAGAAATAAAATATTACCCCACAAGTAAAAGCAAAAAAAAAAATAAAATTAATAACATTGAAGGACGATATGTGTCATTTTTTCTCTAAAATCATAAAGAATATTTTTAAATTTATTGAACTCATCAAAATGACGTCAACGAAATAAAACCGATTCCTTCTGATTCTGTAATTGACCGCGCGATGGTTTACTGGTCAGTTTTAATAGCTACGCGCTGAAATCGAACGGCCATATACTGTTAATGAAATATAAATAAATGTATTTGAAAAGCTTCTGTTCGTATGGGTTCTAACAGAACAAAGTTGCGGCTGAGGACGCCTGTGAGCGCGGTTTCGTTGACACTACACTACAGCTTGACGACTCTAGGCCACTCTGTAGAGTTTGAGCACGGCTTATTCAAATTTTTGTTATTTTTATTCCACTCGCTTTCATACACGCACCAACAAACACATAGCACGCTATTGCCATTACTTTTCAATTTGTTGTTGTTTTTGATGTGTAAACATCTTTACGCGCGCCTACCAAAATTTTTTGTATTAGAGTAAACTTGTAAATGAAACGAACGGAAATGACGTATACCTACTTCGTTTGAAAAAAAAGCAAGAAACTCAACAAAAATAATTTTTACTATACATCGCATGCTTTTATGTATATGTATAATAGTAGGGAAAATGAAAAAAATAATTTAATGAATGAAATAGAAACCATCGACATTTCCATCGATCAGAAAAATCAAAAAAAAAAATTACGATACGAAATATGAATTACGATTACGAAATTTCATACTCATACGATTAAAAACACAGTCAACAACTGCTGTATATTGCTTTATCACGAGTGACGAGTCTCTAGGCGCTGTTCATCACGTCGGCTATCAATGATCATGTCTTCTACTGAATGGGGTTATAATGACATCTCGTTTTTAACATTGAACTGTCAGAGTCTCAGGTCACAGTCACGCAGGTATGCTCAATTCATTTGGTTTTCGAGACCTGGCTGCGCAATGACGAACTTGTTAATATTCCTACGTTTGAATGCTGTTTTCAGTTCAATAGAGATGGTCAGTGGGCTGCCGGAGTAGCAATTCCGTCAAAAGATCCATAAAATGAGCATAGTGGACACAAATAATTTGCCGTACTTTTTCAAAACCAATATTGATGTAACAAATGGACTGGCGAATGAAACTATGGGTCTAAAGTATATCGAATGCATAGGCATCTTAACCAGGACAACGAAAACGATGAAAACGTCAACAGTAAAAAATGTCAAACGACTCTGGATGGATTTCGGTTCAAATTCACAAGTTGGCAAGAAGGTCAGATAACTTGAAGCTGGATGGGCGCAGAAAACGAATATCGACCGATGTTTGGTGCCCATTTCTAGAAAAAGCTCAACTATTAATCGAAACAACAATTAATGTTAAGCATAAACAACAATTAATGTAAAGCGTCGTACCTTCATGTGCCACCACAATTCATGCATCACACGGTGGTACCTACAACGAGATAGTCAGTATATATACTCTTACGATAAAAGACACAGTTAACAAATTGTGTATATTGCTTTAGCACGAGTAACGAGTCTCGAAGGACTGTTCATCACGTCGGCTATCGATGATCATGTCGTCTACCATGGTCGTAAAAATGGGACCTCAATGGGTCTTCTTCAAAATTAGCTATCGCGCCTCACCACAAATCCGCTTTATCCGTTGTAATTTCGAATTTTGTACGAGATAATAATGACGTCTTTATTTTAACATTGAACTGTCAGAGTCTTAGGTCAAACACATCACCTCGACCTAACTGACACAGTCACGCAAGGATGCTCAATTTTCTTGCTTTTCCAGATCTGCGTTCAGTTCAAGAGAGACGGTGAGAGAGCTGCCGGAGTAACAATATATAAAAATTCAAATAGAATATTCATACCATACAGTCACCTCGCATAAAGAAATCATCGTTGGACAAACAACTGGTATGAGCGTAACAACAAAACCCATTGATGATATATACACAGCTGAACTTCAGCTTCTCAATGGGAATAAGATGCTTTCTGTAGTTGTATTAACCTCGCCGAATAAATCTTTCGAAGACATAATGAAGTTCATACATTTCGTCCTTGCCCCATATCCTAAAGAATTTCAAAAATTCTCCAAGGAGACTATCATCTTTTGCCGGTGATTATGAGCGGGGATTTCAATATTAATGTTGCTGTTCCTCAAGCTGAACCACTTATAAACTTCCTGCGAGACGAATTCGATTTGCACATGAACTCAGATCGAAATATATTTACTACTAGATATGGGACGACCATATTGTCCAGTTTTTCAATGAAAATTTTTAAAGTTAGAGTCGACAGTATATAATATATCTTATTTTAGCTATCAAAATCCAATTGCGTCGATTCGATTATACCGAAAGAGTATTAGACCAATTTAACGATAGTAAACAAATGAAAAACTCTGGTTAGTAAAATTGCATTCCTTCTTCCTTCAAAGTAAACTGTACCCACGTACTATACACACGTCATGTTTACACATCTCCTTGAGAGTACTAATGGACTCACTCATTTTTTTTTTTTTTTATTTTTTATCACCATACAAGCGCACAATACAAATCAGGAACCAAGCGTAAATTTTATCGATTAAAAAATCAACAAAACATCGGCAAAATGTCAAATAAAATTTTAGTAGGCTTTTGATTTTATTAGGTGACCAAAAAAACAAAACTAAATAAATAATTTTTCTTCATAGCTATGATTCACTTTGAAACCAAAATAAAATTAGCAGCCTTCGCTTTCTCCAATTTCCCATAAAACAATTATTTTTTTATGTTGATATTTTTATCGATATATGTAATGTGTGCTTAGTTCCTATCCGGACTTATTTTATCATTATTTTTGTCTTTTATTTTTTTAAACAACACGACTTTTTTAGATTATTGTAAAACTCTATAATTACGACACTGCCCCTGGAGTTTATAAATTCATAATTATGTTCGTGTTTACTACAGCTTACCAGCATGTTTTGTCTACCATATAATTAATTGCACTCGGTGTTTCAATTAATCCCTCTTGTCATTTGCACGTTCGTCGCTTGTCTCCTGGAAAAAGGCCCAGCCCGAATCATCTAGCCCATTATATAAGATTATTTTGGATCGTTGTGTGAGAATGCCTCGCAATCGCTTCGTTTCATTTATATTGCAGGATTTATAAATTGTAGAACCTTACAACAGCCTTAAAGCCGTATGATTGTGATGGAGGAAATTGGGCATGGTTCGGAAAATTGAACGAATATAGGGTTTTGGAAGCTTGGAAATTTTGTTATCTAACACAGGGGTTCTGAACTGCTCTGCTCATCTGTGCATTTAACATTAAACCGACAATTGATCGTTTTTCGTATTTTTTGTGGACTCAGCCCAATTCGGCGATAGTGGATCAAAATTTATCGCAATTTATCGCACTTTATTTTACTTTGGTACAAGAAATTAAAATCAACTTTTGTACGATCTTAAATAGATTTCCGATGGTATAATTTCAAATCTCTACATTCTTTATGCAATCATGTATTTTGAAAGTTAAACTGCAGGTATCACTGTTGTTTTTTAATTCTTAGTTCTAAGATGAAGAAAAACGATTTTCATTTGTTATGGTACAGACGATGGATTAGACTGATTTAAATTGTCCACAGTTTCATACAATTAAAATTTTACTGGAAATAATATACAAAAAAATTTCATCGTAGCTATTTAAAATTTATCGTTTCAGATTCATGATAGGACAGTATGTCACAGTGCACGGTGACGTAGTTAGCCATGTAAATATTACACATGTCATGGTGGAAGACGGTGGTGAATACTCGTGTATAGCAGAAAATCGTGCCGGAAAGGTATCACATTCGGCCCGATTAAATATCTACGGTCTACCATATATTCGCCTAATACCAAAAATAACAGCCGTCGCTGGTGAAACATTACATTTGAAATGTCCGGTAGCGGGGTTTCCCATCGAGGAAATACATTGGGAACGTGGTGGACGTGAACTACCGTATGATATACGACAAAAAGTACAAAGTGATGGTTCATTGGTTATATCACCGGTTCAAAAGAATGATGATTCGGGAGTGTATACGTGTTGGGCACGCAATAAGCAGGGCCATAGTGCACGAAGAAGCGGAGAGGTCACGGTTATTGGTTAGTATCTGAGTATTTAATATTATAATAAATTTTAAAATATTTCTTTTTATATCATATAATAAATATTTATTGAGATTAACAACTTTTAAGGAATTTACATTTAGAAAATAGATCGGCACACGGGACAAAATTTTTTATTGTTAAATTTATAAACAACCAAAATTTCTTTTAACACAATTTTTACAGTTCCCCCACGAATAAATCCTTTCCATTCAACTGCGCTCTCGCTAAATGTTGGTGATCGTGCATCACTAACGTGTTCCGTTGTAAAAGGTGATCTACCGTTAACGATTCAATGGTTAAAGGATGGACGAAAAATTGATCCATCGCATAGAATGTCGGTGACGCAAGTCGATCAATATAATAGCATTTTAGTGATCGAGCATTTATCATCCGATCATACCGGGAATTATACGTGCGCTGTCAAAAATTCAGCCGCCGAAGTGGACAGTACTCAATCGTTATTGGTCAATGGTAATTTATAAATTGGTTGTCTTTTAAACAAAAAAAACACCTTTAAGAGAAACAAAACAATAATTTTTATGTCAATCAACCAATCACACATGTTTTTCTTATATATGATCTCTTTATTGATTTTGTTCATTTGTTTTAATTTCGATTATCGAATTATCCCCCGAATAACAAAGAATATAGGTTTATAAAAGCTGGAAATAAAAGGGGGGAAACGAACTAATCCGAACAATTTGATTTTGTATTATGGATTTTTTTGGTTTTTACGTTTTATTCGTTATTGTTTTTTGAAATTTTTTTTTGTTCCAGTACCTCCTATTATTGAGCCTTTTTCCTTCCAAGATGGACTGGCTGAGGGTATGCGAACGCGTACTGTATGCGGCGTATCACGTGGTGATGCACCGCTAACATTAAAATGGTTAAAGGATGGCGAACCGTTACCGGCCTTATTAGGCGCCAACATTACCTCTCTCGACCAATACTCATCCCTCCTTAGTATCCCATCCCTGTCAGCCTCTCACTCTGGTGAATATACTTGCGTGGCATCAAATCCAGCATCTGAAGTCAAGTACACAGCATTGCTACAAGTAAAAGGTAAAGTACGAATGATTTTTACATATTTTGGTTTATTTTAATTTCTAAATCCATAATTTATTTTATTTTGATTTCATTTTTTATTTAATTTTATTTATTAAACCAAATTATTTTATGTAAAGGTTTTGCTTTATTTATATAATTTTTAATTATGGTTCATATAATTAGTTTTCAAAAACAATTTTATTTTATTTTATTTTATTTAAAAAAAAATACCACATGTGTTCTCCCCTCCCAGTTGCTTTGGCACGCATTGGGTTTGCGGCCGACCACCAGGTAACCATTGCACCATTTTTTTAATTTGTTCGTTTATTTCGTTATCTTTTTATGTTTTTGAAATTTTCCTAATTAATTTTTAATATAAAATAATTTAATTATAATAATTAAATTAAAAAAAAAAATCACAATCTATACTTCTAATAAAATGTGACTATTTAAAAAAAAAATATTTGTTTCTATTTAAATTTTCTATCTATATGTGGATCGTTTATGACTCATTTTTGATTTGTTTGATTGATTTTATACTTTACTCTTACAAAACTTTATTATTAAATCAATTTTTATTTTAAATCATCTAAGTAGATGAGATCGCATGCCGTAGCCTGATCGATATAGTGCATCAATTCATCTCTCATTAATTTGTATATATAAAAATGCATGTAAATTTTAATGTCATGTTTTGTGTTTAGAAATCATATGATGCTGTAATAGATATATAAAGAAAATATATAACCACCAAACCAGAGTAGTTGTAACCCGATAAATCCTTTAATATTTGGTAAAAAAAAGAAGTGTCAAATAATAAAAAATAACATCCATTTACTATATAATCACGCCTATATTACATTAATTATATTGCCTAAATAGCGTAAACAAAAATATAAAAATTTTATAAATATTATTGTAATGTTGAATTGTATTATTCACAAAACATAACATTTTGTATTATTATCTGATTTTCTTAAGCGAACCTTTCATCCCCTGCTTAAAACGTATATTGGTAGATTTGTCTCCCAAAACACGCATGCTGAATATGTAATTACATAAAACGGCCTTTTTTACAAGTTAAGTTAGGTAGCTTTTTTGTAAAAGTATATGCTTGCTAAACTTTCCCAGCTTAAAAGCTTAGCAATGTTCTAAGTAATATGAAAATATAAAATTTAAAATTTTCTTTTCTTATAATTTATGTTGTGATAAGAGCTTTATCGTCATTATCCTTAATAACATGTTATTTTTATAAAAGATCCCTTTTACTATACTGCTAATAATTACGTGAGATCGAAAGGTATTAAATGATAAAGAATTAATAAGTTTAAGTAACATCGTACTACTTAGTAGTTGAACTAAAATCAAAAAAATTTGTACCAATTCATATGTTTAACGATTGCCATTTACAGTTACCTGAAATTAATGGAATTATATTTTAATAGTAAAAGCTGGTATTATTGCAAAATATAATTTAGAATCATTTAGATCATAATCGTTTTTCTTGTAATGATATACTCTTCAAAATAATTGCGAACAGCCTTAAATATGAAGTTTCGCTCCGATCAGTCAAGCAGTATGGCAGTCCAATTTTAGTTGAAAATCGATTTACTTGTACTTTAGATTGATGAATGATGTAGTTTTACAAATAACTGCAAACAACAAAAAAGCTCCCGCTGGAAGCTGCCTCTTGGGGTGGGCCGATCCACCATATGAAGTTTCATTTTGATCGGTCAATCCGTCTGGGCTGTATAAAGGCCGAATTAAAGTTTAAAAAAATGTCTGAAAAAATCGTAATTTCTGCGAAAAAATAAGGTCCATTAGTTTAAAATAGTTTTCTCGTAATTGACATACTTTGCATAATATTTGCAAAGATCTCGTTGGAACTTGCCACTGCAGTAAGACCGATCTCCGTCAAAGCAAAGCATATATGTACTTTTCAAAATAATTGCTAAAAGCGGAAAATATCCAAAGGAAACTGCGACGCTCGGCAGACCGATCTCGGTCAAGTAATACAAAAACCTTCAAATTTATGGAAAATGATTAAATGTGAACTCTTATCACCATTAGTCAATCTGTTTCAAACTTCGTGTCAAAAATCGTAACGTTCTATTAAATTTTAGGATAAAAGATTTGATCCAAAAATTGTTGTAAATTTAATTTAAAATTTTTTGTGTGAAACAACTATGTTTCTCATAAATAAAGGAGTTTCAAAATATTTGCAAAAAATGAAATAGTCCCTATGAAAACTGCCACTACTTTTTGACCAATTCAGACAAACAATCACTGGGAGCTCTCAATTTATGCAAAATCGTTAAGTAGAGACCATTTATGAGCTGTGCAGATGCCGAATTTTTGTTGACAAACAGATTTTCTGTCTAAAACATAATTCCCATATAAAGTTTGGAAAACTGATTGGAAAAAAATGTTTGCAAATTTAATTTAGAATCTTTAAAAAACCTTGTCGACCTTGCGATCTCGTCCAAAAATCAGTCGGGGCTCTCAATTTATAAAAAAGGCTTATATGTATTAAATTTCACTGCGATTATTTGCTCTGCCTGGGCTGTATTTCTGTTTAGAGGCTAAAAAGTTTTAATCTGTACAGACACAGGGTTTTCTAAATTAACGTGTTTTCACTTCGGCGATATAGCGAAAGGTAAATCTACAAAAATTTCAAGGTTCATAATTTTCCTGATTACTATACTTACTTATTATTTTCTTTTACGTATAGTAATCAAGAAAAATGTTGGCCTTGTGATTTGTGCAGATTTATCATTCGATATTTCGCCAAAGACAAGAAAGTAATTTTTAAAAAATTTCAGTGTGCTCAGACCGATTGAGTAATCGGGATGAAACTTTATATTTAAGCTTTGACCTTAAGTTTATTGAGAAAGCTTCTACGAAAACTATGTGACATCAGGTGGACCGTTTTCAGCCTAACATCACTACGATCTCCCAATTAATTGGGTTATTTATTTTCATTTAATTATGAAGTTACGTCCCGAACAATCACTTCGTCTAAGCTGTACAGAGGTCGAATTTTAGATAAAAAAAGTCATTTCCGAATACATTTTGGAAGACTGGTATAGGATGATGTTATTGCAAAATAAATATAGAATATTTTTATTTTAATTATCTTTCTTGTAAATTACAATATCTACTTTTCAAAATATTTGCAAAAATAGAAAAAAACTAATACGGCTAAAAATAATATAATAATAAAAAAAATTAAAGACAATTGCTTTAAATCAAAGTAGCCTGGAAATACAAACGCAATAAAATAGTTACGGATCTAAAACAAATTTTACTTTACTAATTGTATGAAAATCCATAGGAATTTCTAAGATACTATGATTTAAAATTTTGTTTTATATTTTTTTATAGGCACATTCGATTGAACTGATTTAACTGAATAATCTGAATTAACTGAGGTAAACTGATGTGATATATTCAGCTAATTCAGATTATTCAGTTAAATCAGTTCAATCGAATGTGCCTTATATGATTCGATAATGGACGTGATTGTACTCCAATAAATGTTTATCTCAGATCAACAACCTTAAATTTTAAACTACAATAGAATTATATTTTAAATACTACTGTGCAACTTTGGCTTACTTTAATATTACGTAAATCTTCTATAGAACACATAGTAGCTCGCCTCACCTTTTGGAATTATATTTTCGAGGACAATTCGTTAAGATAATTGTTGCTTATAGTATTGGCAGTGAGTCAGGGATCAAACGCCTTAACATTTAATTACATAAATTGATATGCGGTCAATCATCGACGAAAGTTCTCTCAATCCTCTATCTATACATATTCTAATATAACTTCTTATTCTAGTCCTGTTATTACAGAAAGTTGATTCGATCTTGAAGTCCAAGAAATTTATTGGGATGACCACTAAAAATAGGATAATTTTACGTGATGACAAATTGGTCGCATGGCTCACGGGAACACTTTTGTTCGTTCCTTTTAAATAAATACCTTACGGAAAAATATAGTTTTCTTTAAATCGATTTACCGGAATTCAAGCTATTATTTAAGTAAATATAAAGGTTCCTTGTAATATGTACAGATCTTGGATACAAACACTATCATGAAATTCGACCGGAAAAATGAATAGTTTTTAAACAATTCAATGAACAGGCAGAAAAACGTCCCAGAAATGATGAAAGTTGACCTCGATATTTTGTATGTAAACCCAAATAAATGAAAGTTTAACGGCAAAATTGTATTCAGTAACAATCCCATTATCGAGCAATTTTGGATCTACTACCGGTGGAAATTTAATTACGAAAATCTTCTTGCAGATTACTCACTGTTCTGAAAATATTAGGCAAACTGTATCTATTTATCACCCCACATCCACTAAGGCTAATTTTAATAATTTTACTCGAGTATGTTCGAAAACAGTTTTAAGCCCGTTTAAATTTCCCAGTCGTACTTCCTGATTTTCCAATGATTTCGTATTGATTCCGTAATTTCAACATTTAGCTTAAATACAAAATATGAAATTTTTGTAGATCTTGCTGTGAATATCAACATTTTTTCCGCAAAATCATAATTTTTGCAGGCTTCTGGCTCAAGGTAGAAACAGTTCATATTTTAATTAGAAGACACGCATAGCGAGTTTAATCGTTATATTGGAGGAGATAATATTCAAATTGCATTTGCACTCAACAATTCTAAAGCCAAAAATTAACTTCATAGAATTAGTTTTAAAATCTAAATTAGATCATTTGTGTTTAAAAATTTTAAATAATTCGATATATTAGTTTAGTCGCTCCTTAATTGCAATCGTTATAACTCGTATTTGTTCTTATTCAAATGACTGGGATCTAAACGAAACGCAGCAATCGAGTTTGAATTCGTGAAATCTCGTACTGTAAAAAGTATAGGGCAGCTACATAAACGCTATCCCCGTTTGCATCTAGGCAGCCATCACATATGGTGGCGGTAGCCGGAATCGCAACGAAAATCGTAGGAGTATCATTTTTCAACGTGTAAGTTTATTTGGCTAAAGGGGATTTGGTTCCACAAGAAATTGTTTCACTCTGCGATAGCCGGCTGTGTTCATTCGTTGCTGTCTTAAGAAATGTAAAAAGAAATATTTTTCGTTCGATACCATAAATGTTAATATGGCATTATAATTTTTTATTACATAAACTTTGGAACCAATCAAGGTGCTACCTAAAATAAAATAAGATCATGTTGAGGTTTTTAAGTTTGCATCTTGAGCAACAAGCGAGACTAGCTCTGACGCCTTATAGATGATAATTAACTAGCAGACACCGAAGCCAGCACCAAAACTAGTAAGCGACCCATCTGTATAAAAAAACTACTGATTTGAACAGTTGATCTCTAAATTCCTTGGACATCCATTAATCTATCGAAGGCAATTAATCGTATTAATTTCCGGTATACCTAGCAGTACTGCACGCTCGATTGCGCATAGTTCTGTCGATAAGCAGCAGAGCAAGCTGTGTTTAAAATAAATATCTAATGACTTGTAGTTAATAGGCAGCAGTTTCGGAGTTAATTGCCAGTTCATAATTGTTAAGTTTAACCAAAATATTGATGAGCCTGATGACCGGTGACATACTATTGACTTTGTCGCAGAATCAACATCATGAAGATGTATGAGTAGGTCTTAGACTTTATTGTTAACCTTTTGAACCATATGAAAGTTATCTTAAGATTAATTTTCTAGCTTACCTCAACTTTTTAATCACCAGAAGGGTTTGTTTAGAGGTTTTGATTGGTAATTACCGGATAAGAATGTCGATCGCCTCCTGGTGAACGAAATTGACAAGGTTAGTTCACAGCCAGCCCAGGTCTTGGTTTAGTGTTAGTGGAACTTATTGTATTCAGAATACATCACATAAAAATGCCATGGCGGTGGTTCAGTAGAATTATTTTGCAGATATGCAGGACCATAAATCACCTCCGTGTAACAATTTAAAGAATTATAAGCAATGACTACAGCCGTAAGATCTGTTGTACTGCACTCGTGAATGAGAGTTTTGTTTGATTTGAATATTAGTAATCTTACATTACTAATATTCAAATCAAACAAAACGATATGTTGCTCAATTATAAATAAGTCTGTTTGTTATGTTGAAAGCAACGCCATAATATCAAAGGCATCACCTGTATATTAATCCGTATAGTCAAGTGGGTAACAGATATCCCTCCTGTTGCTATATTTCGCCACGTTCAAGAGTTACAACAGTTGCATCCAAAAAATATGGAAACGATGTAACGTTGCCTCCAAGTTAATGCAATAGTTTGTGTTGATCTGGTAGCTAAAAATCGCATTCATTTAAAATAAAAAAATTAAATATTAATGAAGAAAATCCGATAACTATGGCTTGAGATATATAAGACAATGCACAATGTAACACATAACACATTAAAAACGCCCATTCGTAACTTTTTGTCACCACCAGAGTGACGAATTATAAATGGAATTATTTTATTTCCATACTTAAAAGTGCTATGGACTGAAACTTCACGAGGTAATCAGAACTTCTGGAAATTGATAAATATGAAAAATTCATTGAACATTTGGAAACGTCAAGAATTTTCAGTAAAATGCTCTTAATATACGATCATCAGTGATTTTGCAATTAAACTGCAACACACAATGAATCGAAACATTAAAACAGTTCTGATTTGCTTAAAATTTAAGAAAAAATCTAAGAATATAAGTACTATTGCACCAACCCGGAAAATTCTTTGTTTTTGTAAAATGTATTCTATACCAGCGAATTAATCTGTTAACAGCGCCAAAGCGGTGAATTTGTGTGCTAAACTAATAAAAGCGCGGGTAATAAAAAATTGACCGAACAAACGGCACAGTGGTTAAAGCTTTGGCGTTTGGATGGGGAATTACCGAGTTCGGGGAAATCTCACCTACAGATTACGATCTGTGATGAAATGGAACACAACTATGACCCCCTGTCGGAGTGCAAAAATCAACCCTATCTTCTATGCCAGTATATGCTGGCATGGAGCTTGCAATGTGCAGATTTTGATAAAATCGGACCTACTAGCTGTACATCCTCGATTTGGCAAGCAATGCGTAAAGTAGGACAAAGTCATGGTTTTCAACCATGAATGAATGTATTTCAAATAAATTTATTGGAATGAGCTAAATGTAACTGCTTCTAGCGCCTCAATGGCTGTTTTAAGTACCAGATACGTATATATTCTGTAACAAAGGAATAACTAGCCACCAGCGTCAAATTTCTGAATTTATGAAACAAAAATGAAGCATCAGTCAAAACGGTGGATTTTGAACTAAAGTTGTTTCGAAATTGTTGTCTTATCCAATGATTTCATTTTATATACTACACGAGTATAAGAGAAATGTAAAGCAAAGTTGTGGAATTGGGTGCTATTTTGGGTGACTTCCTATTGCCTTTATTGAAGAATGCCATAAATCCTTTTCCGCCTATCCACGCTAGGACTCATATGATTCGGTTTCTGGTATCAAAAGACCGCATCATGTCTAGACATAGACTCATGATTCGGTTTCTTTTTTCTATGTATGTATCTTCGTTTACACTTCAACAAGAATCTACAAAAAAAAATTATTGTTGATAAACAAGTATAGTAGCCATGTTGAATATTTTAGAAAACATCGTTACAAAATTTGTTTATACCAAAATGGAAAAATAATATGTAAATAATGGCTCAATGAATTAAAAAAAGCTGACTTAAAGATGGTATCAATTAACTGGAACACACAGTTAACCGTAATTTTAATTTTTAGGATTTTTTGTTGCTTTTTTCTCTTTCATATGCAATTTTTAAGTCATTTTGAAATTTTCAATTGTTATTTGCACATTTTCATTAATGAAAGCACTAGTTGAAAATTTGAAATGGCTTTAATTTTCTTATTACAGTGAAAGACCGATTATCCAGCATCTAATTAACCGGAATACTCAGTTAACCGGAAATTTAATTTTTAATGATTTTTTTTTTGCTCGTTTCTCTTTCATACGCGTTTTGAAATTTGCAATTATTTTTTCCAGATTTTCATTAATGAAAGCATTAGTTAAACATTTGGAATGGCTTTAATTTTCATATTATGGTAAAAACCCAATTCTCCGGCAAAGAAAGAGGAAAAAGCAAAAAATACTCCTAAAAATTAAAATTTAAAAATTAAAGCCATTCAAAATTTTTAACTAATGCTTTCACTAATGAAAATGTGCAAGAAACAATTGCAAATTTCACAATGAATCAAAAAATGCATATGAAAGAGAAAAGAAAGAGGAAAGGCAAAAAAATTTTTTAAAATTAAAATTCACGTTAACTCAGTGTTCCGGTTAATTGGATACCGGATACTCGGGCGTCTACTGTAATATTGAAATTAAAGCCATTCAAAACTTTCAACTAATGCTTTCATTGATGAAAATCTGGAAAAAATAATTGCAAATTTCAAAACGCATATGAAAGAGAAAAAAGCAAAAAAAACATTAAAAACTAAATTTCCGGTTAACTGAATGTTCCGGTTAATTAGATGCCGCATAATCGGGCTTTCACTGTAATAAGAAAATTAAAGCCATTTCAAATTTTCAACTAATGCTTTCATTAATGAAATTGTGCAAAATACAATTGCTAATTTCAAAATTAATTAAAAAATGCATATAAAAGAGAAAAAACAACAAAAAATCCTTAACCTAGAATTCCGGTTAACTGAGTGTTCCAGTTAATTGGATGCCAAATAATCGGGTTTTTACTGTAATATGAAAATTAAAACCATTCAAAATTTTCAACTAGTGCTTTTATTAATGAAAATGTCAAAAAACTCACAAAAAACAGCTGAAATTTTCAATATGAATTAAAAAAATGCTTATGAAAGAGAAAAATATACCTAAAAAATTAAGTTTCCGGTTAACTGAGTGTCCCGGTTAATTGGATGAAACTGTAATTTGAAAATTAAATTCATTCCAAATTTTTAGCTAATGCTACCATTAATGGAACTGTGCAAAAAACAATTGCATATTGAAAAATGAATTAAAAATGCATATTAAAGTAAAAAAAAGTAAAAAAAGCAAAAAGAAATCATAAAAATTGAAAATCCGGTTAAATGAGTGTTCCAGTTGATTGGATACCAGATAATCGGGCTTTTACTGTAATATATAAATTAAAGCAATTCTAAAATTTCAACTAATGCTTTCATTAATGAAAATGTCTAAGAAAGAATGCAAATTTCAAAACAAAGTAAAAAATTCATATGAAATGAAAGAAAGAGGAAAAGCCAAAAAAAATTCATATAAATCAAAATTCCGGGTAACTGAGTGTTCTGGGGCGGGATTTTGTAACATCACAATTTTCGATTATTTATCGAAGTTTAAGTCTCGCTTCTCTAGAATAAAATGGAATACTATTTCATATTTTATATCATTTTCAAGCGTGCTAGATTAAAAAATTGTGATATATCTACTCGATTTCTATCACCAAATAATTTGTTTACGATACTTCAATGAAATTAGAGAAAGAGATAATTGTCACATTTATTCTAGAAGGTTGTGATAGCAACAGAAAAGAAAAAAATTATAAACGAAACAGACACCAATTGCAGTTTACGAAAAAGAGACACATTTCGATAAAGTATCGAAAATGTGATGTTACAAAATCTCGCCCCTGGTTAATTGGATGTCGGATAATCGTACTTTTACTATAATATGCAAATTAAAGCCATTCAAAATTTTCAACTAATGCATTCATTAATGAAAATGTGCAAAAAACAATTGCAAATTTCAAAACGAATTAAAAAATGCATATTTTAATTCAGAATTAATACACAAATAATAATTCACAATTGAAATTTATGAAAATGCATTTCTTCGTTTTTTAGCTTTCTCTACAATAAAACAAAAAACTGTAACAAGAAAAACTAGCAACCGTTTTTTAAAAACGTGAAATTACGCATGCATTTTTATGTGTATTAAAAACAAATGTAAATTTTATGTGTATAATGTGAAATAAAATATGCCTTTTTTAAGTCATTTTGAAAATGAATTAAAAAATATATTTATAAAATGACATAAAATATGCCTTTCTTGTGTCATTTTGAAATTAAATGTGTTTTTGTAAAACACCTTTGTTAAGTCAGAAAATTTGTTAAAAGTATGACTTAAATAGGTCCCATTTTTTCATATAAAAACACAATTTTTAAGTCCACTTTTTTAATTTCAACTTTTTTTAATTGAGAGAGCCGTAAATAATTACAACTACATATTTATTTACATACAATTTATTTATTTACATAATGAGAGCTCATTGTAGCACCAAAGTATTGGTTCATAAGCCTCATCACCAACAGAGCCGTTTTTTTCTTTTATTTCAGTTCTTTCTGTTTCTCCTTCGAAATCTGACCTTAAAAGGATTTTTTTTATGTCTTCGACAGTTATATTCGGCTTTTAACTTTTCAACGTATCTTGAATCAAATGCAATTTTTCACTCTTAACGCTTTTATTAATTGAGTCTTTATCTAGTGGACTATACAAACATTTATGTTTTTTTAATTCTGTGATTAATATGAGAGTTTGTTGTCGAGTTCATGTATCATGTTTATAATTTTGATCTTTCTCCATTTTGCGATGTATTATTTTTATGCACGAACAACTTTTTTTTAATAACGATGTGTACTCACAGAAAATAAAATTAAACTAAAAATTGAAAAAATGACCATGGATTTTAGTTTCGTTTAGGTTAGTGCGGTGAGACGGCAGAAACCAAAAAATATTTGGTTGTAAAATGAGTTTGCGACAAAACCGGTTTTGTAGGTAAAAGGGGAAGAAAAGAAGAAATGATTCCGAATCATAAGTCCCAATGTGGACGCGCACTTTGAACATCTTAGTATTTAAAACTAACATTGCGGTGCAGAATTTTTTATCAGGATTTTAATAGCTTCGTCTCTACCGAAGTTTGTTGTTATTTCTTTAATGAAATTTTAGTTCTAACATTTTAATTGTTATTTCTTAAATTAAATTTGGGTTTTTATTTATTTTGTAAAATTTTTCTTATCATTTTGAAATTACTGCTAATATGAACTTTATTTGAAATTGTATGTATACTTTTAAGTTATAAATTCTTTATCTTACATCGTTAGGATTTTAGGGGAGATTACATTATTCTAAAACCATTAATTGTTTCAAAGGGGAAGACCAAATTTATTCCCAACTGTTTCAACACGTTTTGCAGTTCAACTAAACCTTTTTAATTTCAATTTAGTGACACGTTTACCTTCCATAGAATATATTATTATGCAATACTTTGATACTCGATCCAATGAAAAAAGATCATTATTGAGTAAACAATTATAAAGATTTTTGTATATGATGGGAGGCTTCTATTTCATATCTCTTATCTTATTATATAGAATTCTTTGTATGCAACTCATATTTCTCAGAGAACGAGGAAAATATCATTATCCCTAATTTACCCCGGTAAAGACTGTTTTCAAAAACCAAACGCATTTTTCAGTATTCTGTAATTAGATTTTCATTGAGAGTCATTTAGTAGTCTAGTGTATGTCGTACCCCCAAATTATTCGTTTCATAGAAAAATGATCAGAAATAATGATTTGATACTGTGTGTCTAGTCAGAAACTTAAAAACGGCGTCCGGCACAGAGTTTGAGTATTCTTTCATGTGACCTCACTGTGCGATTCTGATGTTACGACTATTAAGAGGCTAACAGTAAAGTGGTTTTTCGTTAATAGATTTTTGTAAGAGAATCTCTTAATTGGTATTCTGTTAGTAACACTCTTAAAATTTATATTTGGAGAGTTTTTACTTCAAATATATTTTTGGAAACTTGCCAAATGTGGTTTTTATTAATGCAAGCCATTGAAATTGTATTTTGATTGTTAAATAAACTAATATTTTTGTGAACTTCTGCCCGAAATGGTAATAATTTTTTCTAAAAGTAATACATCTAAAATCCAGTTTGTGTATTGTTAAATATAATTATTATTTTACACAATAGTCATATTTATTAGGTTTAGTGCAACATAACCTCTGAGAGAACCTCTTAACTGATCAGTATGTGCAGAATCGCAAAATAGTCTTAAGTAAGAGAAATCTCTCAGTTATGTGAAATATTGTAGTTAAGAGCCCTAGGACTATACGCCAGAATCGCACGCTTAGTCATTGATAGATGGCAGTGGCGTTAACAATGATGGCCAAACAAATATTAAAATTTTGTTTGAATCGCCGGATCGATAAATTTCTGATGGCTGGTAACTTCATAGGTAATGATTTGAAACGGGATAAAAATAAGAAGATCAGATAAAAAAAAACATTGGAACCAAAACAATTTTCAATTCAACATTACAACAAATATTAAAAAATAAAATAATTTGTTTTTTTTTTTTTTAATTTCTAGCTATGCGCTCATACCCTATCCAGTAACAGTAATTAAGAGTCTCTTATATTTATATGCAAATCGTTTTTAATTCTATAATTTTACATTAATTAATGCGAAAATTATTATCAATAGTTATTTGATTTGAAATTAATTTTTCGATTTTTATTTAAATATTTTTTTTTGTAAATTAAAAATTAATCACGTAAAAATATATTAATGAAAGGCTTTCGCAGTCCCTGCCAGTAATAATATTAGACCCTTTGCCTAAATTTTTATAAAAAAAAAAAAAATAATAATATTAAATTGAAAAAATATTATTTATGATTTTATAATTATTTATGATTTTTATTTTTATTATAAACAAATTTATTTATTTATACCGAAATCAACTAAAATTATAAGAAATATATAAGTTTTGTTTCTTTTAATTATTATTATTATTATTTTTTATAAAAACATATTAAAATAATAAATATAAAAACATAAATTATTATTTTAATTATCATTATACAAAATTATTGTTTGGCCCAACGTAGATCCACAGCAAAGTGTGCAATAAAACTTTTATTTTTTATATTAAAATAACTTAAAGCGCTTAAGTATTTTGTGTAAACAGTTTTATAGCTTTTGTTATATCATTATTATTGTTTTTGTAGCTTTTAACAATAACAAACGTATATAATGCTGTAAAGCTAACAACCTGCTAATTTTAGAAAAAACCGAAATATTTATATAAATTTTTTTGTGTCAGACTTTTATTTTCAGGTGCAATAACATTTTATTTCGCATCGCATAATTAAAATTCTATACCACAGTGTTTTATTTTCCGCTATACCGCATTCAATTTTCTTATTTCTTATTTCACAATGAATAAGATTTTTGTATTTATGTTGCTCTTCAGATTATACATTGAAAACGGTCCTATATTTTATGATGATGTATGCAGTTTATGCGATCCAGCAACACAAAAACCAATTTAAAGGAATGATAATCCTTCGTTACACAACTCTCTATCTTTATTTTCGCCGAGGCAACACAACGTGATTTATCAGACACGCATAACCTTATCTAGTTGTAAATTGGTACATTTTTATGAAATGCATGCTAAATATTTTCCCAAGCATTTTACGCAAGCCGAGTCGGAGTTGTAAAATTTCGATTTTGAAATCAAAATTCGGAACTTTCAGAATTAAAGGTAATGAACTATTACCGACGTCTTTGATTTTGTTCGATTGGACATTATTAGACATAAAACGATTTTCTGAAGCCACTATTTCCTACGTTCAGCTCGTTGATAATCTGAGGAGATTTTAATTATGTCTAGTTTTTGGAGTTTGTGTTAGCTACTCTAGATGTTCAAAGGACATTTTTTTACCGTCATAGTCCAACCATTCAGCCGTCAAATAGACACCTTCTATTATTAGGCAATGTAATTATATAACCACAATCGCTTTTTCTGTATATGTGTAAGGTGCTTCTGCCGAAAATAAATTTGGGTAACGTGTTGAGTAACGTATTGGAAAAAGTCCACAAATGGAAATTTGTTTGGTGTGATTCCTGGCAATTTTGGCACATAGCCACTAACATAATACAATAGAATAAAGCTGTGCATCTTTATCAAAAATAAATTTATTCGGTTCGTTGGAGTACTTCATATTGGTCTGTTCATTAGGTAAAAATTATAATGAAAAAATCCAGAAATAGAAATTGTTTGTGGAAAATTTTGGAAATTTTGGTACATGTCCCATTTTGGCCATTAGAGAGTTCTCCACATACATAGTGCGATAGACTAATGCTGTCCAATTTCACAAAAATGCGCCACATGTCTATACGGATCGTCAGGGCGCTCATTTTAAAATGATGTTCTATAAAGTTCTGGAACATTGTCATTAGGAATGGAACTAGGCCATTTTTTAATCGATTATGTTGAAATTCATCACGTGCGATGGAAATGGGTTTGAAAATAGTGGAAATACAAAATCTTGTAATTATAAAATCTTGCATAACAAAATTGTGGAATTTATTTTTATTTTTAGGTGTCATTATTAAATTCTATGTAATCCGCTGCTATGTGCGGCACGTAGTGCGACATGTTAGATTTGAGGCTATCTTAAATTGCAGGTCTATGGTGTGAATAAACCACAAACAATTGATGTCCTCAATGTCAACATAACGAACGCCATCCAGCAAATTCAGGCAGATTTATGCAACAAATTTATTGAAAATTGGATCTCCCGAACACGTGCCACCAAGCAAAACCGGACATTTGTACGACGTTATATTCCATATTTTCAAATAAAACAAAAATTGATTGGATGCCTCAAACACAACTTGATTTATTTACATTTAAAAATCGTCCTTATTTATTTGCACTTCATATTTGTATACTGCTTGTACATGTACATCCTTACGTTGCTAAAATATTTCGCAGTGTGGCATTCATGAATCCTTTCTGAAATATGATAGCCTCTAGTTCATCTTGGAAGTTGCTATACAGGCCTGATTTTCAGCCAAGCTTTTTCATCAAGCATGCAAAAAAATTTGCAAAGTTGCAACATTAGTAATCATTTTATTTTTGACTGGGTGCTTCGTGGATGTTTGATTTTGCCTTGATTGGTTTCAGTGTTGATGTTTATGGGGCTTCCGTGGCCTTTTTGCGTGATAGCAGTGACAGCTTCAATATGGGTTTCTTAAAGCGATTATTCTTACTTCTAGGGTGTATCTCGGTTATTCGGTTTCTCCTGGATTTGTTGAAGATATTCTTCAGAACAGAAGTCTTGTTTGAACCTTTCTACTTGTCTCAGATTCCCGATTTTTTCGGCTTCTAATTTGTTGTTGAGGAGGAGCGTTTAATGTATCACGTATAAAAACGTGATCTGGAGAAAATAATTGGGCTTAACAGCCTCTATCTAATTCATGCACGCTCCTATCTGCGCGCCACGATTATTGTTAGTTCATCAAACTCAATACTCAAGAGTATGGGTTCCAACCAACCACTTCGACTTACTGAATACTTGCTGTATATCTGCTGCAATGGATGTTAGCGTTGTCAGATCTGATGTTACCTCGATGTGTACTGCTTATGTTGAGGATGAGTCTAACATCGGGTAGATTTGCCATAAGTTGTTGTCTCTTTTTATTATTGAAAGAAAGACTGCTAATGCATGATTTTATCAGTTGTTGAACATACCTTCGACCGTTGATAATTCAAAAACGGATTAAGTTCGGTAATTAAAACTATTGTTGATTTGATTTTCCATTCTAGAAGATTGCTTAAATCAAGGGGATGATTTGGTTTCGGTTGAATTTACATAACTCCACTGCGACGGTTGAGTTATTGTTTCTATTCATGAAATTTTGTTTCGAATAAATGCCTTTAAATTTGTTTGAATTTCTTATTTTAATCATTAGGCAGGGGTAGAGCAGCACACAGCTCTAGTCTTGGTATTGATTGATATCTTGGTTTTAATGGAAGCCACCTTACCATGTACATCAATGACCAAGTACCAAACCAAGGCAGCGATGTTTCACACAATCCATGAATCTAGTTCACACTATGTTAGCGTATTTTTCCGTATATGAGATCTTGGTTTGTTCTATTTTAGGTAGTGCTTTCTTGTATTTGTTCCATTTCTTTTCAATTCATGTTTGTAGCTCTTAATCACAAAACACTCCACTAACCATAATTCTTGCATTAATAATTTAATAAAGAATCAAATAATTTAGTCGCTTCTGACATTAATGTTGTGTGCCTCAGGTCAATTTTTTCAGCTAAATTATTAACTAAATTTTTTGAAGTGACCTTACGATATTCGCCGCCAGGTTACAAACGAAAAGTCTCTTCGCGAGGCAACTTTTCAATTTAGTTGTCAAATGTCAATTTGGTATTTAATGCAAATGTGCACTTTTTTATTTTTAGTTTGTAATAACATTTGCAAATAATGCAACTTCCATATCATCTTCCATATCAAAACACAGAAAAATTAAAACGCATTAAAAATTAAAGCCAAAAGTTGTTGCTTCCACATTTCTTAGCTTAGCTAATCGGATTAGTGAAAGCAACACTACTTAACATTTCCTTTATCCACGAAAAGTCGTCAATTTAGTATTTCGAATAGTCAGTGCTCGCTTTGTTGATGTTACTGCCACCTATGAATGTTTATTGTGAGTTACTGAGCAATTTAGTTTAGTTCATAATTTAGTCGAAAAAGTCGACCTGAGGCACACAGCATAATAGTCTTTTTGTTGTGAATGTTCTATCCCTAGAAGTGTTGGCCTTGTCGTTAGTTGGGTTTCAATATAATTGTTGTGAACTTTATGGACACAAATTATTGGACACTTTTATAATTTTGGATATCATTGGTCATTTGGTATTAGATATTGAAAAACTTACGACAGTATTAGACATTTTTAAACTAAATCAAGACTATCAACTGAAGGTGATCATATTCCAAATATTTTTTCACCTATATATGTGGAGTACACCATCAGTTACCTCAACTTATACCAAAAATGCCATTAATCAAAAGCTCATTCATATGCACGAAGTGAAACCCAATTTAACTGTTACACAAAGAGAGCTGAAACATAATATTTCTCCTTATCTCTCTTCCTCTCTCTAGTGATAACACCAAGAAGGCATTTTACCACTTCCACGGTGGCCCTCTAACCAGTGTTGTGCCTGTATTTTACAGTACGTACGGTTTTTACGTGTAAAATACGTATTTTACACATAATATTTTTTTACAAAATGTAAAATACAAAAAATATTCGTAACTAATTCAAAAATCTAAATTCTTACGCATATGAAGAAATTTGAATATATGATGTAAAATGACAATTGAATTTGAAATAATTTTCGAATTTCTTTATATTACTGCTATTTTATTAATTATATTTAAAAGTAGAATATTTGCCGAAAAACATAAGAATTATTTTTTGTCTTTAAGAAAATATGTTTTGTTTCTCAGCTAACAACTTATTTTTTACAAAACCCACAACGCTATGGGATTGAAGTGTAAAACGATTAATCATCGTTCGTTTTATTCAATATTAATATTAAAGCTATAATATTGTAATGTTACCCGTTACAACTTAGGTCGATGAAAAGTGTGATGTAAACGATACCGACCTAAAGGGTTCTTGCGTCATGAAACAGATTTTAGTAGCGGCATTGATGTTTACTAAACATATCTGGATAAAATGATTTTTTTCTGTTGTTAAATGAGTCAAATTTAAAAAAATTAAATGGACGACTTTAAAAATTTCGCTAAGTGGACCAAAATAGATCACAATTTAAGTCAATGTAGTCCCCTTATTTTAAGCAACAAGCGATAAAGTACAAATTGCACTACAGATGTCTCTGTCTGTGTCAAGTTAAATAATCTTGCCGAAAGATGGAATTGATTCCTCGTAATCATGTAAATAAGTTTTAATAATAACAGATAACATTAAAATATTATAGTTTTAATATTAATATTGAATAAAAAGAGCGATCATTAATCGTTTTACACTTCAATTCCATAGCGTTGTGGATTATTTATAAAAATAAGTTATTAGCCGAGAGACAAACCATATTTTCTTGGAAGACAAAAATAATCAATAAATTTTTTATTTCTTTAATTTTGCATCTTTATTAATATACTTTTTATAATTTAATGGAATTTAATTTATTTTTTAATTAATAAAATTATATGTTTTTATATTTTCTAATTATGATATACAAATTTACTTTTCGTATATTAGTTTCATTTTATACAGTAATTTAAGTATTTTACCATTTTTTACGTAAAAAATGTATAAATCAGTTTTTTACTTACAAATGCACAACACTGCCTCCAACTATCACGGTTCATCGGGCACACTCGCTCCAGTGACACCATTCTGGTAATTCCTTGGGAATACAGAACTGGGGAAATAATTTATATGTAATTTCTGTTCAAATACGTTTTTTCCGGGCTACTGAGGAGAAAAGTTATGTTATTATTTAAATATTTATAAATTAGGAATAATTTTTCCATAGCTAAATTGCCAGGGAAAATTTTTCCCAATTGAATTTTGTTTTCAATAAAATTAACACTAACTTTTTACCTCAGTATGCCAGAAACCAAAGGTTTTAATAAAAATTACATATAAATTTTTTCCCCAGTTCTCTATTACGGGGAATTACTAGAATAGAGTCACAGTTTCGACATCCTAATATTAACAGGCTTTGTCCTATGTCGTGACGTCAGCTCATTCTAGATATTTTCCTGCGACGTACTCCAACGTGGCTGAGACAACTAAATCGCTTAGATTTAATGAATCCGATAATGTCACAATCGAGGCATTTGATTTCGGTATTCATTCGCATTCGATATTCGTTGTTCGCAACCATAAGTAACCCATAAATGGATCGAATGGCCTTTAATTTCGGTGTGGTCATCATTTGTTGATGTTATAACTGGCCTAAGATATTTGAAGCTTTTCACGTTATTAAAGTTATGGTCGTCTGTTAAAAGAGATTTACCGCACTGATGTTCCTTGGTGTTGACAGACATTTAATTTTCTTGCTCTTCACTTTCACACCCAGTCATTTTGTGTGGAGGATAAGAAGTATTAAATTATTATCATTCGTATCATTAGGCTTTTTTCAAAGATTATGATATAATCTGCATATCCAAGAATTTGGCCTGTCTTATTGAAGCTTTATCTTACCATATGCTCCAGCAAGCCAGATATTTTCAGCTTTCTCAGCAAAACTCACGAGACATTGTGAACTTTTTCAGACGAATCTCTAAGATTCGTATAATTGACCATAATGAATGTTTAAAAATTGTAAAATATCGAAATGGTTTTAAATAATTTTAAATCCACAATTGAAGTCATTTTTAAGCTATATAGCATCTAATTGTGCGTTTTTTATCCATTTCAAAGCGAAAATTGAAAAGGGAGTCGCTATCCATTTCAAAGGGAAATTTGAAAAGGCCTTTGTTGTGTACAACCCTTAAACCAAAGCAAACTTCATTCTCTTGTACAAATTTTGACATAGTCATATTTTTTTGTTTTGCTGTTTCGAAAAAAAACTGTATACGAACTTGTTTCGTTTTTAGTAAAAAATGATTTCTTTGTATTTTTGAAGAAAACCAAGAAAAATAAATAAATGACCATCAACAATAAACGCATCAGTAGAGCTGTCATTCGACTACATGAAGTTAAGTACAATTTTATTTTTTTGATTAGTAGCTGCACCAGGAAATAATAGCTGAAATTTCAGTAGAAATTCCCTATTCGGCGCCGGATAGTGTTCGATTAATAAAACACGGCTTATGATAGCCAGCCTCTGGCAAAAACAATTTTATTTTGTAATTTCACTGTTATGAAATGTACACGCGGGCAACTATCTGTCTAAAATCTGTAGTTTGTTCAAAAACTTAGTTTTGGACTCGCACATATTTCTTTCAAAAATTACTAAAGTGTCCAATACTTTGAAAGTGTACATAAACTTCAAACCGATTCCAATGTATAATAAGCGCTCCTATGGTTATGTCCGTTGTGATTTATAGCTCAGTGATCTGAGGTTATTTTACCCTGATATTACGCCGGTAAGGAATATAATATTAGTCCACATTGATTTTCTTCACAAGGTTTCATGTAGCCTAAGGAGTGGGGTGTGGTTTGCTCTTCTGCTGGTTGTTCTTCATGGCTCAATCCTTTTTATTTTTCTTTCAATCTCTGTTAGTGTTATGAAATAATGAATTTTGGCAGTTTCGCGCGTTTTGTTGGGCCAAATATTATTCAATCAAATTCCGTTCGGTTAGTTGCAGTTTGATCGCAGCTCATAGCAAAACCTTTTTTTGTCTCCATTGCCAGGCGTTGATTTATTGAGCTGACAATATTTTTGTGAAATTGTTTAATAACTCCCGCTTTCATTTTTAATGGAAAATTTCACGGAATCTTGGTTCAATTACCTCTTGGTAAATGTGGTCATAATAATTCTCCTTATCATTTCCCTCACTAAGAAATTGTAATAAAAAAAGGTTTAGAACGCCTAGTCATCAAACAAAAATACTAATTAAGAAATAAAGAAAACAATTGCACCTAAAAATCTGACGCAAAACAACGCCTAACAAATTTTATGTGCACACATTCTGCTGCTATGCTTTGGCCAAATACAAATAAACTCTGTTTATAAAATAATTTCACACTGTATACCAAAAAATCATTATATTTTAACTACCTAGCTTCATAACGTCTTAAGAAAATATATATTGTCATACATCTCATACTTTAATTTATTTATAAAAATCATTTTATTTTACTTTTAATTTTATACAGTTTAATTTTGATCCACATAAATAAATTCAAACCACCTTAGACATTACACCAAAATTTAAAACACACTTAATTCAATTTTCCCCAAAACCACCCCACAAAAATAAATCAAATAAAAAATTCAAAAAAACTAAATAAATTAATTTAATTTTATAATTACATTACACATAAATTAAAATTATTTGCGAGCATAATCAAATTAATTAAAATGTTTTCCACAACCCTATACACACAAATAAATCTAGTGCCACCCCGTTGGATTGTCGAACCCGCTGACGTAAGTGTTGAACGAAATCGGCACATTATGATACACTGTCAAGCGCAAGGTGTTCCAATACCAACAATACAGTGGAAAAAAGCAACCGGTAAATATATGATTTGAGCATTCTGAAAACATATCACCCTGTAAAATAAAAATGCTATTTTTACACAGGTAGTAAATCGGGGGATTACGAAGAGGTGCGCGAACGCCCGTACACAAAAATTTTAATTAATGGTTCGCTAATTTTGCAACATGTGAAAGAGGATCGGGAAGGATTTTATTTATGCCAGGCACATAATGGAATTGGTACCGGAATTGGAAAAGTTATTCAGCTGAAAGTTAATTGTATATAAAATGCTTAATTTCTATATAACGGTTTTTAAAAATTTTCTTTGGTATACAGCATCACCCTATTTTTCGGCACCATCTCGAATGGTAACGGTGAAAAAAGGTGATACGGCTGTGCTTCAATGTGAAGTCAATGGTGATAAGCCGATTAATGTTGTTTGGTTGAGGGCCGGAAAACATGAACTTAACCCGTCCACAAATTACAGGTGATTTAATTACCATAAAATAAATTTATTCGTGTAAAATTTATATAAAAAAATAATAAAAATCTAGAGTTCTAGTAAAACAGGATGCGACACCGGAGGGTATATCGGCTGAGTTACAAATCGCTAATGTCGATAGCAGTGATAGTGGACCATATTTTTGTCAAGCAAATAATTTATACGGCCGTGATCAACAGTTGGTCCAACTCCAAGTACAGGAACCTCCACAACCACCGTCATCCGTTGAAACCGCAATGGTATCATCACGTTCGGTAAATCTCAAGTGGCAAGCTCGAGTCGGCGACTCAGCTGAAATAACAAAATATATAGTTGAATATCGGGAAACAGACCGTAAGCATTAATTTATTTTGTGAAACTAATTTTAATTTAAAACTTTTTTTTTATTGAGCAGATGTCCTGTTCGGCGGCCAGTGGCAATCCATTGAAATTTCTGACCCACCGCAATACACTGCCGTTTTAGAAAATTTAAAACCTGCAACACGTTATTCATTTCGTATCATTGCGGATGGTCCAGCTGGGCGTAGCGCACCAAGTCAAGAGTTAACAATTAAAACAGAACCGCAACGCCCAGCTGGACCACCATTAAATTTATCGACCCGCCCCATTTCATCCACCGAGATTTTAGTGACATGGATGGCCCCGTTGCCCGAATTGCGCCACGGTGAAATCCAAGGATATAATATTGGTTACAAAGTGTCCACATCAAATTCTGGAAGCTATAATTTTACATCGGTTTCTGGAGATGGTGAAGATGGCACTGGAGAATTTTTACTAACCAACTTGGCTAAGTATACTCGGTACACAATTGTTGCGCAAGCTTTTAATCAAATCGGTGTTGGACCCTTGTCCGAACCAACATCGGCCCAAACCCTCGAAGATGTACCGTCAATGTCACCCGACGATATACGATGTGCGGCACTAAATTCACAATCACTGCAAGTATCATGGCAACCGCCAGCATCTCACCACACTAACGGTTTATTACAAGGCTATAAACTTTCTTTCGAGCCAATTTTAGAAGATTTCCTATTAAATGTCAACGATGAAATGGAGACACGAAAAACCACAGCGCTAACAATAGTTTTAACGAATTTACGAAAGTTTACCAATTATAGTGTTCAAGTGTTGGCGTATACGAGAATGGGTGATGGTGTAATGTCACTGCCAACATTTTGTCAAACTGAAGAAGATGCACCAGAAGCTCCACACGATATTAAAGTAGCAATAAGTTCTCCGCAATCATTATACATTTCATGGCTAGCACCATCCGAACCAAATGGTGTTATAACACGTTACAATTTATATACGCGCGTGTTAAACGGGCGGGAGGAATTAAATCACGAGAAACGTAATCTGCCATCGCAGCAACTTTCGTACGAGGCGAAAGGACTTCAGTCGCATATGGAATATCAATTTTGGGTGACCGCTTCAACTCGGGTCGGAGAAGGTAAGAGTTCTCGGGTCGTAACGCAAACTACAAATTCACGAATTCCTGCCAAAATAATATCATTTGGTGGTTCGGTGGTTAGACCATGGCGATCATCTGCAACACTTTCTTGTCTGGCGGTCGGACAACCGCGACGAGAATGGTATAAAGGTGACATACCTTTGCGACCCGGAATATCGCATAACATACAGTTTTTAGATGGTGGTGAAATGATTGTTTCCAATTTACAAGTGGCAGACACGGGCAACTATACATGCCAAGTGGATAATGGAATTGGAACGGATCGCTTAATATATAATTTAATTGTTCAGGTGCCACCGGCGGCTCCGGTACTATACGTAACGAGTGCCACGTCGAGTAGCATATTAATGCATTGGAAGGGTGCTTCCAATGGTAATGCCCCAATTACAGCATATACGCTGCATTACCGACGACAGCATGGCAATCTAGAAGAAATGACATTATCACGTCATGCATCGAGTCATGAGCTTAAAGGTTTGCTTTGCGGCAGTACATATCACATATACTTAACGTCACATAATAAAATTGGTCCATCACCACCGAGTACAACACTTTTAGTACGAACGCAGGGCCAATCGCCCGCTACCCCGTTAAGCCAATCATTAATCGCACCAAATTCTACATCAGTTACATTAAGATTACACACATGGCCTGATAATGGTTGTCCCATTTTATATTTTGTACTTTCATACCGTTCGATTAGCGATGAAACCGACAATCAATGGACACTCGTGTCAAATGCATTAAAGCCACAACGAAAATTTATCATAACCGGTTTATTACCGTCAACATTATACCAATTAAAATTAGAGGCGCACAATGTGGCCGGTGTTGCTAACGCTGATTTCACATTTGTTACATTAACAAAAGATGGAGGTGAGCTTTATAACGAAAGTCTATTTCCATAAAGCTTTTTTTTTATTAATAAATACGTTTTGGTTTTATTTTACCGCAGATGCACCACCACCCGAACTAGTACAAAAAGGTCAACGACCAAATCTTTTTACTGCCGACGTGAAATTGATTATTCCAGTTGTGATAGCAATATCGGTAACGGTGTGCCTAACAACATTTGCAATCCTGTGCTACAAATACCGTAAGTAACAAAAAATTTGATACTCGTACAACATTAATTTCAATACTGACCTACAAAATTTTAGTATTTTTTTTGGTACGTTGCATTTTCTGTACAATGTAACATCACCAAATGAGGTACACCACCTCATATACCCTTACCTTTATTACATAGGCGCATTGAAAAAGGGTTAAATCTACTTGTACACGAATACATAAAACATACATACAATAACAAAACACTGTATAGTAAATCTATGCGCTAGGATATTGATTTTTTCACTATTTATGCTATCGTTATGTTTCTGATGTATGTTGTATATTTCATACATGGACCAAAAAGAACATGATATGATGCAGTGGATACTGATGATGAATGAGTTTAATTTTTTTTTTATGTTTCTATTGTTGTTATAAGCTTTATTTATTTTACTATACACAACAATAATAAATTTGGGCAACCTAAATTATTTTATAGGAGTGACATTTCAACATTAAATCAATAATGGACCACTGGTAGTGGAATATCAAAAAAATGTTTTATGTGTTATTTACGAGTTTAGTAGGTACACATGCATAAATACGGTATGTGTCGTATGCTTCTAGAAAATTGTACATAGCCAGGTCCGGAAATATTATTGGATAATTTTTGAATTTAAATAATTTATCTACGGCCAGATAATGAATATTTGAGAACCATTATGTTAACCCATGTCAGTATTCGTTTTACCGTAAATATCTTATAACAAATGATCTTTTGATTAAGAAATTCCTTTATAAGCAGGTGAAAATTTGATAGCAGTGAAAGCTTCCTGTTGCATTATTTCAGTAGTATCAGTATCGTTGTATTTTTGTAATATTGTAGAAATATGCAAACTTAAACATTGGTTGACTTCTAATCGTTTAGCAATATTCTTTTTTAAAATTTCTCGAATCGGATGGCTCTTGAGAAGAATTCACAAAAGGATTTTAGTTTTTATAAGGATTGTGTGTTAACCACTACCCTAATTAAGTTAGCCGAAAGATTTTAATACTCTGATAGAAACTTTGCTATCCGTCAAAAATATTTTATAGCCGAAAGATGTATTACTTGATACACCTAGTTCTATACTATCACCTTCAAATAACCAGAATTCAGCAAAAATCTCTCTGGAACTAAATAATTTTACAAAATTGGCCCAAATCCTATGACATCTAAATTACAAAAGAATTAGAAATTTCCGAAACTAAATAAATAAAACGTTCTGTATTTTTTAAGTTACTCACTTTCCAATCGATCCTTCTATATCCATTAAATACTGAGTTCAGTGGACTACATCTCGAACACTAAACATACAGAAAATTTCAACAAATTATTTCAAATACGTTAAACGTTCCGCTATCACCTAGTGTAACTCACTAGGTTTAGTATACGAGATATAGTCCATTGAACTCAGAGATTATACGCTGGTTGGAGTAGTGGGTTACATCAGGTGATAGAGGAACGTTTAACGTATCGGAAATTTTTTCTTCAGAATTTTTGCCGGACTAGTGGGCTACATCAGGGGACAGAGGAACTTTTAACATATCTGAAATAATTTTTTGAGAATTTCTGTTTGTTTACTATTCGAGATATTGTCCATTGAACTCAGAAATTATTTACTGGTTGGACTAGTGGGTTACATGAGGTGATAGAGGAGCGTTTACCGTATCTGAAATAATTGTTTGACATTTTTTGCCGGACTAGTGGGCTACATAAGCTGATAGAGGAACGTTTAACGTATCCAAACAATTTTTTGATAATTTTCGGCGGGCGGATTTTTTTTTGAGATTTTTTACCGGACTAGTGGGTTACATAAGAAGATAGAGGAACTCAGTATATAATGGCTATGATCGGTATGGAAAAGTGGGTAACTTCAAAAATACAGAACGTTTTATTTATTTAGTTTCGGAGATTTCTAATTCTTTTGTAATTTAGATGTCATATAGGATTTGGGCCAATTTTGTAAAATTATTTAGTTCCAGAGAGATTTTTGCTGTATTCTTGTTATTTGGAGGTGATAGCAGAACTAGGTATGTATATCAAATAATAGGTCTTTCGGCTATGAAATATTTTTTTGCGGCTGGGTTAGCAAATACAATATATGTATGCATTACCTTTCGGCTAACTTTAACAGTATTTAACCCTGTATAAGACGGAAATGGAAAGTTTTGATTAAAAAAATATTTTAGTTACAAAAAACGGTTAAATATGATTTAAAAATTTAATTTATGATAATGAAAATATTAAAAAATATATAACCAAATCTAAATGGTTTTTGAAACACATTACTAAAACTCATAAATAAAATACTGTGTCGCAAACCTTAGAGCATACTACAATAAACCATTTAACAGTGTTCACAAAATAAAACAAACTCCGCATTTGGGTGCTACATTTTTTTTCGTGTTCATGATAATGAAAAAGTCCGAAATTGAAATTCCGTGAAGCAAAATTATAAAGATTTTGCCTCATAGTCACCTGCAGGTTGCTGAAGATGAAAGCTGCAATTCCAAAACTATACCTTACATGTCTCTACCGCTAGCCAGGGTTATGATCATAAAAAATTTACAGTATTTTTTCAATGTTGGACTGCTTTCAACTGTTGCACTATGTGGGAAAATTGGGAGGATGCAAAATTCCGGGGATTCAAAATCCCGAAAATAAAAAATTCCGAGAATTCAAAATGACGAGGTTCAAAATTTTCAGGGAATAAAATTGCCTGAGTGACAAAATCCCGAATACCCAAAAATTCAAAGTCTATTTCGCTGGTTGGTGAAATATTCCCGAAAGACAACGTCCCGTGGAAGAAAAACCCAAGAGTCATAATCCCAAGGATATAAAATCCGATGCTATAAAATCCCGAGGGTACAAAATCCTGAAGTAACATAACCCCGATTGACCAAATACCAAAAGTAAAAAATCCGGAGGGACAAAATCCCGAAAGGATAAAATCCCGCGATCCCGCGAAAATCTCGAATAAAATGAAATCCCACGCGGAATTCAATTTTATTCGGGATTTTCTCGAGATTAATAGAAATAAAAAGGTTTCCGAAGAAGGTTTGTTTCATTTATTTACACAAAATACGTCTAAATGTAAATAAATATGATTTTTTTTTAAATTTAGAATTCAAATCATTAGCATTACTTAATATAAATATTAGTTATAATTTATTACATTGTTTCTAAATTGTTTTATTTTTTAATCAAGTTTATTGAGTAAAATTCGCATTTATTGCTAATTTTAAAATTATGATTACAAACTATGATTACAAAAATCCTAATTAAGATTAATTCGGTACGAAATCCCGAATTACAAAAACCGAATCATCATAATCCCGACAAAAAAATCCCAACTTTCAAAATTCTGAATTTTAAAATTAAGACTTTTAAAATCATGACTTTCAAACTTCCTACTTTCAAAATCCCGCTTTTGCGGAAACCTTAAAAAATCCCGACAACAATATTAAAAGACTCATTAGTCTGTTATCCAAAAAGAAAAATCCAACTGGCCTAAATATTCAAAATCCCCATTAACATAAATATAATATTCCTTTTACAAAATACCATAACATAACAGTGAAAATTTTAAATTCCAATTGAGAAAATTCCAAAAAAAAATTATTTTAGAAAAAAATCCATATACAAAGTTCCATTATTCCATTAGATTAATAACGCTTGTTGTGATTCTACAAAACAGGGTTGGGATTTTTTGGTATATCGAGCCGTTCCCCTACAAACATACCAATAAATGCTACAAAACTTGGTATGGTACAGTCATTAACAAATAAATAAGGGGTTGTGTCCGATTTGCCAAATTCAAAATTCCAAAAATGAAATCTCTCTCACTCTCTCTCTGGCACTTTATCCCATCAAGGGATTTGGCCGCCTCAAATGAGGTTTCATAATCAAATTTTCATTTCGGATAATGATGTGATTAATTCATTGATCCTAAACCAGCCGTGAAATTTGTTCTTTGTCACCACCGGGAATCGAAACCGGGACCTCCGGTCGCTGGAGCAATAATGCTGACCACTTTGCCACCGGGGCGGTGAAAAATGAAAACCCAAAATCAAAATTCCAAAAAATAAATTCCAGAAACAAAAAGTCCAATAAACACAATTCTTAAAAACAAAATTCCAAAAAAACAAATTTCGTATACAAAATGCCAATTTTCAAAATTCCAATATACAAAATTCCAAAAAAATACCATTTTATGCCATGGAAATTTCAAAGGCTTTTCATAATTCTATGGTATAAAATGGGGGTTGGGTACGATTTGCCAAATCCAAAACACCAAAAAAGAAATTTCAAAATCAAAATTCCTAAAAACAAAATTACAGAAAAAAATATCAATAAAAACAATTCCTAAAAATAAAATTACAAAAAAAAACAAAATTCTTATACATAATGCCAATTTTCAAAATTCCAATATACAAAATTCCAAAAAATTCCAATTTATGCCATGGAAATATGAAAGGCCGCCTTGGCGTAAAATGGATTTTGTATAATTAGGAAACTATTAAGGTTTGTTCAACGGTATCTTGCAATTTGTTAAAACCGTTGCAGTAACTTATTTATTAATGACAGTACAATACACAAGTTTTTAGTACATATATTAGCATTGTTTCAAGGGGGGATTCCAAAAAACAACGCAACTCTGTTTTCTAGAATCACAACAATGAACGTTAATCAATCTGGTAGACGACGGGAATCTTTTTTCAGTAAAATAAATAAAATAAGTATAAATAATAGTTCTTCAGAATAATTAAATTAAATTAATTGAAATAATTAAATTAATTGATATAAACCAATTAGAACTTTTGTGAAATGCTGCAAATATTATTAAGCTAATGAATGGAATGGAATTTTATTTTTTGGAGTTTTAATTTTGGAATTTGCAAAATTGGATTTGTACAAATATGTTCTTATAATAAATTATATTTTTGGTCATCCTGAAAAGGACGTTTAGGTTTTTGATGAAATATTTAAAGATAAAAAAATAAATAAATAAAACAAATAAAATTAAGCCCTATTAATGTAATGTATAGGTTTTGCACTCCAAATTCAACCTTTTACAAATCATGTTCATCAATTTCCAAATAAAGTTCACCATTTTCAAAAAGACTTTCATCCTTTTCCAAATCAAATCAAACTTTATCCAAATCAAATTCACCTTTATTCAAAACATATTCATCCTTTTCCAAATCAGATTCACCTTTGTTCAAATCAAATTCACCTTTATCGAAATCATATTCAACTTTTTATTCAAATTCAACCGGAGACGAAATAAAACCAATAGAACCTATTTAATTTAATAAATATATTGTATAGATTCAAATTACTTGTTATTTGTTAAATTCTAGATACAAAATAACAAGTATTTTATTTTTTAATCTTTGCAATCTGTTGTGGGTTTAAAGCATTTCCAATTTCTCGCGAAACACTTTTCACGTCCTACCTTATGCAATTGCAAGCCAAAATAACAAGTTAATAAAGTAAATTAACCTTTACTGCGTAACCAAAATGTTCGATGTTTCATTCAAACTAGCTGCGCCTTGGTAACCTCACCTGGGGGTGTATAATGAGTTTTTTCCGTCTCGGATTTTTCCGATAACCGATAAATCCGTGCTATTATGAACCTAAAAAGCAAAATCAAATCGGATTTTTCCGAGTACACTAGAAAAAATCCGACTGCTATTTAGTTGACGTATTTTGTATTCGATTAAACTTATTTTGATGTTTCATCAAAATATAGTGAAAAGTGATTTATATTTTAATAATATTAATTAAATAAATAAATTAATAATATTTTACTAATTCTAAATATATATTTGAAAATATAAATTATGAGCCAATAATAGTAAATATAAGGTTTTTATTGATATATGGCACATATATAAAATTAAAATAATCGAAAGCTCAGCAAATAATTATTTTAATTTCATATATAAAAACCTTATATTTTCTAAATATATAGTTAAAACCCAAACATTTAAAATATAATATTTTATTATAAAGAATTTTTAATAAATAAAAATAAATTTTGTTTATTACCAATTCGCTAATACAAGTTTCATAATAGGGTAAATCCGTGTCGAATCGAATATTTCCGTTAACGGAAAAATTTCATAGTAATTCTGTTTGAGTGCAATTTCTATAGTTTCGAAGTAATGATAATGAACTCAGCGATTTTTGATAACAGTAGAATTTTGGCTGGCCACTGCGTAAGGTAGGACGTGAATAGCGAACCGCTAAAGAGTTGGGAGTGCTTCGGCTACAGAACAGATTGCAAAGATTAAAAATCGAAATATTTGTTATTTTGAATCTAGAATTTAAATACAATAAACTAAATGGGTTATGTTGGTTTTATTTCGTTTCCGGTTAAGTTTGATTTATAAAAAGATGACGACTCATTTGGTTTTATTTTCGGTAAATTTTGGGATTTTTAATTCGATATTTTTATTTTTTTGAGATTTTGTGTTCGAGCAATTTTTTTTGGTAAATATATTTTTAGCATTATGGGTTTTTAGATTTTTGTTGTTTGGATTACTATTTCCGGCATGGCATTTTATGCCGGAAATAGTAATCCAAACAACAAAAATCTAAAAACCCATAATGCTAAAAATATATTTACCAAAAAAAATTGCTCGAACACAAAATCTCAAAAAAATAAAAATATCGAATTAAAAATCCCAAAATTTACCGAAAATAAAACCAAATGAGTCGAAATCTGCGCACACAGATTTCGACTCATTTGGTTCTATTTTCGGAAAATTCAAAAAATTAAGTCATTAGATTATTTTTCTTAAGATATATTTTTAAAACTTAAAATATTTATTACTATTATGTAGACTTATATTTCATTTTCATTGTCATTTAATAGCCTTAAATAAATATAAAATGAAACGCAAATTTTAAGATGGATTGATAAATTTTTAGAATAACGCCATCTATGAGTCAATAGTAAAAACTTCTTTTGTTTGTCGTGAAGTATGTTGTTCTAGAGCCGAATTTAATTTTTTTTTAATGAAAAATGAATGTCAGTGATTAGATATTTTCGTTTAAAAGGTTTTAAACCAAAAGAAACTATCGATGAGATGAAAACAGTGTTAGATAAACATGCACCTTAAAATACAACCGTTAACAGTTGGGTGAATAAACTTAAATGGGGTAAGTTTGCAAATGATGCTGAACGTTTAGGAAGGCCAAAATAGATAACACCAGAAATAGTGGAAAAAGTCCATGAAAAAATTGTTGAATTTGATTGAAAGGTTATGACCACTGTCTTTTGGGAAAAGAAGGGTAAAACCGACACTGGTGAATATTATGCATCATTATTAAGCACCTTGAATGAAAAAAATTACCGAAACAGTCATATTTGAAGAATAAAAGTGCTCTTCTATCATGGCAATGCCATAGAAAATATAGCAAAAATTGGATGAATTTGGGCTCCCAATCCACCACATTCACCTGATCTAGCTCATTGTGACGTTTTTTCTTTTCCAAACATGAAAAAACACGGTTCGTTGGAAAGAGATTTGGGTCAAATGTTTTTAAAGAGATTTGGGTCAAATGAAACGAACGCTTATTTTGAGAAGTTTCATAAATCATATTATAACGAAGGTTTAATGAAATTTCAAAAACGTTGAAATAAATTTATCGAGCTGAAACGAAACTACGTTGAAAAATAAAGTGGATTTAACTTAAAAAAAATTATATTTGCTATTTTATTATAAAGACTTATCAATCCAACCTCGTAAATGTTTAAATGATGTATTCATGGTTTTTACCAGTATGTTTTAAAATAATCAGAATATCAAACTTTAATAATTAGCAAGCTTAATACACTTGAAAGTTTAAAATTTACCTGTAGCCGACCATTAGCTATTCCATCTTTATAGTCTTGGAACTAAAGTCTTAACCACACTCAATGATTAAACAGAGCGCTATACGCTTCAAGTGGTCGCTGGTCTTGCAAAAATGTAACATCTGCAAACATGCTTAGAAAGTAATGAAACTATCGACAATGTATTTCAATTAGTTTATTCTTTCGTTATAGGTCAAAACAAGCGAGAACGAAAAGAATCGATCGAAAATCAACAAAATGCCGAAACGCAACGTGAGCGTTACTATGCTACAATACACAAAGTGGCACTGCAGGGAACAGATAAAATACCAGGTAATTTCAACATTTCAATTTCGCCGACCGAATAAATAATTCACCAATAGTTTTATTTTTACAATTCCGCAGAAACGTCCGAAGATATTTCACCATACGCAACGTTTCAACTGTCCGAAGCGAGTACACTGCAGCAGCCACATTACGCTGGCCCAGCAAATACATTACTGCATTCGTTTATGTATCATGAACGGGCTATGACCGAAGGATGTGCGTCACCACCACCCGCCGCGGTATTAAGACAACTGCATAACAAATCACCATACTATAATATTGTGCGTTTTTTTCAAACAAACAAAACACAAACACAAATCCGTAGATAAATTGCAATTTAATTTAAACAAGCAAAAAAAATTGGCCACCACAACACTTATATAAAATTTATTGAATTTACCAGGAAAATTTTTTTTGTTTGAAAAAAAAATATTTATTTAAATAATTGATAATGCAACTGTTACGTGGCAAAATTATTAAACGATCATTTAAAATTACTGAAGTAGCACATTCATTGCTGCTTGGTTTAAGCTCATAAAAATTCATTGATAGTAATTTTACCTCTAAGCAGTTGTATTATCGCTGGAAGCAAAATGTTTTAAAACTAATTTTTAATGTGTAAAGTTAGCACCCCACCCCACATGTTGGCTAGTTTAAGGCAATCATTAAAATAATAATTATATCAACCATAAAATATTGAAACATAAGATAACAGCGTATATCGGCAACTTTGAGCTTCTTTAATGACCCTGTTTTTGGACAGGTTTAATTATTGGTTGAGTTTTATAAAAGCAGTCGAGTTCAGCTTCAATTTTTATTCGCTATGTTATCTCTCACACATGAATGTTGTTCTGAGAGGCCACTCCTCGGACTATACCGATCTCCATTGACAGTAACGGTGTTACCAGCTTCATTTCGAAAAAAATACGGACCGATGATTCCACCAGACCAAAAATCACACCAAACTGTCAATTTAGGTGAATGTAATGTTTTTTCATGAAAAATTTTTTCTTCGCACCAGTTTTGTTTATTTACCGCACCACTCAGATGAAAGTGAGCCTCATCGAAGAAGATGATTTTCTTAAAAAAATATTTATCGTTTTCAAGTTGTTCCAAGGCAAAATCAGCAAATTCACGACATCCAATAGCTTCAGTTCTTGAGTGAGAACAATTTTATACGGATGCAAACCCAAATTCTTTCTCAAAATCGAGATTTTACCATAAAAATAAATATGAAAAGAAACTTTTATATTCTTGGTAATGTAAACGAGCAATTGGCCAATCCTGACGCACATTAAGTTATCCCACGATTCGATCCCAGAAACGTAAAAAAAAATCATCACGCAACACTAATCAACAAAAAACAATACTTGCCCTTGTGTCAAGTTAAGCCAGTTGAAATTAATTAGACCTTCTCTTTTAAATTTTACGATTTTTAGCCGCCCCGGTGGCAAAGTGGTCAGCATGCTTGCTCCAGCGACCGGAGGTCCCGGATTCGATTCCCGGTGGTGAAAAATATTTCACGGCTGGTTTAGGATCAATGAATTAATCACTCATTATCCGAAATGAAAATATGATTATGAAACCTCATTTGAGGCGGCCAAATCCCTTGATGGGATAAAGTGCCAGAGAGAAAGAGAGAGAGAGAGAGAATTTTAGCCATGCAACCGTTATATCTAAAGAACTCGCATTTTAACTAAAATTACATTTAAAATTGGTGCGGTAACGGTATAAATTTTTCAGATTAAAGCTATGTGGTTTTGAGATGGTCAATCATCTCAAACTTCTCAAATTCATAAAATCGTTCCAAGTCGCCTTAAATGGTTTCAAATCGTGTCAAATTGTATAATTAAATCGATTAAAACCGCAGCCCCAGTCCTCACAAATTCGTTACAAATTTTCTCAGATTGTAATCAAAGCTTTCCAAATTACTTCAAATCGCTTTAAATCTGCATTAAATAGCTAAACTATCAAAATAAATTAATTCGATCCAAATCATCTCAAATTACCTCAAACACTCAAACCAAATCATCTTAAATGGTTCCGAATCATCGCAAATTGTAATTAAATCTTCCCAAATCAACTTAAATGTTCAAAATCGTCTCAAATTGTATATAAACCTAAAATTTTCTTAAACCCTCAGAAAATCGTCCTAAATCTTCTTAATAGTATAAAATAATTACAAATCGTCTCAAATCAATATCAATAATTAAATCAATCCAAATCATCTCAAATTGTATCAAGTCTAGTTCCTCAAACCGGTCCGAATCATCTGAAATCTTCTTAAATTTACACAAAATCGTTCATCATTGACTAACATTTTTTGAATTGTCTCATCAAATTGTTCCAATGTGTCTTGTATTGTGATCAAATAGTTCTACATCGTCTCAAATATACATAAAATATTTCCAAATCGACATAAATGATTCCAAATTGCCATTAAATCGATCCAAATCATTTTTTGTGTCAAGTCTTTATAAATTCATTCTAAATCGTTACAAATTATCTCAAATTGTAAACAAATTGTCCGCCAAATCATCTCAAGATGTCTCGAATTTACATTAAATCGTTCAACTTGAACTTGTTGTGAAATTGTAATTAAATCGATCCAAATACGTTTAAATTGTCTCAAACCGTCATAAAATTGTTTCCCCGTCTCAAATCCATATAAAATTGTATGAAATCAACTTAAATGTTCAAAATCGCCTCTTAGTTTAAAATTTTCTTAAACCTATATAAAATCGACCCATATCTTCTTAAATGGTCTCAAATAATGAGTAATCGTCTCAATTCAATATCAGAAATTAAATCGACCCAAATCATCTCACATGGTGTCAAATCCTCATAAAATTATTGCAAATTTTTCCAACCAAAGCCATTCATCAAACCATGCTCAATCACCTCAAATCTTTTTAAATTTACACAAAATTGTACAACATCGACTTAGATTGTCTCAAATTCTAATTAAACCGATCCAAATCATTTTTGTATCAAATCCTTATAAATTCTTTCTAAACCGTTACAAAATGTCTCAATTTGTAAAGAAATTGTTCACCAAATCTTCTCAAGTTGTCTAAAATCTACATAAAATCATTCAAATTGAACTTGGTTCCCAATTGTAATTAATTCGATCCAAATCATTTTAAATGGTCTCAAATTCTCGTTCCAAATCAATTCAATTCATCCCAAATTTACACAAAATCGTTCTAAATTAAAAATCGATCCAAACCAACTCCATTCCTCATACAATTTGCACTAAGTAGTTCCAAACCATTTGAAATTGCTCCAAATTTACATAAAATCGTTCTAAATCGAGGGTGATAGGGTGATAATATGGGTGGTGCGGTATAGGGTGGTGCGGGTGAGATGGATTTTTGGGGGTTTGAATTGGATAGTGGGTGGAGGTAGTAATAAGGTTTAGGTGTGGTGGTTTGTGTTAATTTTTGTGGAAAAGCTATTTTCTTTTATTTTATAGGCAATAAAAAATGATTATAGAGTTCGGTTCCGAACCTTTCCCGTCTTTTTTTATCGAACGTCATTTTTAAAAAACTCCAGGTCGAACTTAACTCACACAAGAGCTAGTGGGTATTCATTAGTGTTGCCTGATGATTTTTTTTATTTTCTGGGATAGAATCGTAGGAAAACTTCTTGTACGTCAAATTGTGAGATTTGACTCCAACGATGCTGGTGTTTGATAATTTAAAATTAAATTATGATTTAATAATTTAATTTTAAATTATTAAATGAAAATTTAATTTTGCCACCACCATTCCTGAAATTATCGTCATAAAATGTTGAGTAAAATATAATTAAGATTATAAGTTACCAAAAATGTTTAAACTGAGTACCAGCTATAATAATTCATTGAGACTAAGTGGTTTAAAAAGCAAACAAAACTTTATTGCCTTAATTCTTAAAATAGAAAAAATTCGTTGCGCAACTTTAAATGCCAATTTAAATTAAATAAATAAGTTTTATTTATTCGAGTGACCCATGAATTGACTAATTATTTTTCTCACCACACTTTGGTCGCGTACATGACATCGAAGATAAATAGTTCCATACTAGCTTCCGAACTCAAAACTAATCAAATTTCGTGAAATGCTTTATACTTTGTTGTTGTTTTAATATATTTTGTTTGATACCATGGTATTTGTTCCTATCTAACTTCCGATGTCACGAACGCACTATTAAGCTACATAAGTACATAATGAAACGTTAGGCGAAAGTTCGTAACCTTTTTTGGATAACATTGAAACAAAGACTTTTCTTATTTCAAATGAACTTTATTAACCAAATATGTGCCAAAAAGGTCATCGATCAAAAAATGACCTTTTGCGATTTTGCGGGTAGAGCCATGATCCCATCACTGAAGAGCATCTGTGGTTTAGAGGCGAAAAATCGAGACAACTTCTTTCGCAGGCTCTTTTGAATTTAATGTAAAACTTTAGAAGATTTAGTTGTTCTATGTTGAAGTTATATAATTATAACTTATTTTAACCGTTCGGCATCAGCTCTTCTATGCTGATGTATAATGCGGGACAGCACTTTTTATTACTAATCACTTATGTATTTTTGATTAATAAATTTACACATTTTATTTAATTAATTATACATGCTTTTTATTTTTATCAATTAATAAATTTTTCATTTTAACAAATTAAATATTTAAGAGTTAGCAGAAATATAACTTTATACAATTTGTGTCTTAACTATTTCTCCTGTTTTTATTATATGGAATCTATTACCATATGCTATGAAAATTTATAATAAACTCTTGTGTTGAAAATTTAAAACAAAACTTATATACTAATTTTTCTGGTATACAACCTGACTAAGGACTCTATGTTTCAGCAGTTCAACTAAGGCCAGATTGTATACCAGTTATAACAATTATACCATTTAAACTTCTCCACAAAACGCATCCATTACACCATTTCGAATTGTCACAAATTAGACATTTCTTACCCGATAATATGTCAAAACAAACAACAACAACAACTCAAACAACAAGGTAAATAATTTAATTATAAAAAATAAAACTTAATGGAAATAATTACAAAGTTTAATAAATTTATTTTTATATTAATATTTACATAGATATGCGACAACGAGAAAATGATACACCCACATACACTCCCCTTCCAGTGGAATTTAAGAAAATTGGTAAGTATTAAATTTCACGATACGAAGTCTGTGGTTTCTTAATTTTTAAATCGAACTGGTAGTTTAATTACACGACCATGCCTTGATAACACCTCTCTTGGTTCACTACTAACTTGCACATGCTGATCGAAAACTACTTTCTTTTTAGCTTTTGGAGTTTCTGAATTAACCACCTCATCAGCTTTCCCATCAACATCCCATGACAGATTAGTCGCTAATGGCTGATTGCTGAACAACTCATCATTATTTTCGGAATAACAAGGTTTGAGTCTATCTATCGAAATATTAACTTTTTTACCTTTAATTTCTAGCTCAAAAAATTTTGTATCCCTGTTTGAAATTTTAAAAGGACCGGTATATGGAGGCTGAAGTGCTCTTTTGACTGCATCGGTACGTATAAACACATGAGAGCAATCCTCCAATTTTTTGTTAATGAAAAATTTCTCCTTTGAATGTCGAGATGCGTTTACCGGTTTTAATTCTTCAAAATGTTTTTTTAGATTACTCACGAATTCGGACTGTGGAATCGAAGTATTTGGAGGTTCCATGAACTGCCCAGGAACTCTAACCGCACTTCCATACACCAACTCTACAGGAGTAGATTGTAACTCTTCATTAAACGAGGTACGTAAACCTAATAAAACGAGTGGTAAAATGTCCGTCCAATCCATTCTGTTATGACACATAATCGCTGCTTTTAATGTCCTATGCCAACGCTCAATCATACCGTTGCACTTAGGATTATACGCTGTAGTACGTCTTCTTTCAAATCCTAATAAATGTGACAATTCTGTAAACAGATTCGCTTCGAACTGCGAACCTTGATCTGTTACGACAAAATTTGGAACACCAAACCTAGCTATCCAATTTGAATAAAAAGCATTTGCCACCGTATTTGCCATGATATCTGGTATTGGAATTGCCTCCGCCCAGCGAGTATACCTATCAATCATGGTTAAGCAGTATTTATGATTATTGGATATGGGTAATGGTCCAACTAGATCAATATGCACTTCTGAAAACCTTTCCTTTGTCACTTCGAAATTACCTATTGGTGCTTGTGTGTGTCTTGATACTTTGGATATTTGACACGCCAAACATGCTTGTGCCAATTCCTTAATATCCTTTTTTAATGACGGCCACACTACATGTTTAGACACTAATTTGACCGAAGCTTTTATTCCCGGGTGCGACAGATTGTGTAGCGACTCAAATACCTTCCTCCTCCATTCTCTTGGTATGAAAGGTCTTGCTTGTCCCGTCGATATGTCACAGTAAATGAAATGTTCTGTATTGAAAGCTAACGGTCGTCTTACTAAATTTAGTCCAGAGTTCTCGTCTTGTAGTATGTCATTCAGTTCCGAGTCTTGTAATTGATCTGTAGCCAGTTTGTTATAGTCAATAGTCTCGTGAATGTCAATTAGCTCAACTCTAGATAATGCATCAGCTACAACGTTGTCTGTACCCGTTATATGTCTCAGGTCCGTTGTAAATTGTCCAATAAAGTCTAGTTGACGTCTTTGTCTTGGTGATGCTTTGTCTAAATTTTGTTTAAATGCGTAAATGAGGGGTTTGTGGTCCGTAATGAGGATGAAATTTCGTCCCTCGAGAAAGAATCGGAAGTATTTTACACCTAAATAGGCCGCTAACAACTCCCGATCGTAGGTACTGTATTTTTTTTGTGTTTCGGTTAACCTGACAGAATAAAAACCCAGTGGTTGCCAAACTTCATCAATTAATTGTTGCATAACTGCCCCTACTGCTGTATCGGAAGCATCTACCATAATTGATAACTTTGCTGACATGTCTGGATGAGCTAGAAGGGTGGCATCACTTAACTTGAATTTACATTTTTCAAACGCTAATTTCGACTCTTCTGTCCAAACGATTGGTATTTTACTATTCTTTTTGTAACCTTTTAAAAAGTCATTTAAAATGGCCTGGTCATGTGCTGCAGAAGGAATAAATCTTCTGTAGAAATTAATCATTCCTAGAAAACGTTTTAATTGCTGGACAATGACTGGCTGCGGAAAATTACGAATTATTTCTACTCTATCTGGAGATGGTAAAATTCCTTTCCTATTTACGAAATGTCCCAAAAAAGCAATTTCTTCTTGCGCGAATACACATTTATCCATTTTAATAACTAGCCCATTTTCGGCTAAACGTTGGAAAACTTGTTCAACATGACATAAATGCTCATCCAATGAAGCGGATGCAATTAAAATGTCGTCTAGATACACGAAACAGAATGACAGTCCCCTTAAAACCGAATGCATTAATCGTTGGAACGATTGTGCTGCATTCCGAAGACCGAATGTCATTCTATTGAATTCGTAAAGACCGAATGGTGTTGCTATAGCTGTTTTGTGTACATCTCGTGGTTCAATTGGGATTTGGTGGTAAGCACGTACCAAATCAATAGTTGAAAATACCGTACAACCAGCAAGTTGAAACGAGAAGTCCTGAAGATGCGGTACTGGATAATTATCGGGAATGGTCACATTATTCAACGCCCTGTAATCCCCACAGGGTCTCCACTCACCGTTTTTCTTAGGTACCAAATGCAGAGGACTGGCCCACTCACTTTTGCTAGGTCGACAAATTCCTTGCTCCATCATACTTTCGAAGTGTTCCCTCGCTATTTGTAACTTATCGGGAGCCAAACGCCTTGTTTTGCACATAACTGGTTGCCCGTTTGTTTCCAAACAGTGTGTAACATTATGCTTAGGTGTATTCATATTGCCTGTTTCCCGAGTAATTATTTCATATTTTTTTAACAATTCGTTGATTTCTGGATTAATTTTGCTTTTATCTAACAGGGCTAACGAAGGACTTGAATTACTTGTAATGGATCCAACTGAATATAAATTTGTAACCGGATCAATTAATTTACCCTTTCTAATATCAACTACTAAACCTGTCGCTTTTAAAAAATCTGCCCCGATTATTGGCATAGACACATCAGCAACTATGAAGGACCATTTGAACACCCTACGTAAACCGATATTTAGTGAAATTGTCTTCGTTCCGTAGGCCTTAATTTTGGTACCATTGGCTGCATATAAGTGAAAATCGGGTTCATTAACCTTTTTGTTACTGAAATTTGCTGGCAAAACGGAAACGTCTGCGCCAGTGTCTACCAAAAATTTTCTTTTAGAATTTTGATCCAAAATAAGTAGACGATTTGCACAAATTTCATCAACACACGTCTCAAAATGCTGACTAGAATTTAGTTTTTTGACTTTTGAGAATTTACAACAATAAACTTATCGTGAAAACGACAACCTGAAACACACTTCGTTGCCTTATCTTTAAAACGTCGATGATAGAAACATTCGGTTTCATCATACGTTCGTTCTCTAGATTTTGACGAATTTCTAGCTGTGTTATGCGGACTACGAGTTCTTCGTGTTGTGCTACGTAAGGCGGATACTTCCATTATAATATCCTTACGGAACTTACACAACATCTCATGCAACTCTTCTTTTGTCGACGATGATTCTTTTTGCTGGCTTGTGTATGATTTGTCACTTATTTCCATTACGTGCTGCTGTGACATGGTTTCAATTAATGCGTCCGCTCGTTCTGCCAACTTTTCTAATGAAACGTCATTTTCAAACGGGACTAATACCAACTGTACCTGCTGCGGTAACCTTTGCAACCATAATCGCTTAACCGTGCCTTCTTCAAAATGCTCTCCTGCATTCATATGCATTTGCTCCAGCAATTGTGATGGTTTCTGGTCTTCTAACCTTAGTCCGTGCAACAAATTATTTAATTTTGATCGTTCTGATTCTCCTAAAACTTTAATTACTTCCTGCTTAAAAAACGTATAAGGTTGTTTTCCCTTATTTTTTATAATAAGATTGGCAAATTTATTATGCAACCTAGCATCTAATGCACCAACCGCATGTGAATACCTCGTAGTCTCTGTAACGATGTTTGCTACCTGGAACTGCTGTTCCAAAATAGCAAACCAGACCTCGGGATTCTGTGCATATAAAGGTTGGGGTGGCTTAAAAGCTACATGTGCAATCTCTTTTTGCGAAATATTTTTTGCCGTTTTACTTTCGTTATCTACAATATTTTCACTACCAGAGTTGCCACTAGAAGATGCTTCCGAAGCATGGGAATCTTTCAACTGTGCATTTAGAACGATTCGAACCTGATCTTGCACTAGTGAACACAATTGTTCACGAGTCAACGTGATCATTTCGTTACTAGAAAATAAAAGATTTTGCCTATCAGAGGAGTGTACATAGGTGGAATTCGTTTCCTCGTCGTCGGTATTGATACCACGCACAACGAAACGAAAAAAGAAACTTAAAAGTAGAAAAAAGGATGAACAAACAAAAAAAACGCAAGAAATACTGAACATTGTGATTATTTGAATAATTTTAATTTTTTATTTATTTTTTAAATAATTTTTAAATATTTTTTAATTTAATTTTTTTTTTTTTAAAAATAATTTTTATTTTTGTAATTTTTAGACGACGCAAAAAAATGGTGCAAAAATGGAGTACGTTTTATAAAGAATAAATAAATGGTACTTACAATTTTAAATTTATCGTCTTATTATACGGGATGATTGGAAAAACTCCCGGCTGCTTACAAACAATGTTTCCTCTTTGAAGCGGATTTTATTTAATACAGCTATGTTTAACGGGTGATCCGGTGAATGCCTGTTGCTGCTTCGCCAAATCAATGCTCCCTTCTAATTTGCGGTTGATTTATTAGTTGCTCGTTTATCTGGTGAATACATAGACGGCAAACTGCTTCCTCGGAACATATAATATTTTTTTAAAATTTTAGTTATCCAAAAATTTTACGGATGACTTGTAGTATTTTGCGTTGGCTAATAAGTATTAGCTGCTGCCCCCGGTGGAACTATAATATCACGTCGGGGTCACCAATTTAGAAGATTTAGTTGTTCTATGTTGAAGTTATATAATTATAACTTATTTTAACCGTTCGGCATCAGCTCTTCTATGCTGATGTATAATGCGGGACAGCACTTTTTATTACTAATCACTTATGTATTTTTGATTAATAAATTTACACATTTTATTTAATTAATTATACATGCTTTTTATTTTTATCAATTAATAAATTTTTCATTTTAACAAATTAAATATTTAAGAGTTAGCAGAAATATAACTTTATACAATTTGTGTCTTAACTATTTCTCCTGTTTTTATTATATGGAATCTATTACCATATGCTATGAAAATTTATAATAAACTCTTGTGTTGAAAATTTAAAACAAAACTTATATACTAATTTTTCTGGTATACAACCTGACTAAGGACTCTATGTTTCAGCAGTTCAACTAAGGCCAGATTGTATACCAGTTATAACAATTATACCATTTAAACTTCTCCACAAAACGCATCCATTACACCATTTCGAATTGTCACAAATTAGACATTTCTTACCCGATAATATGTCAAAACAAACAACAACAACAACTCAAACAACAAGGTAAATAATTTAATTATAAAAAATAAAACTTAATGGAAATAATTACAAAGTTTAATAAATTTATTTTTATATTAATATTTACATAGATATGCGACAACGAGAAAATGATACACCCACAAAACCATTAAGATGGTTCTGCATGGGCCGGAACAAATGATAGTCCGATGGTGCAAGATCAGGACATGGTGGGCGCATCAAAACTTCCCAGCCAAGCTCTCTCAGTTTCTGCCGGGTCATCAATGATGTGTGTGGTCTAGCGTTATCACGATGGAACACAACGCCCTTTCTGCTTATCAATTCTGGACGTTTTAACTGAATTGCTTGCCTCAAACGCGTTAGTTGCTGACAGTAAAGATTTAAATCAATCGTTGCGCCTAGTGGCCAATCCCACCAACATACAGCATTACCTTTCTTAACGTCAATCCGGGCTTTGATACCGTTTGGAAAGGTTCACCTCGTTTGGTCCATGATCTTTTTCGCACAATGTTGTCGTATCTTATCCACTTTTCATCACCAGTAATCATTCGCTTTAAAAATGGCTCGATTTCGTTCCGTTTTAGCAGCGTTTCGCATATGGAAATCTGATCCATTAAATTTTTAACTGTTAATTCATGTGGTACCCACACACCAACCTCTTTTTCCCCAGCCATTTTCAAATGGTATAAAACTGTTTTGTGATCATTATTTAGTTCTTTACCAATTGCATGGCTGCTTATATGCCGGTCTTTTTCAATTTTCTGATGAAATACTTTTCCATTGGTTGGTCAACCATAGCGAGGTGCATATTTGAAATCCATATTTCCAGAACAAAAGCGCACAAACCATTTCTTTGCTGCTGATTTTGATAAAGCACCTTCTCCATAAACAGCACAATTTTTTTCGCAAACAAGAGCCGCATTTTTACCTTTGTTGTAATAAAATTGTAAAAGATATCGATTTATTTCATTATTTATCTCCATGTTTAAACTTATTATTCACTTCACCGAATTTAATGTTTTGTATGTCAAAGTTCAAGTTAAAATGACAACTTTCACCACTGATCTATATACATGGACACGACATCAATGTCAGAAACCATATAAAACAACAGCAACAAATGGGAGCTCGTTTATACACACCTCTTGCTTTAAAAAAATATTTCCGAAAGACAGGACCGTACAGAGGATAGATTTAATTTCGAAAATTTCTGAAATTGGTTTTTTATTATTATGGTGGCACCGCTTTTGTATGCATATTTCTTCTTGCGATTTCCCTAAATATTTCAAATGCGCTCCTGCAAATATTTCGAATAGAAAAAAGAGTTCGTGTCGTCAAAACGTCAAACGTCAAAAACTCATAAAAACCAGTTTTCTGTTTACATTAATTTGATTTTCGAAAATTCGAAAATCAAGAAAATGCAGAAAATTTTTCTACATTTCTTAGGAAAATCGAAAAAAATATTAAATGGGTGAACAAAATTAGTGTGACAGTCGATGGTCATTGGGCGAAACTAATTTTCTTAAAATGTGTGGCTCGATTATGAACAATTTTATAAATCAATTCAACTTTTTTTTGTTTTTTTACCAAGTTAGGACATTTACTAGCAACATTTATCGACATAATGGCCTAACTTATTTAATGTAATTAGCAGTTTGAGGACGTCCTTAAAATTAGCAGAGCCCATCCAGCAGAACATTACCAGATACTTTGGATAAATAAAGACTAATAATAGGCTAATTAAATGAATGGGTTCGGTTAGTTTTAGAAAGAGATAACGAAAAAAGATTTAAAACAATTGAAAAATTAAAGGCTAATTAAACACTCCATTAATTTGTTTTTGTCCGTTCGATTTAGAAAGAGCATTATGCTTTTCCACTAGCAAATCGAAAATCGAACCAAAACCGAATGCCAAAAATGATCTATTGACATACAGACAATTTTAGCTCATTATGGTCTAATAAAAAATTTTCGGCCCCACTCGGTCATGATCAAGCTTAAGGTTATTTAATTTAAAGATAGCAGAACCTAAATCTCAAAAATCGAACCAAAACAAGATCTATTGACATAAAAATAATTTAAGGCTCATTATGGCCAAATCAAATGCCACATTAAACAGTTTTGGGGCACACTGATTAAAGGTGTTGGTAATTGGTGACCAATTGGTCTTGGATAAGGTAATTTAATTTAAGGCTAGCAGGACCCAAATCGAAAATCCGACCAACACCGAAATTAGAACACTCGGTTATATTTTTAGTTAGGTAGTACACAAAACTAACGTTGTGGCGCTGGAAGCAGTTACAACGCTAGTTATTCCCTTATAACCATCTGCATGCCATTCCAGACGTCTGAGAAAAAGTACCAATTTTATAATCAGCGCTTTTACTTCTCAAGTACACCGTTTCGGTGCTGGTAGCTAATTATTTAATTATGATAGAACTCATGCGTGTAGTTTATCATTGAAAAATGTTGTAAATTTTCTTTAAGCACCATGGTATTCAAAACAACAGTTGTAGCGCTGTAAGCAGTTACTATTGTTTTCATTCATTTAGAATAATTTAGCATAACATTTGAAAGATTTTTGAAAAAGCAACAATTATATTACTAGCGCTTCTTATAATAAATCAATGATCATTTACCAGCGCCGAAATCGACCGTTTCGGCGCTGGTAAATGATCATTGATTTATTATAGAATATAGAACTGTGACATGTCAATGAAGAGGTATTGAAAATTGTCAGACAATCATCTAAAACACATTACTACTCCTAATTACCATTGGGGTGCAGATACAGATACATTTTTTCTCATTCTGATATGATCAAGTGGCATATTTTGTTTTTTTAGTTTTTGGGAGAAGGAAAATATTTTTATCAGCAATTTATTTTACAAATTCAGCATTTTGACGCTATTGGCAAATTATTCGTTTACTATGTATATCATATCATTGGTCTTGGAGAATATCACATAATAAATTTAAGCAGCTTAGTACTCAAAACTACAGTTGTGGCGCTGGAAGCAATTACATTCAGCTCTTTCTAATATTACATATAAATCATTATGGTTGAAAGGCCTTGAAAAGAACCAATTTTGTTAACAGCACTTTAGTTCACAAATTGACCGATTTAGCGGGACAATTTTTTCTTTTGTACGTAAGAATCCCAAAAATTTTCTGAGTCGTTTGGTAAAAAAATAATTAAAATTTTCGGTTTGCATTTTAGGCGAATTTTCATTGTTGGTGCAATGGTAATGGTAATATTCTGAAAATAGTTTTTCTACATGTACACATATTTTTCACAATATGTTAAGCAAATAAGAACTGTTTTAATTTTTCGATTCGTTGTGTCATGTAAAAATGGTCTGATTTGAGCCTCATTATAGATTTTATACATATTTTCCTGATACATTTGGCGATTAATTTTCTTTTACGAAATTTGCGACGTTTCCTGAATTTTTCGAGTTTGTCATTTCCAGACCAAAGTTCTGATTACCTCGTGAGGTTTTACCTTATATCAATTTTTAGAGACATTTTTATACCATGTTTGTGCTGAGGCTTGGTTAGACATTAAAAAAATAATTTACCTGAATCACTAAAAATTTTATTTTGTTTTTGTTTTTTAAGAGGCCGCATCCAAAACAGATCGTGTTTAATATTATCTTTTACGTACCTGGCAGAAATTTCACTCAACAAATGTTCTAGCTATCGAGAAGTGCTTTCTAATAAATCAAAATGTAGAAAATCACAGATGTGCATAGATCATAGAGCTGATTGCTTGAAATTGGCAGCCATCGAAATTTCTCGAAAGTGAAAGATAAACAAAACTACTAAATTGGTGAAAATAAAATTGGCCAGCTTGTGAAGTCAGACCAACGGGTTACGAACAATTTAACTCAAACATTTTAATGAAAATCTTAATAAGAATTGCGTAACTTAGGGAGGCGGGCAAAACTAAACGACATTTGTAAAATAAAAAGGTCACTCATTTTTTTTTATTTTTTTTTTTGCTAAAAAAGAATGCTGTAATTTTATTTTAAAAATTACATGAATTTGTCAAGTTGCAGACAATCAAAAGTTATAAATTGTTGAGTAAAATCGGTATATTTTGTTGATTTACGAGTTTTAATTTTATTTTAGCTAGGCATTGCTCATTTTATAATTTTCTGATAATTAAAAATATTTTTGAGTAAGGCCGAAGGGAGGGGCTAACTTTATGCACATAAAATCGTTTTATTAATTTTAAAAATTCATTTGTTTGGTACAGTTGAATTTAAATTTGTGTATTTCTACTTGTTCTTTTTCCACAGAGTTCGAAAGGTGGACGCCGAAGGCACAGTAGAAAAACGGAACCGGACAGTGATGAATCGGATTCAGATCCTGATCAATTGACATCGAGTAGGACGGAATCATCAAATCAATTGGATGCAAAATTAAAACATAGTACGATGCCATGGACATATAGAAAGTAAGTTCTAAATTTTTTTATTAAAGTAAATAAATTCTTTTAGGTCTAATTTATCATGGAACACAATCTAGTACATCATCAGATTTGTCACCGATGTCTGACCAAAAGTCACTGCCACGTCGTGGAAGATCAAGGTATCATCAACAACATAGTACTTACAACACAAACACAACACCAAGACATAATAAGTCTGTACCTATTTCACAATCATCTAATACCACCTCAACATCTCCTCGTAGTATAAATAAAAACTATTCTCGCATGCCTCCATCGTCCCAATTTCGTCCCATACATAATAGAAATTTAAGTAGTAGCACACCACCCTGTTAATACAAATTACTTATTTATTGTTTTTGTTATATTGAATGTTATTATTTTTTGTTTTAAATAAATTAGTTTTTATATTTAGGTAATTTAATAAAAAAAATTATATTAAAATATAAAAACCGAAAATCAATTTAGGAACCAGAAAATTAAGAACCCACCCTTTTATCTTTTTGATCACATTCATTAATCATTTTTCCTCTGATTGGCTTACTAGAAAAAAAAATAAGAAAAATCTTAAGAAAAGTCCATTTATTACAAAGACAACTTAATCAACCAACCAAATTAAAACTTAAAAAAAAAAATTGAAAAATAAACAAACACAAAACGAAAATTGCTTACGTCATATATAGGGGAACAATGAGATCATTACTACCACTACAATTACCTGATAACACAACTGGAGGTAGTTTTCATCAAGTTCCAATCGAAAGTGGAACACCCGATCGTCCAGAACTATCCGAGGCTGAGTGTGACATTGATACGCTGAAAAAATTAAAAATTGGAATGAGGTCATCACTGTGGTCTAGGCCGAATGCTGGTGGTGGTGGCGGTGGCGGCGGTACAATTACCGTTGGTGCTATTCTAACAAACACCCGTAATGGAGAAAATACAATAATTGATACAAATGATACAACACAACAGACGATTAATAATCCATCGGACTATTCGATTGCTGTATAAAATTTATTTAAATAAATTTTTTTTTTAACATATTATATATTTTATTTAAAATTTATTTATTTTTTTAAAGCGTATAATAATATTTAATTTATATTTTATCATAATTATATGAATTTTAAAAAATAAATTCACAAATTCGAATGTAGATAAATTTTTAATTTAGTTCGAAGGCAAAAAAAAAGAAAATAATTTTTAGATGAAATTTTTGGAAACCCATTTTTTACAACAAAAACAAAACAAAATTACAAAATTTAATGTTAGAATATTTAAAAGGAAAAAACAAATTATTTTTGTTAAATTACTAAAATGATAATTAAAGTTTTAATTAAAAATATCATAAATTTAATATACATAAGTTTCATTTGTTATTTAAATTTAATTATTTTATTGTTTAATTTTGATAAACAAAATAATTTTTTTACTTAATTGAACCGATACATTACGATATATGTATCACATGTATGCCAATTATAATGAATTTGGAATTAACTAATATTGTTAACAATTTTTCTGGGACAAGATAAGCGGTTAGCCTCTCTTTATTAACGGCTCTTAGATAAATTATTTTAAACTCGAACTCAAAACTATTTATTTTGTGCTGCCAACTAAGGATCGAGTAGTCTGTGCTGATGTACTTTCGATTCACACCTGTGGCACTATCTGACAGTTCGCTTGGAAATGCGCAAAAATTTACTTATATTTATTATTTTAGTTATTCTGCTTAAAGCCTAGTATGCAGCTGAGGTGAAATAAAATTTATCATTTTAAAATGACACAAGCGAAAACAAAAATGAAAATTTGACTGCTAATTGGTATGTCAACACAGTAACGCGGCTTTTACATCAAGTAAACTTTTTGTTTGATAAACATTTTTGTTATCTAAAAACAATATTTGTAGTTGTTTTTAATATGAATAAAGATTATTTTTAAAAAATTTGATCGTATTTAAGCTTTTAAAAATAAAAAAAAAATTTAAAGCCATCCGATTTATGAACTTTTTAGCGAATTTAATATTCTATAAAAACTTCGATAAAGAATTAACTTATCGAACTCAAAAGTTTATTAAACAAGCGCTAAATCAGTAAAAAGAATTTGATTGTTGAAGAAACTAAAGTTATTACAGCAGGCAATTTCACTTATAATACGAGCGCATCGGGTAATTCGAGTTTTCAATCATGTCAAAATATTCAAATAATTGTGACAGATAAATAATAACATGCACATATTTGTTGTTTTATTATTTTTTGAGAATATATTTGCCAATATATAGAATATCATTAGATTTATGCAATTACGGACTTAACGAACAACAATGTTCAGCGATATCTAGCAGCTTTGTATAATACGTTAACTTTTTCATGCGATAAAATTTCTATTCGAAGTTAAAAGGGCCATAATTTTTTAATTTAGAGATTATTGTAAAATGCATGATACTCGTAACTTTTATTAGGTTTGACATCGTCAGACAGACGTGTTTCGATTTTTCGTTCAGACATTATAATAAATTTATTATTTCTATTAAAAGTTAATAAATAGAACTTTTAGTAGACATAACTGTATTGCAATGCTTTAATGATTTTATTTTCAATTTAAAATTCTGACATTTAGAGTATTCACAATGCCTACTAATTGTCGTAAGAATCATAAAAAGTTTATCAAATATATTTAATGCATGTTCGTTTGATGTAAAACCCGCGTAAGCTAAATTTTTGACGTTTATAATTATTTGTATTTGTTGTTAAACAAACTCATGTAAAAAATATTTTGACATGAAGTTAAAAAAAATAGTAATTCAAGGTGAAGTTAAAATTTTACGAAATTCTACAAACTCAACAACTATTTTCATGGAATATTTAGCTATCTGATTTTTTGGAGAACAGCGAAAATTTGATTCGAAAATTTCTGCATATTATAGCCTATACGGTAAGAACTTTGATGAAATCTTGTTTTGTAACAAAATTACACTTGAAAAAAATTTCCGGCCCAATTCCGTTGGTGTAAAAATAATTCCGAATTTATAAAAATGTATATCAATTTTTTCATTTCTTCATGGCAAGTCATTCTGACTGCAACAATTTGTGGTCAAATTATCTTATAAAAACTAATTAATTAATTTACTGATAAAAAGACAGAAAAGTTCATTTTGGCAAAAACTGTTTATAAATATTTTTTTGAATTTTATATTCTCAGTAAAAAGCAGAGTAGTGCCACAGTATAAATAGGAAGAAAAATTTCTAATTTTTAAAAAAATTTAAACAAATTTTTTTTCCATAGGATGTAAATATGCTTTTCAATTTATAATTCATTGCACCATCGTTTAGAGAGAAGTAATTATTCTCAATTTTAAAAAATTTTAATTAAACATTTTTATCAGTAGGCCAGGGAAAAGATATTTTGATAAAAAATGAAATCTCAAAATTGTCTATCTGATTATTCATTCAGTAAAATAATTTTTAATTTTTTTTTTCTATTAATTTTCAGAGATTTTCGATCTCATGCGTAACGTCAGTTTTTTATAACACAGATCAATTCAAACCCAATTCGTTCATCTCTGGAGATGGATGAGGGTGTCGGAATAATTGCACTAAATTTGAAACATTTTAATATCAGGATCAAATTGATCTCAATTAGAAATTCGACCATATTTGCCAAATCTATAGTTGATTTCACGTAGATTACACGTAAAATTTTCAAATAAGCTTTAGTGGTTATAGCTCCACTAAGCTTTTATAAGTATCAATCAGATACACGAACAATACACTTCTTTTATATAAGAAAAATTGCGCAAATATGTGTTACATCAAACTTATTTTTATTTTAAAAAGATGTAAAACAATTAGTAATTATCACATCCAAACATTATTTTGGCTTTTATAATTTATTTGAATATAGTTTTGACTATTATTTATTAGTATATGTTTACAGAAAAAACATAAACTAAACTAACTTTTGTCTTTTTCAAAGCTAGCTAAAAAAAACAACCAACAACATTTTTAGTTGGATACACAACTAACCATTTCGGTGCCAATCAATTTAAAATAATTTTATATTATAGATTTAGTAACAAGGTGGAAAAGCGCCACAATTCTTGTCCCCAGAGAGATCGAAGATCTATCGAAAATATAAGAATCTGGTAGGAGTCCTGGAAACACGACCCGATCTTGTAGTGGATTTAGTCCTTGACGAAAGATCAACACGAACCTTTTTGCAAATTTTTGGTTCCTCATTAAGTAATTTAGATCCGTCAGCCGAAATACTGAGTTCTGGTTCGTGAGTCGCTAACAGTAATCCAGTTTGTATAATTGGTGCGCCCGTAACTTCTGTTTGGTTGTCGGAGTAACATGGTTCGAGTCGGTCGATGGAAATTTTGACGTGTCGTCCATTCAGATCCAAAGTATAAAATTTGTCTGTACGGTCGATTACCAAATACGGTCCAGTATTTGGTGGTTGCAATGATCTTCGTACTGCGTCCGTCCGTAAGAAAACGTGCGAGCAAGTAAGCAGATCTTTACTGACAAAAATTTTGTCCGTAGAATCTCAAGAAGCCGGTATAGGTCGAATTTCATCAAAATGTCATCTTAAGTTCGTAATAAAGTCTGATTGTAAAATTCGAGCTTTCCTAGTATCTAAAAATGTTCCAGGAATTCGAGATGTACATCCGTAAACCAGTTCAGCTGGAGTAGTTTTTAGTTCGTCAATGTACGTCGTTCGTAGTCCAAGTAGAATTGCAGGAAGAAGACTAGTCCAGTCAGATCGATCGTAGCACATAATGGCAGATTTGATGACCCGATGCCAGCTCTCGATCATGCCATTACATTTTTGATTGTAACTAGTTGTTCTCCTACGTTCAAAACCAATTAAGTTAGCCAGTTCAAGAAATAGTTGTGATTCGAATTGCATGCCTTGGTCCGTGACAATGAACTTTGGCACACCAAAACGATCTATCCAATGAGAGTAGACAGCGAAAGCAACAGTTGCAGCAGTAATATCTTGAACTGGACTCGCCTCGGCCCAGCGAGTGTATCTATCAATCAATACCGCTGAATATCAGAAACTGGTAAAGGACGCAATACCGCTGAATATCAGAAACTGGTAAAGGACCAATGATATCGAGATGAATAATTGAAAAGCATTGAGAAGTTAATTTATAGTTACCCAGTGGAGATTTTGTATGTCGAGAAATTTTACATTTTTGACAAGCTACACAAGTTTGAGCCATTTTCGAGCCATTTCAGATGACATTCTGAGTCAAAAGTTTGATGGGAGCTTTGACGCCAGGATGTGACATTGTGAAAAGATTCAAAAATTTGTTTTCGGAAATTAACGGGAATGAATGGCCTAGGTGTATTGGTAGAAATATCGCAATAAATTAATTTTTTCGAATTAAAAGAAACGGGAAATTTCTCAAATTTGTGAACAGAATTACTCCCTAAAATTTCTTGAAGTTCCTCGTCATTGGTCTGAGCATCTGCGACGTGAGCATAATCAATACTTTCGGGAATAGAAATTTGATTAATGCGTGAAAGACTATCTGTGATAACGTTATCCAGACCAGAGATGTGGTGAATATCGGTCGTGAATTGACCAATGAAATCTAAGTATCGAAATTGACGAGAGGAGATGCTTTTTCCAGTTTCTGATTAAAAGCGTAGACAAGTGGGGTTTGATCGGTATACAGCGTGAATAAACGACTTTCGAGAAGATATCGAAAATGTTTAATTCCCGAATAAGACGCGAGAAGTTCTCGATCATAAGCATTGTATCTTTTTTGCGTATCACTGAGACGTACTGAAAAGAAACCGAGTGGTTGCCAAGTATCCGATATACAAACTGCTGCACAGCCGCGCGGATCGCCGTATCGGAAGGGTTAACTATGATGGCCAGAGGTGCTGATGATGATGGATGAATAAGTAAAGTAGCGTTCGTAAGTTTAATTTTACAGTTATCAAACGCTTTGATAGCCTCTGCTGACCATTGGATTGGAACTCGACTGTTCTTAGTGTAACCTCTTAGGTAATCATTCAACAATTCCTGGTCAGCAGCAGCACCCGGAATGAAGCGTCGATAAAAGTTAATCATACCTAAAAAGCGTTTGGGTAATATACCTTGTCCAGAAAACGGATTTGTCCAATTTAACCACAAGTCCATTTTCTTCTAATTTAGAAAAAAAGATTTTACTATGTTCCAGATGTTCGTCATAATTTCGAGACGCAATGAGCACATCGTCTAAATATACAAAGCAGATGTCAAGTCCGCGTAGTACTGAATGCATAAGACGTTGGAACAACTGTGCTGCATTCCTAAGGCCGAAAGTCATTCTACAAAATTGAAATAGTCCGAAAGGTGGCGAAATTGCTGTCTTTGGAATGTCCGTCGGTTCAATAGGAATTTAGTGGTAAGCCTGGACAAGGTCTATCGTTGTGAATATAGTACAGCCCTCGAGTCGTTGTGTAAAATCTTGGATATGTGGAATCGAATACCTGTCAGGAATCGAGAATTTATTCAGTGCCCAAAAGTTTCCACAAGGTCTCCAAGACCCGTTCTTTTTGGGAACTAAATGTAACGGGCTGGACCAAAGACTGCACTAGGTCGGCAAATTCCGAGTTTCATCATATTTTCGAATTCTGTCTTCGCGATGATGAATTTGTCCGGTGCTAGTCGTTGTCACGAGTCACACTATGTCTAGTATTGTCAATGTTAATGTTACCGTGAATGACTGTAAAAAAATTTGATATTACGTTGAAAACTCCTGGATTAATTTTTGACTTGTCGATCCTAGAAACCGTATTATCATCATAGGAGGAATAGGTACCATTTGAAAACAGAGAGGTTAACGGATCTATGAGCCTCTGTCTCTGTATATACACTAGCAAACCAGTTTTCCTAAAGAAATCCGTGCCGATGATAGACATCGGCACGTCAGCAACTATAAATTCCCAGGAGAATTTGCAGCGCAGTCCGACGTCAAGTTTTAAGAATTTAGTCCCGTAAGCATTTACCGAAGGCCCATTTCCTGGAAACAATCTAAATGATAGGTCGACCCTTGGATTCCGAACAAAACGGGCCGGCAAAACCGAGACATCTGCACCTGTATCCATTAAAAAATGTGTTTGAAGAAAAATTTCGTAAATTAAAAGGCGGCTAGTTTTAGCATCGTCATTACATACCGCCAATTGTGAATGACTATTTATTTTTTTGGAACATTATTATCGGAGTTGATTAATTCGAACCTACAATTTGGCTTACATTTTAAAGCATTTGTGCCGAAATGATGATGATAAAAACACGTAAAAATATTTTGAGCCGAAGGATCACCATAAAATGGATTGAATGATTTTCGAAAATTTGGAGAGTTATTACGAGAATAATTGGATTTAGATCGTGATCTAGAATTTCGACTAAAAATTTCTGATATCTCCGATAATAATGTTTTCTTAAATTCCGAAAGTTTATTATCAATAGAAAAAGCTAAATTTGGACCGGAAGCACCAGATGCAGATGACTCAATGGAATTTATTTGTGCCTGAGTCATCGTCTCATGCACGTTATCAACCCGTTCCGCAAGGACTGACAGAGACATTTGCACTGTCTGATGCAACCTCTTCATCCAAAATTGACGAAGTGTTGCTGCATTAAAATTATCAACAGAATTTCATAAGACTCAATAATTGTGACGGTTTCCTGTCTCCAAGAGTCAAGCCATGAATCAGATTATTGAGCTTCGTCTTTTCTGATTCGCCAAGTACTCGAATCACTTCTGCTTTAAACGTAGAATAAGGTGTGTTACACCGGGCTTGTTATAATATAGGCAAACGTGTCGTGTAGTCGTGCATCCAGAGCTCCTACCGCATGAGCATATTTCGTCGACTCGACCGTAATCTCTGCCAATGCAAACTGCTGCTCAAGAATCTCAAACCACACTATTGGAGTTTGCGAGTGCAATGGCTGTGGAGGTTTGAAAGAGCAACCACTCGAGCAACAAGTCCAGCACCGGCCGAAAAATAGACATTTGCTCGCAAAGTCTCTGGAATTTCATTCGAATAAATATTTAAATGTTAGACAGCCCTGGCAACGGCATCATTAATAAGACCAGCCAGCTCAGTGGGAGTCAACGTGATACAAGACTCCGTTGTTGAACCGCTGCTTAAGGTGGATCGGATCATTCACACCTTGAACAATACGCCGAAACAAAAAAGAAAAAAATCAGAAAAAATGCCGAAAATGCGAAAACAAACAAAGAAAAAGCAAAAGCGAAACACATTTTAATAAACAAAAATAATTGAAAATGAAACAAATATGAATTTATTTTCGAAAAAAAAATAATTTATTAATTTTCGCACCAAAAATGATTAGTTGGGTACTTGAGACACGTTATTTACGGTGTCACCAAAAATCTTGATATTGTTGCCGGTGCTCCAAATCTTCTGTTAAAATCGATTGAATTTGGAAATGGCCGTAATTGAAAGCGGCCGTAACTTTAATTATTTCTACTTGACTAAGGGTTGACAAAATAAGCAGCTGTTGTTATTTTAATTGAAAGCGGCCATAATTTTAGATGTAATTTTGTTGTAAGCGGCCGTAATTTTTGATGTAATTTTGTTGCAAACGGCCGTAATTTTTTATGTAATTTTGTTCTCAAGCTTTGATAAGTATCAATCAGATACACGAACAATACACTTCTTTTATTTAAGAAAAATTGCACAAATATGTGTTACAACAAACTTATTTTTATTTTAGAAATATGTAAAACAATTAGTAATTATCACATCCAAACATTATTTTGGCTTTTATAATTTATTTGAATATAGTATAGCATTTAGCATGCAATGGAGGGTATTTGTTGGGTTGAAAAAGAAAAAAAATTCAATTCAAACAACAACAAAAAAAAATATAAATAATAAAATGAAAGGAAAATTCTAGTAAAGGCAAACAAATGAAGGAGACCGAAAAAAAATAAATAAATACCGTCCACCACATGCTAGGCTATAGATTTTTGACCTACTCAGGGACTCAAGCGGTTGTTGCGCGGCTAAGCGTCAGGGAGTGGGGTGGGTATAAGAGTATGAGTAGGCCAGGGTTAACCGCTATTAGGAAATACTAATTACCTATATACCGACATACCGACCGTTACACTCACCCTAGTTCATCCTCGTTGCTTTCTCAAATTTACCTCATTTCCAAGTTGAAATGAGAAGACATAAAAATTTTAATTTTTAAGAGAAAATAACAAATTATTTATTTAACAGAAAGAAACAAAGTATTCAAGAAAATAATGTACAAAAAAAATTGAGCTCTTAACCTACCTAGCTAAGACTAATTCCCTATCCGACTTAAACATATCTACCCGACACCAGATTAAAATAACTAACCATTTTCTATAAATTATAACTTAATAAAAAAAAATATTCATGTAATTTAAGTAAATAAAAAAAAATTGTTATAAATTTAATTTTGTGAGCCATATGCTATATAATTTCTTACGGTTTTGAGGTGGTTGTAAATGTTGGGAGTTGATTCATCAAGGTTGAAGAAGATGTTGATTGATGAATGAGTCAAACATTGATGAATGGGCTTATTTATTATATTTTGACGATTTTTGTGTTATATATTTTTTTTTTGTTTGTTTTTTTTATTTAAATATTTTAACGTTTTTATTTTTATTATGCCAACGGTTTTTCTTATTATTGCCACGCAAATTATATTGTCTTAGACATGATTTAGTTCACAATCACTTCGCATATACTTTATTATCAATATAGTATTATATGATCACATTTGGAATAGTTATCTCGAAGCTCACTTATTTTTATTGTATATAGTTTTTTTTGTTTTTTTTTTTTGTATCACAATTAAAATTAACGCACAGAATTTCAATCCTTACAGTTTATTACAGATTTTGTATTGATTTTTCACTGTTTTATTTAGATTTATAAGTCATACGATTTATTAGGCTAAGCGATGCTCGCATACCGGTTTACATAGATATTTTTTTTTTCTTGCAAACAATTTCACATGAAATTTTATACTAATCAATTTTAATTAACACTTCATTTTTCGTGAATACTTTCTTCATAATTTCCGGATAGTTTTAAGTACAAAAAAAAATTTCGACCTCGTATATAAAAAACATCAAAACTTAATTCATCCAAACAAATCTTTTTTCTTTTCACGAAATTATTATTTTAAATCTTTTCAATTTTTGTTTCTTGCACTGAATGCAAAAAAAAACTTAACTTCTCAAAAAAAAATTATCTTTAAATTCCGATATTAGATTTTAGCATTTTTTCCTTCACGACTTGATCATCCAAACTTAACTGCCCTCCCAAAAAACCTAATTTTTCTTTTCATCCTCGCAAAAAAAAAATCGCGAAAAAAAACCGAAAAATCTATTTTTGCCAAGTCATCATTTCAACTGCTTTATCGACCACTCGATATTTTTTCACAATCAACTGACTTAAATTATCGATCGATCGATATTTTCCTTTGACGATAACTTTCAATTACCGATTCGCACATCACAATATCGGAGTCAACATTTAGGGATATTTTAAATGAAAGTTTGCTGACATACACAAAACGTACTTCAGGCGGTTTACATATAAATTCAAAAATAATTCAGCAACTTGTAACGATGTCATTCGAAATCGTTACAATAGTTTAGACTATTATTTATTAGTATATATTTACAGAAAAAACACCAACTAAACTAACTTTTGTCTTTTTCAAAGATAGCTAAAAAACAACAAACAATATTTTTAGTTGGATACCCAACTAACCATTTCGGTGCCAATCAATTTAAAATAATTTTATATTATAGATTTAGAAACAAGGTGTGAAAACGCCACAAAGCCATGGCTTTTTTTAGTATTAAATATTTTTTAGAATCATGCAAGATCGGTTTATTTTGCTCACAGGGATTTTTATTAAATGCCCTCATCAAGGTATAATACCTCAATGTCTTAGGAATCAAATAAACCATGTGCCATAATTTTAAAATTTGTTTTTGTGACCCCTACAAACTCGTTTGAGCCAAATAAACTAGTTTAAGTATTTTGGCAGTTTTTTAGACAAGCACAAAATCTTTTTTCTTTAATACGAGTATTTTACATATTTTATAGAAAAACTTCTTTAAATTGGAAAGATGGATAAAGAAAAGTAAAATTTTCAGGCAATACTAGTTATATCCCATCCCAGGATTACATCTCAGGAAATTTTAAAATGTCATAAAATATGATAATACATGATTTAAAGTGTCTATACTTCACTTTATCTTTCATAAAATTATGAAAGTCAGCCTTATGTTGAGATTGGCGCTTAAGCCAATTTTAAATAAAATATACATTATAAATTTAAACGAATAGTTCCCCGGACATAATATGAACTACCTCCGAATAAAAGTCCAAGACCATCCGTATGTTAGGATTGGCGCTATGGGGTCATTTTTAGGAACAAAATTCGGGTTTAAATTAATGGACCTCTATCTACTAAAAAAAACTCAAGACCAAACTGTATGTTGAGATTGGCACAATAGGCCCACATGTGAATTACTCATTATGTTCATGGATGGATTATTGATTTAAACTAATGGTTCCCGTCATGACCGATCTCTTCTGATTTCAACAAGGAATCAAGTCCGCTATCCAAAATAAAATTCATTTATCAATCCGCATGTTTCTAGTATCATCTAGTACGGTGTCTGATCCATGTAGCACCACGTGGAGGTATAAATCTAGTTCTTGGCTTCCCTTTGTTTGTTTTTTAGATTATTTGTTTTTTTGGGGTTTTTTGTTTTTTTTTTGTTTTTTTTTAGTTTCTTATTTTTTTGTGACTTTTTAGTTGGTTATTTTTTAAGATTTTTTGTTTTTTTTTTTTTATTATTGAAAAAGGAATTAGTTATTTGAACTATTAATAAATAGATGTCCAGTGCATTTGGTGTAAATTAGCAAATCGTTATACTTTCCCAATTATCATTCTTATATAAATAGCCAACGTATAATGTTTAGATGATTTTATATAACTAACAAAACTGTTAAGTTGAAAACTTTGTCCAAAATAGTACACTATTTGGTATTCACTGGTATGCTAGAAAAGTTATTTCACCACATTGTTCGTACTTATTTCCATTATAACTTTTTCCGTGCCGCAACTTTGATATAATGTGTCTGGCTTTTTCAAACATTCGTTTAATTCGGATATACTTAAATTTTCCAATTTCTCTAAATTGATAGGAACGTACTGATATACATCATTGTTTGTTTTAAGACAGGACGTATACCGCGCCTTTGTCTCAACACTTCCATAATTTAATTCCTTACAAAAAAAAAAGTCGAAATATTTTAATATTCGCCGTACAATTCCACGTTAATCCATATAATCTAGCTAAACTAGTATATCTTTTGGCTCTAGCCAGTCGAATATTTTTAAGTTTTAATGTATTCACAAGCTCCATCAATTCGTTATCTTTATTTAGGACATTAGTAAAGTTGTTGTTTTGCATGCACTGCATAAACGAATCAAACGCACAAGTATAAAAATAATTTTCATTTTTGAAAACTTAATGGGCCATCCCCATCATGTTGTATCGAAGAGAAGAGATCGAAGTCGACATTTAAGGTTCTGGGAAACCATTTATTTAAATCTAATTTTTGTTCTTAAATGATTCGGCCATTTACACATATGACCCCATAGCGCCAATCCTAACATACGGATGGGCTTGGCCTTTTATTCGGACGTAGTTCATATTTTGTCCAATAGACGGTTCCGGGGAACCATTCGTTTAAATCTATAATGTATATTTTATTTAAAATTGGTTTTTACGCAAATCTCAACATACGGCTGGCTTTCATAATTTTATGAAAGATATTTGAAGTATAGACATTTTAAATCATATATTATCATATTTTGACATTTTAAAATTTTCTTAGATGTATTTAAAAATCCTAGAATGGGATATAACTAGTATTGCCTGATGAACATTTTTATTTTTCTGGGATGAAATACTGGGATAATTTCACACATTTCTTTAAATGTAATTTACGTTTAAAATGTGTACGTAAAACAGATTTTGTTTCATAAACGGAATTTGTCTTACGGTGATTATATCATCACACTTACTTAAAATAAAACGAGACATGATGAGCCGAAAGTCTGGTTTTTGTTTGTTACCAGAGTAATCATTCAGCTTGAAGATCGCAAATAATTTTCATTCAAACGAAAATTAGAAACAAACAAAATCCATTATTTTTACAATATGATCAACGATTGTGAAATCTTTAAAAAATTAGGAAGCCTAATAACCACCAGGTAAATTTGTAAAAAATATTATAAAAGTTTTGTGTCATAATTTGTATGGAAAATGGCTTACGGTACTTATACAGAGTGGTCCAAAAGTCACCATGGGGCTTAAAATTTTAATACCTTTTTCGTTTTTTTTTCTTCAGATTATAAAATACACAAAATGAAATTTTTTTTACACTAAATATGGAAAATTATCTCACTTAAGTGACCCCCGTCAACAACAATGTTGGCTTTGAGTTCAAGGATTGTTCACATATACTCGCTCCTTCAAATAACCCCAAAGAAAATAGTCGGGTTCTGACAAATCTGGTGAACGCGCTGGCCAATTAATTTCCGCATTTCTGGCAATTATTCGCTCTCCAAAAATTTAAAAATTTACCTTAAAAGGGCCATTGTGTCTCGAGCAGTGTGGACAGTGGCTTCATCCTGCTGAAACCACATTTCAGATCTGTTTTCAAGAGCAGGGCATAAAAAATGTTCGTAGTTAGGCCCAATGAATGATATTTTCTGAAAAGAAGTTAGGCCCAATGAATGGTATTTTCAGATGTAATGTCACACCATACTGTACACCTAATGGGGTGCAATTGGCGTTAATGAATCGCTCTTGGATTTTCAGAACCGCAGAACCTGCAGTTCTGCTTATTAACAAAACCATTCAAATGAAAATGAGCTTCATCAATCATAATCAGAATTTCAATGAAGTTGATTTCATTTCTGGCCAACTGTTGAAATTTAACTGCAAAATTTCGACGTTGACGATGATCTCCAGGTGTTAATTCTTGCACCATATATGGGAATAACAGTAAATCATTTTTTAAAATACGCCGTACTGACGTACGAGACATTCCTAGCTGAGCAGAACGCCTTCTGGTTGATGTTTGTGGTGTTTCGTTAACGCTGTGCTCTACACGTTCAATATTTTCCACAGTGCGAATTAAACGTGGTCTACCGGTTTGAGGCAAATCTCTTACGGTGCCATGCCATATTGGTGGTCAACTAAGCAACGAATCATTGCTTCAGGGGGCAAAATTCTGACATTAAAATGGCAACAATATGCTCTTTGCGTTAAAATAATTGAGCGCTGATTTAAATAATAAAATTCTATTATTCTGGTTCTTTGTTCAGTGGTGAATCTCTCCATTATTTATTCTCCAATGGCCCTATTCTGGTTTTCCCAGGGAATTGGGAAAATATTTTGCTGTAATTGTAAATTGCAATAATTCCCAAATATTTATTTCCCATCCCCAATTGTATATTCTGGTAGACTGGGAATAATTTTTTGGTGAAAATTTTTTTATTTTGGTTTTTATAAACTAAAACGCATGTTGCGACCTTATTACAACTTTAATTTATTTTAAATGCATATTTTTAGAAAAAATAATATTTAAAAATTCGAAAAAATACGAATTACAATTCCCTAAAAAATAATGGGGAAAAATTAACATCAAAACTGCTATAAAATGGAATTATTTTTTCCCAATAAAAAAAACGCCAGAAAACACTTTGGGGAATAAAAAATTCCCAACTGCTAGAATTACGTCACTAATTCCCAATTCCCTATTCCCGGGGAAAACCAGAATAGGGCCACAGGTGTTATTTATATAATTTGAAAAAAAAAATATAAAAACGTAAAAGCTACTAAATTTTTAAACCACATGGTGACTTTCGGCGCACCCTGTATCATCACACTGACTAAAATAAGACGAAAATAAGGTATCGAAACAAGGCCGGACAAGTGGTGAAGTGGTTTTAGATGCAAATCGAATTTTCATCAATCGATAATGTTAATAAACACAACCAAGACTCTCTGATGGAGTGCAGAATTCAGCGCCGACCCACTGTACAGATTGTCATGAAGGTTGCAATGTGCAGGTGGTATACTGTTGTTGTGTAAGGAGGTAAATAGGAGGTGAATGGGTTAATGATGTGGCGTGAATGCGTGGTATCACAATGGGCCAAAAATGGCCTAAGTGTCAACCACTGATACCTATAAAGAGTACCGAAAGCGTGGTTTTTGTTTGGGTACCGAGAAATCATTGAGCTGTAAGATCGATATATGACTCTCATTCATATTCACACGCAAATAAAAGTCTAATGAAACAGAATTTTAGGAATCTGTCAACGCAGTTCCGTTTGAAATTCTTTATTTTTACGATATTGATCAACTATTGTGAAATCTGTGATAAAAAAAAATTACTTTAAAAAATCACGAACTTTAACAACATCAGCTAAAGTTTCAATAAATATTGTAAACATTATTTGATAATTTGTACGAAATAAAGCTTACAGCATCTATATCATCACACTGAATCAAAATAAAACTAGAAATCACGTGCCGGAAACGTGTTATTTTGGGTGCCGAGGAATCATTCAGCTTGAAGTTCGAAAAATGATTCTCATTTAAACGCAAATTAAAGACTAAGACTGCGGTCCAATTCGTGACTTATTCTGTGGAGACTGACTTATTTGAAAGTCTACAATAAGCCTCCTGTCGGCTAGACTTATTGTAGACTTATTTAACTTTTATGCGAGGCTTGCGCCCAAACTGGTAACCCATCAAACTAATTCTAACAAGTTTCCAATAAGTATATTCGACAGGAGACTTATTGTAGACTTTCAAATAAGTCAGTCTCCACAATATAAGTCACGAATTGGACCGCAGCCTAATATGTGGTTCTGAAATGTCTTTCAAAAATTCTTTCAGCAGCAACATTACACTTATAATACTAGTACTTCCTGTACCCGATAATAATTCCGGTAACCCAGAAAATATCAGTAACATCAGACCTCCTTACCTGCTGAGAGTAGCTCCTAAATATAGGAACATATTAGTTTCGAGGCTCAATATCTCTACAACAAACGCAGATATCCTTGCAGCAGTTAATTAAATTTTAAATTAGCCCGATATTCAAGTTGGGTCGAGCCTAGTTTATCGTAGAAATATATCTCGATGTAATGGTAATGTTTCCTCCTTTAAAGTGAATGTTCCTGAAACTATACTTAACTTACTAATCTCTCCAGCATCATGGCTTGAGTCAACGCCCTGCAAGAATTTGTTAATATCAGTTTCTTATTGCGGTGCAAAATAACTTCTAGTGCTCAGTGCTGGTAATCGTGAACCGACAATATTGAGCTGATTTGTGTTATACGAATAAACATATTAATGTTCTGTGTTGCTATTTATGCTCTAAGCCACGCGGACAATTGCCAGTTTCTGGGATATTTTAGATGAAATTTATATAGTTGGCGATTTAAACCTCGAATCTGAGCGTAAACACATTAAATTACTGCGAATTCACGATATGCAAAAGGAACCTTGATTACTAATTTGATGCAGATCGGTAACTTCAAGATTAATTTAGTAAATAGGCAACTTGATTTAGTGTTCTCTTCTGATGCCAATAATTGTAGAATTTCGGAAACAAATTTGCTAACGTTAGCTGTGAAACTTCACTTAGTTTTAGTTTCCGTACGGCCGATTTTAAAAAGTTTAACGAGTTATTAGCAAACATCGATTTCAAAACCATTAATTCTTTACCATAATCACAACCTGCAAACCCAAACACTCAATATTTATTCCGCGATCTTTAAATGTTTTCAACAGTCAGTCCATTATACTGTACGCAGGAATAAATCGGCGGTTCCTCCATAGCCGAGAATTGTGTTCACTGCGTAATCAAAGAAATAAAAATTGGAAAAAATTAAGTAAACTCCAAGAAGAAATCAGATGGGTATCCTTCTGCGATGAAGTTCAGTGATCATTGCTTTGGTGGTTTGCCGTCTATCGTTTTTAAAAAATTGTGTTGGCAACTTCACCACTAACAACCACGCTCAACCACTAACAACTCTGTTTCAAAACTCAATCACGGAATATTGCCATCATCTTGTCATACGCTGGTCTAAAGAATTCTTGAATCTTTGTTGCTAGGGTTATTTATATGATTTTTGTTAGGTCTCATTATTTTTATTTACTTGAATGAAATATATTTAAAATTAGAAAAATCATTGCTCAAGTTTTAAAAATAATTTTATTAAATTCAGTGCCAAAAATATTAAGTTTTAACTACAGACATACAATAAATGAAAATTCGCTAACTCAATATGACAATATCTGATATATTATGTGAATTTAGAAATTTTATCGCAATAAAAAAAACTTTTAATTTTTTATTTATGTGTAGTTTATAAAGAAAAATTTTGTAATTGGACAAAAAACAAAATAAATTAAATATCAGAAAACAGCCATTAAGATTAAACAAAAAAATTATTTAAAATCATTTGTTTACATTATTTCCTACAAAAACAATTTGTAAATTTTATATTTGCATTTCAGGGCTCATTTCCAATGTTGAAATATTTAAAATTAATTTTTAAACTACAATTGGTTGAAAGGCTTAACTATTAACATTTCCACGCATTTCCGTACTTAAAATAGTCAGCTCTGGAGACATTCGCAATTACTTTCGTTGGGTCGTTAAGGTAACTTGTTTTGAAACATTATGTTAATTTGTTAAAAGGGTTAATAATATAAAATGTCAATTTCAAATTCATTGGTATATAAAAGTATTAACATTCGGCATTTATAAGGTTCAATAATTTACTAATAAACGATATTCAAAGTAACTAACTAACGAGTTAAATGTGAGAAATGTATCAAGCTGCGATAAATAAAACCAAATCATCATTGTTCAATGCATATAATACGAACATACCTCAATAAAAAATATTACACATTTCTCATATTATGCCTCATTCAACAAAATAATAAACAGTTTCTAAATAAAACTTAAGATAAAACTACTACACAATATTGCAAACCAATAACCTAAACTATTATTTTCAAAACTGGATCAATAAAACTAACTTAAATATAAATAATAGACGATAACAATTTAAAAATAATAAATAAAAAAAAATGTGAATTGAGATACGATTGTATTTAAATTTAAAAAACTTGAGTGCCAAATATTTGTGAATATTTAAAATTCCCATCTTCCCGCCAAAACCATTCGATATAAAACGCACGAAATTATCATTAAAAATTTTATTATAGAAAATGAATTTTAAGCAATAGCCTACGTTTTAATAAATTAATCGGATGTGACGCACCTATAAATAAATATACAAATAAACAAATTGCCAAAAACTTTTATCATTCAACGTTCCTAAAGTGTTAATGCCAATCGATCGTAAGCAATTCATTTTAACTTTAATCCACTCATGATCATCCAACTCCGATTAATTATAAATTATTTTGACGTGCATTTTAAAAAACCGAAAAACACGCAAAACCGAATTATTAACAATCTTTCGACAAAATATTTTTATGTTTTAATTTTTTATAAATTTTAATATCTAAAATCAAAATTTTATATTTATTATAACAAAAGAGAACAAAAAACAAATTATTTTTAAGTAAAAAAATTTCGGCAAAACTAAAAAAAAAATTTATTACAAAATTGTAGATAATTTATAAATTATTTTATACTGTTAATAAATTATATATAAAAAAAATAAATTTTCTATTAAAACAAAAACCAAAAAAAAAAATCCAAAAAACTATATTATTAATAAATTAGTTATGTTTATTAAATTTTAAGTTTATATATATATTATAAATAAATTTAATATTAAATATTATTATTATGAAAGAATCCAAAAAAAAAACATTTAAAATTAATTAAAACACAAAAACTATAAATAATAATTATATACATAAATAATAATAATATTTATTTGACGGTTTTTTAATTTTATTTTATATAAAATAAAATTCATAATTATTAAATATTTTATATATTAAAGACTGAATATTACAAAAGAAATAAAATATTAATTAATAACGTATATATATAAATAAATGTTTCTATTTATTTTTTACTATTATTATTTAAATTTTTATTTTATTAAATATTATTATAATTTATTATTATTATTAAAAAAAACTTTAATCAAAATCAACACAAACGATAAAAATAGAACTAAATTAAAATATTACTTAGTAATTAACAGAAAACCAAATGAAACTATTATAAATTATATGTAATAATAATAATTAAAAATAAAATCAAACAATAAATTAATTTTTAATTAATTAAATTACTATACAAATAAATCAAATTTAATTCTAGTAAAATAAAATCTCTATAATCAAATAATTTTTTTGTTTATTTTTTTTTTTTTGTTCTATAATTTATTACCACATTTACATCAAATATTAATAGTTAAAATATAAAAAATTGATAAATAAAATATTATAAATAAATGTAAAATCAAATTTAAATTATTTACTATTCTGCATTTTTTATACATCGCGATAGATATCCGGTTGCATACAAAAAAAAATTAGAAAAAATATTTATTAAAAAAAAAGTGGCGCCATCGCGACACGAGCAAAACAAATTAAATTGAGCATGTTTCTCTATATCATGGTGTATTCGTTCGAGTACAATGGATTCTATCGAAATGTATGACAAATGCAAAATATATCGAATTATTTTATATAAAAAAAATAAGTTGAACTGATACAGAATATGTTATTATTTGATCTTAATTAAAACTGAAAACAATTATTATCGGATGTTGGAATAGAAGTGTAGGCGTAAAATCAATTTTTCTTTCGATAATGAATACCTAATATTTCGGTCGAAAATATTTTGTTTTTTCGTAACGTTATTTTCGGTAATTTGTAGTACAAGATTTTTGTCAGTACCATATGCATGTGTCAACGTTTTATGTATGTTGGCCTTTTGTTCTCCACGTGTTTTTCGTTTTTATTGTAATAATTTGGAAAACGTATTTAGTTTCCGAAATTTTGAGAAATATGCATTAAGGTACTTGTGGCATCACCTTAACAAAGCATATGAGTAGAAAAGGATTATATGTAGTAGAAGCAGTAGTTCAATAAAAGCTATAAAATCATACGAATTGTACCTCGGAAAATATTTCTTATTAATATTGGTACTAAAAACCAATAGAATCATAATTTTGGAGAACTATCAGCATGTTTAATTTAAAGTTCTACATTTTTTCGAGAATAATCAAAAATTTCCAGAGTACACGGGATGAAGTTTGTGCCGGACGTGTTGGCCCCGATGTGAACACGCCCGCACGTTTAGTTTCAGAAGTAACGATTTTAACGAGGTAGAAGTAGATCCAGCTGGCGAACTTGACATATCTGAACTCACGTGATCCAAATTTATTTCGTTTATATTGGATTGGTTTATTTTTTTGCCTCCATAACTTTTCAAACTGTTCACAGACCACTCTCAATTCGTCATCAAAAGGTAGTCCACTGCTATGCTCCGAAAAGTTAATTTTCCATTTGGAATCATTAACTTTTACATATACGGTGGCAATTTCGCTAGAGTCTCGTTATTTATATGTACCTGATTCGATAATGTATGCGAACTGATAGAATTATGTGTATTCCACTCTACCAAAGCGTTTGGCCTTGTTCCTGTGTAACCCTGCGTAGGAATGTTAAGCAGGATTCTAGAGTTGTGGGGTACTAAAGGAAAATATGGATAAGTTGGGTTTCGATAAATGTTGCCCACGGATGGTAAAATATTCGATGACGATCTCGGAATGTTAGGATGATTTACCCAAGTGTAATAAGTTTCGTGATTTTCCTGCAATGGTTGTGCGCACGGGGTGCAAGCTGCCACCAAAGATTTTACCAGTGTAGTATTTAAATCAGTTAGAGAATTAAGGTTGAGTGATCTTCTATTTATCATTTAAATTCAACGTAGATAGTTCCGATAAAAAATCTTGTTCTTGACTAGTTGGGATAATCGGTTCAGATACACTCGCCTGTGACAACCCTCCACGCTTAAATTCATAAACTTGTTTGAGTATTCTGAAATGGTTGAGTAATTTGTCTACCTCGTTATCTTGATGAAAACAACCTTTTAGTTTTTGAGTACGTCCTCTCCAATGCTTAAGTTGATTTTCGATCATCATCGACATAATTGGTTTTCCGCAGTTTCAATCGATGACAATTGTTTACTCAATTTGTATAGTCAAATTAATTATACAAACAGAAACAAAACTTTTGCTGTAGAAATTTCCAACGACACTTGAACCCTTGATAACGGGCACTGAGCTTACCTAGAAGTCTATCGAAATATGATTACTGCACTGAATGCAAACACGGCTATTAAAAGTTAACTGGCATTACGTTTCACTAACAAATAAAAATCTAGACAGTCCGGATGTCGAATTTACGCGTTATTTTAACGAAGTACACAAAATATAATTTGGACACTCAGGCCCCTGTTTCGGCGCCATTTTGTAATGCTTCTACGGATTTCGGGAGCCAGATTAAATTGTCGGGTATCGGTCGTCTTAGGCGGATTCCTTTCCCAAAACCGAAACCTGGAGCCTATAGCAAATTCCTACTAAACCTACCGCGGCAATAAAAGCAACCGCGCGTCAAGCCACCTTATTTCGCCACAAACCGCCGTTAATCTGCTAAACGCACATACTAGTTAAACTCCTAATATAACGAAACAAAAATTTAGTAGGGCACAATAACCCTTTCGTGCTGCCTACTAAATGTGTAGGTATCACAATGGTGGACGAACAAAAAAAAGTGGTCAAAATTAACAAAAAAAAAACTTAAACAGCTACTAAATATTAAAAATGAACGAATATTACTCCTTTTCTTCTTCTTTTAGTTACATGGGGTCGGCCCAAAAATTTTTTATTTAGTTAAATTTATGGTTAACGAACCAGCTCAGCCACCCAAGCATGTGCTTACGACGCTATGCTGAAATAATTTATTGTGCCACTTTAGCACGAATTGTGGAGTTTTTAACCGTCGGCACGTAAACTGGAAATTCCCTGCTCACATACGAAATTGAGGCTAGCAGAAATTTTCTCATTCGAGGTTTTTCACATAACAATATTTCTCGGTACATAAATTAACTCATGCACGTATTAAGATTCAATCACAAAAAATAATACATTACTTGATTACAATTTGTAGTTTAACTTTTTTTTTTTTTTTTAACTTTATGTACTAGATACGTTCGCTCTTTATCTTAGTACTAGATACGTTCGCTCATTACATCCTTTCAAGGAACATTTTTTATTTTATTTATTCTTACTTTAATTTCCCTTTGGCTTTCCGAAATCATGGTATGCCAACATGGGTTTACAATAATAAATTTTGAATATACATTTTTTGTTTGATAACTTAAGTCTATACTTTTACAGACACCAACAATTAATCACCATTTAGAGAGCGTTATTTTGAACTCAAAATCTATGTTTTTTATTAGTTTACGTTCTGAAAAAAAAATTAAGTTTGTTCATTTTTTAACTTTACTAACACATTTTGCTTACCAGCTCGACACGATTTTTTTAAATTGTAATATTGTTTTTTTATTTTTTTTTTGTACTGTCAGCGTGGTCGCACAATTAACTATCGGCTGGTTTAATCTTTCGCACCCTCATTTCATTCAATTTGTGTTTTAAGGGGGGAGGGGGAGGAGGAAATAACCGGTGGTATATACATCAATTTAAATCCTTATTGATTACTAAACCATCCAGACTTAATAACCAATGGAGCTCGAAGAAAGGGTCAAAAAATTGTAGATATATTACAGAAAAAAAGGTAGAAATATTCTGAAGGGTTCATCATTTAAATTTGAGAAAAATGTTTTAAAAAGGTAGTTGCAAACATTTTTGTAGGGCATGTCTCACAGTACTTATACCATCACATTGGCCAAAAATTGAAAGGAATAATCATTCGGATGGAAGCTTGAAAAATGTTTTTGTTCAAACTTGAATTGCATGTTTCCCCCTATTTAAATCCAACTATAAGTTTCTACTCAAATCCTCTTTACTTTCGAGAATGTACATAGGTTTCCAAATTCTTGAGTAAAAATTGGATGTCCAAAAAATCTTGTAAATTTGAAAAATATTTTAAATTTTTTTTAACATTTTCAAACTGTAATTAGAGTCTAATGGAATCACACTTTAGAGAAACTGCTGTGTCTTTGTTTTTTGAAAAGTGACTATGTTTTTTTCAAATTCTTTTGATATTGAATAAAAACTTCCAAATATTTGAGAAAACGATTTATTATGTCCAAAAAATACGGAAGGCTAACACAATGGTGGTACTACTATTATATTATCGCAATGGTCCAAAATAGGTTGGGGTATACGGGCTTCTAGCATAATTTAATAGCAGCCGAGAAATAATTCGGAATGAAGCTGGGAAATATTCCTTATTTAAACTGCAATTAGAGGGCAATGGAACCGTAAGGAAAACTATCAACAATGTTTTAATTCAAATCCTCTAAAGTTCGGAAAAAGTTTCTTCAAATTGCAATTAGAATCTAATGGAATTTTGAAAAAATGTCAACTATGATTCAATAGAAATCCTTAAGTCTTTCGTAGATAGCTAAAAATGTCGAAATCCTTGAGAAAAATTGCAGGTCCAAAAATGCTGGAAGACAACCAATAATGAATATTTGGCAAATATTTGAAAAATTCAGTTCCCCAAGTTTTTTGGATTTGCCTTAAGTACTTATACCATTACGGTACTAATACGTCACATTAAATAGAAATGTTAAAGCTAATCATATTTTTTGAAAACAATCAGCTGAGTTTTCTTTCAAATCCTCAATGCTTTCAGACAGTTCAAAAATGTTAAATCACTTGATCCCACAGTTCCAGAAAATCAGGTAGCCCAACCATGTAGTTTTGGAAAAATATTTTACATTTTTAAAGAGAGGGAGAAATATTACGGGTTGAACCACACAGAAAACTATTCATTGGTTAAACTGAGAATCTTGCAAAACGTATTCCGCAATTCATTTAACAATAATTATAATCAAAAATTATGAAATCTTTGAGAAATTTAGACCAAGAATAGATAGGGATAGGATGTATGAGAAGCACTTGGTTTGGTATGGGAGCCGAAAAATTATTTGGATTAAAGATCAAAAAATATGTGCATGTCCAAATCGCATTTAAAGACCAATGTAACCATAATTTTGAAAAAATGTCAACTATTTTTCGTTTAAAATCTTTGAATGTTCGGACTTTTGAGGAAAACTGTAGTTCCAAAAAATCAGGAAGGCTATAACTGTCATGTAAATTTGGAAAACATGTTTTAGTAGTTTAGTTTCTGAAAATTGAGATATGCCTTACGGTGCTTATACCACCAGACCACACCGTAAGGTAAACTAAATTAGTTTTAGATTTTTAATTTAACTTCGTTCTTTGCTGCAATGTTTAAAACCCTAACCTTCGTCACCGATCTGTTGACATTGCCATTGTTATTTAAGACGTTTTGCTTGTGAGAATGGCACCCAGGCCGAACAGATATCAAATTACTTTTGTGTAAATCTTGTTCTGTAGATATTTGGTATGATTAGTCAGGTTAAACCCTTTTACCCTTAACGCCGCTTGGAGGCGCATACCCGTCTACTATCTTTCCAGGTTTTTCTAGGGTTATTACAACATTTAAAAAGTTAAAAAATTTAAAATTAATTAAAATAACTATTGATCATAAACCTGGTGTTGTAAATTAAATTTTTTAAAAATTCCGACATAATTTGAGATAAAAGCCTGAGTTTACCTTACAATCGGTGTCGTATCCGTTCGTCTGCCATATTCGGCATGAAACTATAAGTAGTTTTGCCGTCACTCGATTTTTCTATCTTGCCAAGCAGTGTTGGATGCTTTCCGAATATAATATTTTGAGCTAAGGACAACAAGGATATTCGGCCTCATTTGATTGCCAAGAATTTAGACATCTTCGTAACTAACACCTTGCCGTTTTCTTATTTTGTAACTAGCTATACTCGACCTGTCAACAGTATATCATTTGAGATGACTCCAACTAAGACAGTAACTGCATCGTTTGAGACTGTTTTATACGCTTTCGTAATAGCAAGGAGAATTACCCTTTTGCACTTAATATTGTTCTTCGGCGGTGTCAGTTCATTATATCTGCCCACATAACCCCATATATCCAAGATAGTTGTTTCAAATCCCTTCTTTCTTTCTTTAGCTAAGTACTTCAACATAAAGTAAACTGTTTTTTATTACAATCTGCAACATTTTATGTGCGAGGTTACCCCATGATTTTAATCAAAATCAACTCCTAACCACTTAATCGATGGCACAGGTCTTGGACAAACCACCCCGTCTTTGGCATTCTGCACTCTGAAAATTATGGACAATCTTCGTTCATGCTTTAAGAAAGCGCTCGCGTAAGACGTACTCTGACTCCTTTGCTATATGTTGACCATTTTCACTGCAACGTAATCTGTGTACCTATTTTCTCTGAAACCAAACTGATTGTTGCCATATCTTCCGCTATTCTTGGATATGTGTATAAATCTGTCAATAACTAAGTTTTCAAGAAATTTACCTAAGACTAGTAGCAGCTTGATTGGCCTGTGTGCTTTGGAATCGGTATATGGTCTACGGATTTTTACGTTTCAGTTTTATAAGATTATGGAAAATGCCTGCTTTTTTGGAAAAATATTTGTAAAGTTTGTCAAGTTCCAATGTTATATCATGTTTAGTATCCTGGGTTTGACATTTATGTGTACCCGTGCATTGGTAATCTTTATTTTAGCTTATATTTAGAACGCATTCTGGAGATGTTTATCGATGGCATTAATAAGTCAAACAATGCAACGGTTCAGACATCATTAAATTTTATAGAATTTGGCATCGCACTGTCCTCGTCAATTAGAGTTAGAGATGATCCCCCTTCTATAAACGGTTTTAGTGACACACAAGCGGAACTTCCATTTAATACTACTAGAACAATTCGGAACAAAAACCTCTTAGAAGGGTTAGTGTGGTTTGGCACCGCTATTGAATGGTAACTGATTATTTTAATGCGGTTATTGAAGAATGTGCGTTTGGGTTATAAAGGAGTGGATGTTTATTGTGGGTTAATTCATAAACTCTATAGAATTTACATTTTCGAAATAATTGACTCAATTTCGTTGTCTGCCAGTGTTCCGTAAAGTCTGAATCCCGTGTCTCATCGTGTTGCAAATAGAATACTTTAAATTGGCCATTTCCATCTCAATCTTTCCACAAAATTGCAGAAGGTATATTTTAATGTAACCTGCCGAACTGAAGTTTCTCGCATCAATAAGCCAAGTGTAAGTGGTCGATCAGTATATTCATTCCGTTATTGATTCTACTAAAAACTACTAAAAATGACTAGTACTTAGCAGAGTTACTTTTTGCTGCGGGACCGATCATTGATATGGATAAATTCGGATAACTGATTTAGCCATTGAGCTTGGCTTTTGATTATTTAAAGAATTTGTTCAAACATCTCGAGTATTTACCGCGATTTCGATATGGTTTAAAATACTTGAATCTGTAATATACGACGATGCTTTCCTTTCAATTTTATTTACCTTTGTGGTTGATACAGCGTTAGGAAATACAAATTATTTTTTGACTTGTTTAAAAGAGCACTCGTTATTTCGCAACTTTTCCCGATCATTGAAGTGAACAAACCGATGTGAAGTTTCTAACAAAAAATCCAAATTATATATTTCTTAGTACCACTCGATATTAAATTCATATTAGAATAAACTGAGTGTGATTTATTACACTGGTAAATTATTCTCCGAATCAAGTACATTTAAAAAGTAATTATAAAATTATAATTTTTAAAATAAAATTTATTTAAAATTACTAAATATTAATGTAAAAACAGATAAGTAAAATCATGTGTGAATTAGTTAACAAATAAAGGATAAGAAAAGCTATAACAGAAAAAATATCGGAACTGTTTATTGCATTTTTTCGATCAAAATACTGTGTATTTTATCAATCTGGGCCCAATAAAAAGCCACTTCCAGAGATTAGGGCAAGATACGACAATATAGGTCGCCTATCTATAGCGAACCCTTGATAATAACAATTTTCTACCGTAAATCTGGTGGTATCTTGCGATAAAAGTGGTTTGGAATTGGCCCAGATTGATAAAATACTCAATATATTGAGTAAAAAATTGTAATAAGCATATTTGATACTTTTTTGTTAAAGCTTTAATTTTATTTATTTCTTAACTTTTTCTTTAACTTATTTATATATTTCTCTAATATGTTTTGTATTTATTATTCTTTTAAATTTAATTATGTTAATTATGATTTTATTTAAAATAAATGCTCACTAATTTACAGATATAAAATATTAACAGTGTAATTTACCAATACAAAAAAATTTCAATATGGCGGCTATTGGAATCTACTTGAATCCAATAAGAATTCTGTTTCAGCCAAGTCTTCCAATTGGAGCCGTATCCGTAAACGTGTTATTTTTTGTTAGAAACTTCAGGGGCTCAATGAACAAGGCTCTGTTCACCAGCTCACGACTCAACCATGTCTATCAGCAAACACATATCCGTTGACAAGTCATCCGATGAGTTCTTTAGATACAGAATCGTGTATTTTGCTTCCAAATATTCTTGGCCTATCTTCGTTTGTAGTTTACTTTGGTCTCTTATAATTTCACTAAATTTAAGCGAGTTCGTTAAAATATGGTCGACACATTTGTGTGACAATTTTAACATGATTAGAATACTGCTCACACTCAGGTAAATTTGGGGAAAAATTAAAAATTCACTTCCCGAAATTTTTGGTGTACGCCTTAACGTGCTTACATCATCACAGTGACCAAGATTGGTAGAAACCGAAAAATCGTACAAATTGAAGGTTCCTTCTTTAAACTCAAATTAGAGTCGAATAGAACAAACGTTATAATTGAGCAAAACTGCGAAACAGCTATGTTTCATTTCAAATCCTCTATAATGTTGAGAATTAATAATAATTATTGAAATTCATGAGTAAACTTTCTCCTCCAAGAAGTAAGACCAGCCAAATAAATTTGTATAAAATCAATTTAAAAAATTTACGAAACAATCCGGATTGTTTACGGCCCCACTTCTATCAAGCCCGATAATAATATTTGTAAATTTTTTCAACCTTAAATAGTCCCAAATCAAAACAGTAGAGTCAATTTAATAGTGTAAATTATTATTGTTTTGTGTATAAACTTGTGATACTTAAATAAACATTTCAAATCCACTCATATACATAAATTTAAAAAAACATATTATTATTAAATTATAATTTTGCTAAAAATTGTGACTCATTGCTCAAAATCTCTAAAAGTGTTTACAAGTACAAAGCTCAGTAATAATATAAAATTATATCATCATCAATAATAAAATATTTAAATATTGTATAATTACCTTAAACATCGAAATTTACGAATTTAATAATAACACACACACACATACAGATATAAACAAAATATTTTTAAATTAAGTCAAAACTAAATAATTTTATAATTTACATTTTAATTATATAATATAATTTTATTATTTATTTCACTATAATCACAAAGTAATAAACAGGTTCTAAGATTATAAAAATTAGGTCAAAATCTTCCACTAAAAAAATTATATAACAAAGTAATATAAAGATATTTAATTTCAAACAATAATAACGCTTATTTTGGGTAACAAATTTATATTTTACAAACTTCACGATTTAATTAATAAAATCCTTTTTACTTCCAAAAGCAAAAAAAAAAAATTTAAAAAATAACAATTTCCATCCAAAAATGATTTTGTAAAAATTTATTTTAATTATTAATTATTATTTTATATGTAATTTTTCAAAAATTTATAATTATTATTATTCGTCTAAGAAAATTCAAAATAAAACATAAATCAAAGTATAAATAATAAAAAACAATAATATTGTACTAATTATTATTATTAAAATTAAATTAATTGTAAATGTCAAACAAAACCAAAAAATATATTATTAAAAATTATATAAAAAATATAAATATTGTTCAGATTATTTATTTGAGATATTGCGGTTTCGAGTTGCTTACTTACTAATTCCTGGTGGCGCTACCGCACAACGGCCGATTATGTGCAGATCATTTTCTACGTCATCCAACCATCGAGTAGGTGGTCTTTCAAGTGGACCCACTTTCGTTGGTGCCATCTCGAGGGTCTGCTTAGAGGTCCAGTTTTGTGGCACATTATAGTGATTGAAAGCTGCATTTTTGAAAGCACTCAATTTCCGATTAAGCAAAACCAGACAATATATTAATTCAATTTAAGTTCCGTTTCATTCGAACTGCTCTAAATATTTGCAATTGAGTAACAATTTTCGTCTCTGAGCTCAATTAAATGTTTGTATTTTTTCGTCGAGAAAACGAGTCTTTTGTTTAACGCGAAATGTTGCTCGACATCCGGAAACGATTCTGAGTGTTTTATCTACAGAAATTGAATTTTGCCTGCGAATCACGACAGAAATCTGATTTTGGAAATCTTGCGGGTTTCTTATTTTATCGAGTATAATATTTGATTGAGCAATTTTGTACTTCTAACGGTAAAATTTGTGCATAATGTATTTTGATTTGAGCAGCTTAATCATTAAAGTGTATGTTTTACCTTAGTTTAATTGTGCCAAACTGTCCATTCCAAAAACAATTTAGTTCTCCTCCAGGATTGGTTAGGATTTTTCCTAGAACGGTTATATCGGCCCATTTACGTACCGTTTGTACAAAATCTGTTAAAGTAGATCAACTATGTAAGAAAATGTCGTATTTTGCTAACCACAATGTTTAAACTAGGTGTATATAACTTGCCGCCCCGGTAGCAAAGTGGTCAGCATGCTTGCTCCAGCGACCGGAGGCCCCGGGTTCGTTTCCCGGTGGTGACATGGAAAAAGTTCACGGCTGGTTTAGGATCAATTAATCACTCATTATCCGAAATGAAAATATGATTATGAAACCTCACTTAAGGCGGCCAAATCACTTGATGGGATATAGTGCCAGAGAGAAAGAGAGTATATAACTAAATTAGGCCAAGATTCACTTAGTGTATATAACTTCACTATTCTACCCTATTTTTACAAGTTAAATTTGTGTGATACATTTTATGAACGATTTCTGGAATTATCACCTTTTATTAATGAAATCACATAAATTGCTTGTATACTGAATATACTGATTAGGTTTCATGATTGTGCTACTCCCCTGCCTCAGTTTCTGCATGCTTCGATTAATCCGTATAAATTTGGGAATTCTGAGTAGAGCCGCATTTCAATTACTGCAATATATTGCCTCATTCGAATGCAATTAAATTTCTTCGATAAATATCATGTATCGGCACTTCTTTTTCTGATCTTCACTATCTACACTGTCACCTTGTTTCTGCATGCCGGTTACTTGAAATTTTATTTTTTTACGTTTTTAAGTCAAAAAATGTTTCTTGAAAATTTTTGTATTTGTAACAGGGGATAGATAAGACTTAAGAGAAGTAAAATTCCCAATTGGAATCCATTACAGACTCTAAAGTGTAAATCGAACACATGGTTTTTAGGTTGTCATTGCCTTAAATTTGGTTTGATTTTTGTTTTGTTTTATGTTTCTAGAAGAAACAACGTTTGAACGGGTGTGTAACGAAATCGTGGGTTTCAAAATCTCGGTTTGTCAAAATCTCGGTTTTTTTTTCTAAATCTGGGTTTTCAAAATCTCGGTTTACAAAATCCCGGTTTTCAAAATGTCGGTTGAACATCCGGAGATTGTGCTGGCCATGGTAACACATGAATTTCCTGTACTTCCAACCAGTCTGGTGTGATTCGTGCAGTGGGTGGCCTGGCATTCTCATGCTTTAAGATCAATTATGATTCGATTTGTGTTGATAATGGAAACACAACAGGCTCAGTATCTCATTGATGTAACTTGCTGCTGATAAGCAACCTTCTGAAAAAATGAGATCAGTTCTTTTACCACTCATAATTCCAGATTATACCATGCCTTAACTGTACCTGTGCACTTCCTACACAATTTTTAGCCTTTTGACGCCACTAGGTTGTCTTCATATTCTTGTTCTCCTACCTGGATAAAATTCGAATCTTAACTTCAGCAGTGAACTAAACTTTGGACCATTGTCGTTCTGCCCAATTTCTCTGATTTTCACATCAATCATTTTCACACCAATCACTAAGCTCTCGATTTCGATGTCATACCGGTGGACATTTCAACGGGTGGTGACCGTGGAGTATTGTGTTTACATGGAGTAAACGTTTTCAGTTGTGCACAAGTGTGACTGTAATTGTCGGGACTCACGTTAGTCCTCAGTGGACTTGCAGTTGAATATAAGGGTTCTGCGCTGAAGTTGTGAATCTTAATCGACCTGCTTGTTACGAGTACGGACTCCCAGTCATGCGTTGCTGGTGCCATAACTTGCATATGCCGCTACGGGACACATTCAAATGACGGGCAACATATCTGCCTAGCTTCTTTCACTTCGAAGAATTTTTACTGCTTCGCCCATTTAATTTATGAGTTAGATTATGATGTTTTACACTAAATTTAAAATTTCATTATTTTAAAATAACTCTTTAAGGAGCTAAAACCGAATCAAGTAGGAGACAAAAAATCATTTCAAAAAAGATAAAAACTGTTTTTTACCGTTATCCCAGATTTTTTTTTTTGATATTGTATATTCAATCTAATTGGGAAATTTACTTCTCTTAAGTCTTAACGCCTGTTACAATTACAAAAAATTTCATAAAAAAAATGTTGGCTTATAATAACGTAAAAAAATAAAATTTGAAGTGGCGAGCAGAAACAAGAAGAAGAGTGTTAATAGTGTACATCAGAACCCATTTCTTTTATACATTGTAAATTGTTGATCCAAAATATGTATAGCTAGTACCGGTTGATAGTTTTTTTTTTTATTTTATTTTAAATAGTTAATAGGTTCTAATTGGAAATTACACTTCTCTTAAGTCTTGTCGTTTAAAACCTTAAAAAATAAAATTTGAAGTAACAGACGAGCAGAATCTAGAAAAATAAAGTAAATAGCGAAGACCAGAACACATTCTGTTATACACTGTAAATTTTTGACCTAAAATAGCGTGTCGATTGACACTGTGCTAGTTGAAAAATGTGACAAGCTGGGCATCCAGGGGGTAAACCTAATTCGAGTACGCTGAATTCAATGGTGCTAGTCCCATTTCACAGTTAGTCACAATTTTTGAGATATCGCTATCGACACGTTTTGGTCAAAACATACCCTCATTTTCACGTTGATAGCTCCTGAACCATTAATATTTTTTTATGCGATCTTCAGCAAAGTTGTTGCGCAAATCAAGACCAATAACTTTGCTTAACATATCAAGACCGAAAAATGACATGTACATTCACATTTTTGTGTTATTTCTCCATATATGTGTGTTTTACTTAGGCCAAGGTTAGCTTGGAGTGGCCCATCCGCACACTTAGATCAGGAGTGCTCCAATGTAATACCACCGGAACCTATTTCCGTCTTTACCCATGTTCAAAACAATTCGGAGCTACGTACGTACCGCAAAGTATCTCCCACTCCACATTCAGCGAGATCTGAAAGGCTGGTCACACTGGACACGCCCAAATACCCATGCCTTCTGTATGATAGTGTCAGACACGAACATAGGAAGTTATCTAAGGTCTCTTCTACCTTTTCGTCCATGCAACTTCTACAAAGTCATTCGTCTGTAGACCCAGCCTTCTCGCATGTTCCCCAAAAAGGCAGGATCTTGTCCACTTTGGCAAAAGCTTCTCACAGAAGACTCGGCTCCTACCTTGCCGTTTCGAGAAACATAAGTACACAGGTACGGCTAAATACAACTGGAATTCGGTATACTTAGGCCAAACTAGACGCTCATCTCAGATAAGATACAAAGAACACATCACAAGTACATAAAATCAAGTTTCGTACAACACATAAAAACTGAAAACCATACACTAAATTCAATAAAAATGTAACCATTTTGCACATAATCAAAAAAGGACTGAAATTAGACAGGTGTACCAATTTGAGTCATGAGACATTTGTATACTGTACGTATACGAATTTCTCATGAGTCATGAGTCAAATTACGGCCAAAATTCACACCCTGAAAATATACAAAAACAAAAATACCCACAATTTACTTCGCGACAAAATCAACACAAAACCCCAATAAAATTTACGACCTCCATAACTTAAAAACAAAGGAGGTGCTAAACTGCAGCGCCTAGCTACAGTATATAAAGAGCTTCAAAATAAATTATGTAACAGTAGCGAAAAAAACAAACGAAGAAGAGATTATTGTCGAAATCGATGTTTCTAAAAAAGTTAAAAAATTGGCTCAATAAGTAAGAACTAAAAACTGTAATATAAAATTATTAATTACATTGTTTTTCAAAGGATTTAAAACAAGTGGCTCCAAATGTTCGGATATGTGTAGCAATAAATCGTCATCGTCATTTTACGATTTTTTTCAAATCAACTGAGAATAATT